>OY987264.1:37326312-37790330 GCA_963920665.1 Straminergon stramineum
TGTGATTGTTATTTAACTTTCATTAAATATTCATCTAAACCTCATTTGAATTTCATCCAAATTTCAACCAAATGTTCATAGTCATTTGGTCATATTCCTCCAATACATCATTAAAATTCTTTTACTAATTGAATTACCTAGTGAAGTACTCTCAGTGTTGCCTAACTACAATAATTTACAAGGATGGTCTAGCAACTTGATTTTGATTATCTTCATTTTTATTATAATAATTTTTAAAAAAAAATAGTTTCAAAGCTAATACTTTTCACTTTTTAGATCTAAAATAAAATTTCAAATTTTGATACAACTTTCTTGAGTTCTTTCAAAGAAAATTAGGAATACCTCCATTTATTCTATTCTATTGAAATTCAAAGCAATCCATCCACTCTATGGTGCATCTTGACTTTAACCTATTTTTGTATATTTTTGTATATTTTTTGTTTTGTTACATGAAGACTCTTTGAAATCCAAATTTTTTCAATGAGTTGAAATGACATGAAAGTCATTTTGTGCAAACCATCTCCTCAAGGCCTTTTTGACCATAATAAGTTGGCTTTCGTTGGCCTTTGTGGGCATTGTAGTTGTGGAGATTCAAAGTACTACAACAATATACATATAGACAAATGAATGAACACCAATCTCTATTTATAGGCCATGTGTTGTGCCAACTTTTTACAAACCAAGACAAAAACATTAATATTATAAACTATCATACCTAATAGATAAGGTTGACATTCCCTAGTGAGTAATTAATTAAATTTGGGAAATGTGATTTGGAAAATATTTAAAAGCATCATTTTTTTCCATAGATAATATACCAAAAGTTGAAATTTTTTTGAATCTTTTTTTTCACTCCACCTTGATTAGTAGATATGATAATAGTCATTTCCACAAACTTAGTTTTCATGTTTTTCAATTTGTGTTTCAATTTTTATTTTCATGAATTTTCATTAAAAAAATTCTTTGAAATAACATATACATTTTTTTATAGAGTCAAATTAAGGTATACACTTGAGTTAAGAAGGTATTTGATGTGGGGCTATTTACCTTCATTATTGCATTTAAGACAATTGTATTTTTACATAAAAAACTACGAGGTTGTATTTCCAATATCCTATGTGATTTTTTTTTTAAATTCCTTCATTTAGTTTTAAAAATGGGACTATCTTACATACAAAATTTAAGTGTCCAAATTTTCCCCATTGCTACCCTTCTTTGCAAATTTTTCCTTCCCTCTACTACATGCATGTATAGAGGATACACCATGAATCTAACAACAATCAATTCAATTCAAGTGCCATTGACCAAGTGACGTTTCTTAATAAAAAAATTTATCATTGAATACTTTAGAATCCCCATTGAAACTAGCTCATGAACATCCCATTCAATATGAGTGTGTTTAACACATATGGCTTCAAAGAATGAAGTTAAATGGACTATAAACTCTATCCTCATATTGTATTGTTTTTTGGTCATTGAATCTACTAAGGTAAACCTCCTTGTTCATGCAATGTGACAAATTATTTGTCCTTACCTATACTCACTATACTATGAAAAATTTGCACAACTCCTATTTATTAAGGCTAACTTATTCATAAAAATTCCTACTACATGTTGTCCTTTTGTGGAATTTTATGGACCCTATAGTAGCCTTACATATTATATAATTTTTTTTCCCTTTGAATCAAATGAACCCTATCTTTTAACTCACGTAGTTTTCTAAAAACTCACGAGTAATCTCCCTGGGATAGAAGTAAAACATTTGGGATTCAATTTACAAAATTCATAGAATTGATGAATCCATGTTAATTTTAGCTTGACATTCCAACAAGGATGGGTGGGAGTAGTGGTAAGGTTCAATAGAATTTTTATGGGTGAAACTTTACACTCTCTAATAGGGTTTGCGCTTGTCAAACTCCATCCTTCTAGAATTGTTCGAGTGTTGTAAAAGCTTGTGGCAGGCATTGTTCCCAAACAACCACTAGTAGGATTCAATGTGATGGTTCAATCGTTTAGGGGTTAAAGTGCCCATCTTGTAGAAGTGATTAACTCAACCTTGAAATACTAATGAGGATGCAAAATATCCTTTGGATGACCTCACCTAAGTCTATAGAATGGCATTGATTTTTCATCCAATTTTTTTTGGAAGTTGCTTGAGTACATTTTCAAAGAAAAGTACTACAAATTCGGTCATTATGGTAGTATTAACTTTTTTGATGAAGAGGATGCTTAATCCATAGATTACCCTTGTGGTGTTTTCTTGTTGTTTCTTGCTATATATACTTAATATGAATTTCATCTATAAAATGGTATTATTTGAATCTGAATACAACTAACAAAATGAAACTCATCTAGTGCATTTTCTACTCCAAGGGGAAAATTTGAAAAATTTATAAATTTCAATATTTTTTAGCAATATGAACATTAGGCTAGTAAGTTGTAACCATGGTTTGTTGATTTCTCTAGTTTTAGAGTGACACTATAACTTTCATTTATACCATAATGTTATGCACTACAATATACATTAAAAGTTAAAAATTTCATATTTTTGGAATATACTCTATATTTGATGTGAGTTTTCATCATTTTTTTCTTAAAAATATTCAATGTAATTTGTAGTCTAGATTTTTGCTATCCTCACAAAACACCCACAACTAAGTATAGGGGTTCTAAAATCTAAGGAAATGGTCAAATAGTCTAATGTTTTGTAGCTAGAAGTCACTTGTATTTTAGATTTGAATGGGATTTACTATAGCCTTTCACAAATAACAAGGAAATGTTCATTTACACTTATTCCCACTAATTCAATTTGTTTACCAGTCCTTTAAATATTGCTATGAACACATGAAATGCGGTCCCGGTCCTTTCTAGTGTGCTATGGTCATTTTTGTCAATTTGTTAGGGTATTGACAATTTATCATGCATGATCTAGTACTAGACAAATGCAAATATAATATTTATATAATTGTACACATATTCCTTAATTATTAGTGATTTTCTTTTACCAAGGCAATTTGTCCAATCATTAATTATCTAGCCTAATTACTAGATTATAATGAGTGGCAAATCAGTCTCAGTTCAGTGGCAATTTGTCTCTTAACTAAATGCAAGGGGAATGAGTGTGTAATGCAAGCTCCATTCATCTTCTTTCTGCACAATCTCGAACAATTTGTCAAACACAAGAATAACAATCAACCAGTGGTTTCACAATTAGCCACGGGTTAATTAAGTTCTTCCAATAGATAATACTACAAGTCCGTTAAAAATTACAACAATTTGCCTTCAACTACTAGTGACTGATAACTAATCACATTATCATACACTATCAGCATCACTTATTCACACAATTGGTAAGACAATTTGTCAGGGAACTATCCAGTCACTGTTGGTTCAATAACCAAGGCCCAATCAACTTGCCATTCTTTTACTTTATTAATTTTTGCTCTCATTCTCTGGATTCAACAGACCAGCTGTAATAACAATACAATTTGAAAATTTGTTTACACTTATTTACTCTTGTAAATTTAGCTTCCAACTAGCTAAATACAATGATCTTCACACATTCAACACATATGCACAGTGACGCAAAAATTATTTAGACTCAGTCTTCCTGCACATTAACAATTTGCCTTGAACCTACAACTTGTTTTCCAATCATAGATGAGTTTTGCACAACATTCATAACCAGCTTTACACAATTGATTGAGTCAATTATTATCAATGAAACTATTTGATTAATTCGATAATCTGCCTTGCAACAGTAATTTCAATATTTTGGTCATTCTTTTATCCATCTGACCAACTATACAATACTTTGACAAGTTGTCCCTTCTAGCACACTGATTTGTAGTATCACAAATACTACAAATATTATTCTACAAATTGTCTTTCACTTAAAAATGAATTTACACAATTACACTAATCTACAATTCAATCTTTACACAATTTAATTTATACTTACAAAATTAATCAGGACAATTTGATATATTCAAGTTTAACTTACTAGTCACAGCTTGGATTTTGAATGGAACCACTTGTCTCACAATTGGAAGTGGTAGATGATCAACTCCATCAACTTCGCATCAATTTGCTTGCTTCCACAACATCCACTCGGTAGAGATGCACACCTCAATTTGATCTTCAACAGTTCCACATTTGGGATGCACTTAAGTTACAAACAATTTGAATTTTTCATACACTCAATCTCCAAGATCCAGCAACTACTCCATAATTGCAAACACTTCTCAATTGACGAATTGACTCACAATCTCATCACGAGCAACCAACCAACCAACATTCACACAACTTAATCACACAATGAATGACTAAGGGACTAAATTCAATAATTCCAATTCCCAATAAATCAGCCCACTAACTGATTACATCCATTCATTCCAAACCCATATATCCAGACAATTTGTTTAACATTGACTTTCAATCAGATCTCCCAACTGTAATTCAAACTTACACACCAATAACCGATGACAATTTGCAACCTACACAATTTCTGTGAAACCAATCCCTGGCATATACAGAAATTGAGAACTTCAATTTGCACAATCCAATTGCTGGAACTTCACTGAGACAAATAGTAAACTCAAAAACTAATCCAATCACTGGATATCAAGTACACCAAGAAATCTCACACTACAAGAGATTTACAAACGACAATTTGTATATATTTATATTCAAAGCTTGAAGATAGTTCAGCACACAATATGCACGACAACTTAACAAACTAACAATTGAGAGACAGAGAAGAGAGAGACGGCTAGTAGCTATAAGCTTGAGAAGTCCAAAGGCATCCCGGAAATCAACCGGCACTTAATCAAACAGACTTCTTTTCTATCCCGACTATTTGCCTCCTTTAATATCTATTCATAAAGACAATTTGCCTCTAATATTCCTCTAATGGGAACTTAACCTTACAACTTGTCTCTGTTTACACCACAAATGCAAATTGACCAAAAATTAGAAAAATTGCTAAGATCACATAATTTCCATCCCTCCAAAAGAGTTTGGAAATTGCATAACTTCAAGGAGACATATGATTTCATTTCTAGAAATTAAATATAATTTTTTCCATTCATATCTAGTTTCAAAATGGCAGCAAACAAAGTGATGGATACGGAGGCTTGAAATCAATGGAGTCCTTCTAGGGTTAGATTACTCACTTGCTTTTGCTCTCTTCCATCTTCCTCTTGCTCCCACTTAGTATTCTCATGGTGCAAAGAGGTTCTTGCTCACACCGTTATACTAATTGTACATGAAAGTTGACAAACTTTTGCTTCACACTCATTGACATTGAGGATGGTGTTTTTTGTGTGTGATGTGTTATATATATTTACTCTTTTGTTGGATACTTTTGTTTAAATGTTATTGTCTTACATGTGGACATTTGGTATCATTTGATTAGGGTTTGAATAGGATTTTGTTGTTCTATTGTAATCTTGATTCTATATGCAAGGACAAGTTGTATCATGGAGATAGATCTTTAGAGTTCAATTCTTGCAATTTTGTGTTTCATGTGCTATGGGTGTCTTTGCAAGTAAGTTGCACAACAAGCTATACAAATTGAAGATGTATTTGAAAAAAAATTTAACTGACAACACATTGACATGTGGACCATGCATTAACCCCTAAAGGATTGGCCTTGTGTTTTTGGCAACAAAAATTTTTTGGGCAGGTATAGGTGAGCAGATATTTGACTTATTTAGGCTGAATTTTTTTTACAAGGTGTGGATGAGGAATATCCTCCATGAATGCTAAATTTTATTTCATTTGAGTATACAAGTGAAAAGTTATGATGGGAAATGTTGTTTATTTCTCAACTCTGACAGCCCAAGCATATCATAAAAAATCACTTTTTTCAAAATTAAAAATTTGAAATTGGTTTTCTAGATATACATATATGGGGAAAGCTTTGAATCATTCTATTTTGATCAATGAGGTGAAAGTTATGAGATGTTTTAGTTTGTGGGCAGTTATGGAATCTCTATTTTGAAAAAAATAAATTCAAAGGATGTGGATTGTTTATTGTAACATTATAACCATTGGGATTGGAATTTTTCAATTCCATAATTAAATTCTTGACAATTTAGTATTTTGAATCATTCTCTATTTCTTTCTACTTACTATTTTTTCGTATATGTTGTGCAATTCCAAATGCTTCGAATATTTTCAAGCATATAGCCAACTTGCCTTGAAGAATAAATCCAAAGATGCACCACCATTTTGGACATTTTTTCATACAAATGTGACCTTTTGAAGTGTTGCTGCTTGTTTTTTTGTAGGGCCAAAAAAATGATTTTTGTCAATTCAAATGCTAATATCTTGCAATCCACATAGTGAAAATTTCTGAAATTTTTTCCACATCTTTTCAAACCAACTTCATACAAGATCCTATGGTTACATGTGTCCAAATTTTTTTCTTCTTCTTAAATTTGGTACTTGTGCTAGAAATGACAGTTTTAGAGCGGTTCTGGTGAAAACATAGTCAAGGAACTTTAGGGGTTAAATAAAATATAATATAAAAACTTAAAATTTTAAGTGCTGATGTTAAATATAAAAATTATAATCTTTATTAATTTGGAACCCCAAAATATAATCACACTTAGTAAGAAAGTTTAACTTAATTTTACACAAACAATATACTCAATGAAAGGCTTTTTAAATTTTTATTTACTGTTGTTTAAATTGGAATGATAAATTCAAAACAAGTAATTTTTTTTCTTTGATTAATGTGTCTAAATTTTGAAACAAATATCTGTTCATAAGATCTTGTTCTAGACTAAAATAAGAATGTGTGGAAGAAATTTCAAATACCAAGACCACTTGGATTGCAAGATATGTGCTTGAAGTGAAGAAAATGATTGTTGTTTTGGCATTTTTGGCACCTTGTTTGATTTGAATTAAGGCTTTGAATCTTTTGAGCTTAAAATTTTTACACGAGCAATATTGAATTAAAAAAATTGTGTTCAAGAATTGAATTGAAAGTGTAGGACAAAAAAACTAAATAAAACATACTTGATTTCTATTCTTTAAATAATCATTAGATGAAATCCAACTACTGTTAAGGGTTGTGAGTTCCCACAAGTTCCTGCGAGTTCCCCTACATTCTGGGATTGTGGGAACTTGGCCATGTCAAATAATAATAAAACAAATTTTTTTCATAATAATTTTTTCATTTATCATTTTTAAAGAATTTTAAAAAGAATTTTTTTAATAATTTTAAATTTTGGCCGTTTCAAGCTAGTTCACAACATGGGGAACCAGCCTGAAATGGCCCTTAAGGGCTGCTGAAAAACACCTAATCTGTTAAGTACAAGTAGGTACAATATTAAAGGAAAAACTAAATTATTAATAGGTCTAAAATGGAACTAAAATTCAATAGAGCCAATGATGAAATTATTATAGCAAGCATTCTAAACCCTATTGAATTTTTTTAAATTGTTAAAATTGCTTTAAAAAATGAATCCTACGAATTATTTTTTTGTAAAAGATGCTTAGATTGCCATAAAATAAGTTCGTCCACAATTTTCTCATCACTAGTCCAAATAGAATTGTTGAAGAAGTATAATGACCGAATTGGAAACTATCCTATTAGTATAATAAGTTCGTTCCAAGGGAGACGGTCAAGTAGGATATTTCTATGCTAATAGCTCCTATATCTAAAATCAAATATCTTGACTTATTCAATAACCCAACTTGGAATTTTATACCCAAAAACATAACTATGACACTGCAAACCCAATTTGGATGTTGACTTAAATTAGTACAAGTCACATTCCATCAAACACACCAATTCAGCTTAAATACTCTATTATTTTTATTTCCGAATTGGTGATTAAATCACCGTTACAATCAATGTCCTCTCAGAAATCTCCAATCAGTTCTACCCTTTGTTTCACAGCAATCCAACTTGGAACATTCTCCACATTCATTCTCATCACCCAAACATACATTTTTATTTTTATTTCTTATTTTATTTTAATTTTTCTCTTTATCCTAGTTGGAATACTTAATTTTCCTCACTACAACTTCCAACTTGTAAACATTCTCCAATTTAGACACAGACATCATTCTTCCACAAACACATCACACACTACAAGAAAACCTGGATCATCATCATGACACTACAGGCATAAACACAGAAACCATTCACCAAGTACCCGACTTGGAATACACACAAATAAACACAAATACGCAGTACAACTGGCTGGGACATGATTGGACTCACTCAACAAATGGTAAAAAGAATGACCAAAATCACAGACCAAATAGGAACGACAAATAGCAGTTACCAAATTGGAAGTGAGAACCCAACTACCATCTAACTACCAAATTGGAACTGCATAGGCAATTGTCCAACTACACAAAAAATCCCAAATTGAAATTAACTCTCCAACCAACCAACTACACTTGACATACACACCATTTAAGAATCCGACTTAGATTGAACTACCACCCCATTTGGATTACACATAAAAAAAATTTGGAACTTGGCTAGACAGCCGAATCATTCCAATTAGGAAACCACCCATCCAAATCAACACAAGCATTCATTCAAAATTCATCCACCATCCAAAAACACACCAAATAGAATTCAATCAGCCCATTAAAACACACAATGAAGACATAAAATTCAAAAACAATCAATCAAAATTAGTAAAAGACACATAAAAATCAATCAAAAATTTACAAACATAAATCCTAATCGGTACTCTACAAGAATGAATCAAATAATTCCGAGTAGACAAAAATATTTTCTACGAAGAACAAAATTTTGAGAATTTTATTTTGAATTTTTGTGATTCTTTTGTGTCGCCCATTTGCCCAATGGACCCCATTTGGGGCTTAGGGTAGCATAACATTTTGTCCCGGTTACCAACTAAAATAAGAGTTGTATTTCCATAAAGCTAATATATTTTTCTATCGTTAGAAAACCATGATAAAAATGAAGACTTTATAAGCCTACCCAAAATCCATTTTGTCCTCTGAGGGGACAATGAGACTTTAGATGTTAATAAACTATTACATTTTGAATGGATGTTGAGGATACTACTTTTTATTCATATAAATAAAAAAATGTTGATTTTACAATCTTGCCAAAGTTGATGATTATTTCACACTTGGATAATTCTTCATATTTTGTGATTGTATGCAAATTTTTTTTTGAAATTGCAATGTGTTCCTCTTAGTATATTATGGTGAAATTTAGGGATTACAATTAAAATCTTAGTCTAAAAATTTTCATTGCGATTTACATTCTAGTGTCAAATAACCTTTTATAACTCTCAAATAGTTTCAAATTAGATTACTTTTGCGAATAATTTGGCTGAAAGTTTCTGAGGTATAAAGACCAAATTGAAACATTTTCATTTTCAACACCAAGAAATGCACTTGAATGAACATTGTCACAACTAAGAAGTACCTCAAGTTTTCAAGAACATCCAATGGGAGGTGAACAATTGAAACAATTTGCTTCAAGGATGTCCATTTAATCTTGAAATGAAGGACCTTTGACCACTTATTCAAACTTTGAAGTCCTCTTTGTATCGCTCACTACCAATGTACGTTACCATTTTTCAACTATACATGAATGAAGTTTTTATATATATATTTTTTTGAGAATAATAATTACAAATCTTTCAAAAGTCATAATCATAAAATTCCAAATCTTGTATGTGAAAATTTAAAACTACTACGAATTTTTAAAATAAAAGAGACAAAAAATCGTATCGAATTAAAAATAGACTTTAACCCCTAAGGTCCCAAAGCCATTTTTCTATTAAAACCCACTCAAAATTGCTAGTTTTGTTGCATTTATCTAAGAAAATAGAATTTTTTTTAGAATCTAATTGTAGGATCTTATATTTCAATAGTCTCAAATCATGTGGTAAAAATTTCATGAAGTTTGACTACACAAATTGGAAGATATTAGCATTCAAACTTGGAAAAACAAGTTTTTTTGAACTTTGGCCTTCAATTTCAGATTGGCTTTGACCACCATTTGTGAAAAAAATTGCACTATAGACTTTGAATTAAATTTTTTTTGTGTTGAAGAATTGAGTTGAAAATCTAGGAATTTTTTCCAAAAATAGACACTTTATTTCATTCTTTAAAAAATTGTTAAGTAGAAGTAGATCCAAGACAACAAGAAAAACTAAATTGTTAATAGCTCCAAGATGGGATTGAAACACAATAATTCCAATCATACATTGTTTCAGCAATAAAACTTCACCTAATACAACAATATTTTTTGAAAAATTGTGAAAATTGCATTTAGAAATGAATCCCCAAAGTTATTTTTTCAAAAAGATACTTTGATTGCTCGAAAGACAAGATTGTCCATAACTTTCAAATGACTTATCCAAAATTCCAAATGGAATAAATCAAAGCTTCCCATGTAGTAAAATTACAATCTATGAGAAAAGAAATATGAAATTAAAGTTTTTTTTTATATGAGGGGATTTTTGCCCACCACACCTAAAAAAGGCCTTTTTGTGCTATAACTTTTGCTCCCGGGCATTGATTGCAATACAAATTATATTACTAGAAAGCTAATGTGTTTTTCTATCATCACAAAAAGTTCCAAAAAATCTTGATGAATATTGAAATTGTAGGAGCTTGCTTGAAATCCATTTTGTCCCCCTAAGGGACAATGGGACTTTAGGGGTAAAAAACTCTCAATTTTTCTCCATAAGTGTACAATATAGTGTAGAAAATTCTAGTGCAAATAAGTTTATTGTGTATTTCTAAGATTAGAAAATAAACTCTCATGGATATAAGCCCAAAGTTCAAATCTTATTAAAAAACTGAATTTAAGGATTTTTTCAAATTTTCAATTGGAGTAGAAACTAGACTTGAGAAGCTTCATTTCATCAATTGGTCTAAAATTCAATAAAGATAATTTTTATGGTTAAAATCCAAATCAAGAGAAGAGCACACAATTGTCATGATACATTACATGGTGATCCAAGGATTTGCCATTTTTGAATGGAAGGAAGTCTAAAAATATCACACAAAGGGAGTGTCCAACACCTTTCATTGAAATTGGATTCAAATAACTCCCTTAAAAAAGTTTGGAGAAATAAATGTTCTATGTCTTCCTTGAGGCCTTTTGAAATCATTCCAAAGGCACAAAACATCCTCTCAAGCATTTTAGGGTTAACCCCTCACTGCCCAAGGCTTGAACAGGTTCAAAAACAACATTTCTTTTGAAGTGTTATAGATGTAATTTTCACAAAGTTATAGAGATCTCAACCATACAATCTCGTAGTGCACTTGTTGTAGATGATGTGCATCAAATTTGGTATCATTTGACTGCATAGATTGCAAGATTATAATGTTTTAGTGTTGAAAAAGGATGCTGAAATTTTCCTAAAAATACATTTGGAGGCGAAATTTGGTTTTGAAATCTACTCATAAGAAGAAACTTTAAACTATAAAGTGATTCAAAATCAGCATAAAAACACATTGATGAAAAGAAATATCATTCCATTGACTCATTGTGTCTGCAAAATGGCTTTGAAATGTCAAAAAATAGCAAGAAAAGTTGCAAAAAACACATCAAAAACTAAACCTCCTACTAAAATACTTCTCAGTCACTCATAACTTCTTGAATTGATAAGAAATTTTATACACACAAACTAGACTAGTATGTGCAACTTTTCCAAAAAACATTATTCAAAACAAACATTGTATGAAGAAGAAACAAGCCATCGAAGTTCATTGTAATCCAAAAATGTCGGGATTTTGAACTTCGAATTGCTCTCAGACATTCAAAACAACCTGGATTGACATGAAAATTCTACCACAATAACTAGACTTCAAGGGGAACATAACCCAACAAATTTTATTGGAAACGAACTTTGGATGAAGGAGATACAAGTCCCTGAAGTTGCAGCCATCAAATGCAGTTTGGTGAACTCAAATTCAACTTGTGAACTTCTATTGACTTCCAAAAATTCAGTACATCTTGGATTTATCTGAAAATTTTACCACACAAACTAGAAGATAGTTCAAATTTTCAACAAATTTGATTGAATTTGGACATCGGATGCAAAAGTTACAACACTTTGAATTTGACTTGAGGACACTTTTGGTCCCATTTGGCGGTGAGGGGTTAATCTATTATAATTTGTAGATTGCTTACGCTCTTACTTTGAAAACATACAAAATATAACCAAAGTGTACAAATCAATTTAGGTTGGATTCCTCTTGAGTTCACCAAGGATGTCATCAAGAGTTAACCCTTAATGCAGGTTTGTTTAGAAGATACGGGCACTGTACAGAAGCAGGAGGTGAATACAATGCTCAAAAACTTCAGCCCAGTGTGTCATAGAAGGCCTCTATTTTTGGTGAACATAGAATTTGGAGGGAGGATCAAGCTCTAAAATTTTCAGGCCATTTGAAGGTGCCGTAGTACTTCAATAATTTTATGGTATAAATTCAGTAGTTAAAATAGCAAAACAGTAGAGGTATGGCGAAATTGACCAAGCGTGATGGCTTCAATACTGGACCCTGTCATTTTCCAACGAGCCCGTATGAGTGCCGTGCATGCCAGGCAAGGTGTGTCGTGCTGCAAGTGCGATGCTCATCCGGTTTGCGGGTCACTGGTGAAGTATTGCAGCCTGTAAGCTCAATCCAATAAGCTTACATTCAGGACTCCTCGTGCAAAGTTTACTGTGGGCCAATCAGACCAAGAAGTATTGTCAGGAAAGCTCTAGCCAAGGAAGAACAAACAGAGACTTTGGTTTTGCATGATTCGGACTTATAGATGAGAGTTATTGAATTTCTTAATAATTTTCTTCAGAAACTAAAGAATATAGGAAAATTCATCCAACGAGAGGATTCAGCACAACTTGGTCCGTTATAGTTTTGGCAACGACAAAGGCCATACAAATATAACCTTCATCCTGTAAGTGGTTTTCAATCATGAAAACATCCTAGTTCACATATATTACTGCAAAATAGATCATGAAGCAAAAAGCTCAGGAAAGACCTCCTTGTGATGACCAACACAACACCAATATCAAAAACTTCGAAAGGCTCTGCTCTCACTATTCGAATCTCCTCATTTGTTTCTTGAGCAACCTGACAATAGCACAATGTTTGCATTATATTTACTCTACTGGACCGAAAGCTAACAACATTTATAGGCCACAATAATTAGTATGAAGCATCAATTGCCCGAGAACTCAAGCAAGACAAATTCATTCCATATTTCCATGGGCACTACAGACGAAGATTCTGATGTTGTCCATTGCTAAAACCATATCACCAAAATCTGAATCACCGATAGATATTGCAGGAAGAACTCTATCGGCAAAGTATGGCACAAATTGGTCTACCCCAACCTTCACAAACTCATTGATTTGCACCCGCAACAAAATCTTATTCATCGAAAGAAATTTACCCGAAAGTAGGGAGCATTGGCATTGCAAGGGAATGCCGTCCTTTCTGACAAGAAATTGGCAAATATTTGCCTGAATCAATGATTCACCTTTGCAAACTGCCAGTCATCCTTCTGCCAGTGGACGTACTCCCAACTGCCATGAACCGGTTGAGCCCGTTCTACTCGGCTTTGGAAATACACACCCTACACATCTTCCTATGCCCTAAAACTCCTCGTACAATGCTCTGTATCTTGTTCAATACGCATAAAGCCCTATTCTCCTCGGCAGGGATTCCCTATTTTGAAACATTATTTTTTTATTTTTTCTCCGAAAAATTCTTTATCACTTTGCCCCCAATTTTCTATTTTTCTGTATTCCCACTTGCAGCTCAATACCATCTCAAAATCACAAGGGACCCTAAACCGTAGGCCATTGCTGGTCATTACATGGAAAAGGGGTTAAATTGTCAACACTGAGATGGAAAAGTGTCACATTCAGATACACGTACTTTAACATGAGAAACTTAAAAAAGCAAAGGGTTGATTGGAAATGAAAGCACAATCAAGGTCTTTTCTTTAAGACTTGGAACACAGCTAAGATAGCAACCAATTTTATATTTTTAAGTGGTTATGAAAATTGGTTCAGTGCATTCAAAACGAATGAAAAATAGTTAAATGGATGATAAGAAAATTTTGGTGATAAGAAAATGACAGTTAATCCCAATTTACTATGTTCAAATATAGATTTCGCAATTTAGATTATTCTCCTTCGAATCTTTAAGTGGATTTCAATCACATTTGAATGCGTAGGAGCTCAAGGAGTAATAATGATAATGATAATGATAATGATACGATACTCTATCTCTATACTATTCTATTTCCATAGAAACTCATAAAGAAAAGAAAACCAGCAGTCACACTACACTAATATCAAAAAGAGATTCAGTCGAGAACTCTTATTATTCAAGACGAATACGGTATGTTCCAAGCGAGCATTTTAATGACACTCAAGAAGCTGCAGATGGCTAAGCACAACTTCAATGGCTCTAACCCATATCCGGAGAAAGGGATTAGCATTACACTAGACCAGAAATCTCTTGGACAGAACCTTCGTACCAATAGTATCAGGCCTCATGCACGAGGCCACATCTATACAATGTATGGTACAAATAATAGAGCATATCAACCTCGGGCTCCAGTTCAATTCTTCAAACCTTCGGCCCCTAGGCTTGCTGTCAGATCATCATCAGAAGACTTAAGTGGAGGACCCATGCAAGAGCGGGCAACGGACTCAAATAGCTTCTCTATTTCAGGGGCACAGCGCGTGAAACTATGGCTCCAGAAATTGTATCGAGGGTTCTGCAGGTCAATACTGATGTGAGTAAGCTTAGCAAGTAATAACGCTTGCCTAGAAGGAACAAACGAATTCACTCATAGAATCTAGTTCATCTTCACAGTCAAAGGGAGCATATAATAGGGCATCATTGAAAATTGGATGCAGATGACCTACCTTTATAAGTTCGATGAAGGTGATCAGCAGGCCCCAAGGATGGGGCCTATTCACAATTAGCCTTTCAAGCAACACCCTGGTGATCTGCTCTTGTATGATTTCCTGCACAAATGTGCCGAGGTCTTCAGACTAAAGAAGTGAAAACAAAAAATCAGCATGAGCTAGGGTAGCTTCTGGATCAGAGGTTTAAGTGAATCCACGAAAATGGCATTAGTGCTGCCCAATTTTCACATACCGTCTTAGTTCAAAATATCTGACCCAAATGAGATGAAAAAGGGTTGATGAACCCACATGAGCCCAAACTAATTTACGTCTAAATAATCTGTTTCGCAAGGACGACGCTTACCATGTTTGCTTCTGCGAAGAGATAAAGCAGAACGCATGAAAAATAATGAGTGTGATTGTTGGGGTAGCGAAGTTGGTTGGCCACCGCATTTAGGAACAGGTACCGTCCTTCCGTATCAAGATCAGTAATTAGGCGCTGGAAAATATCCATGGGCGCACTATGGGTTATGGGTGCTGTTGGAACTGCCAATTGTTGTGGTGTTGTCTTGCTCTGCATCTGCTGAATTGCCTGTGAACAAGTGCATGAAAGATTCAGCAATACTCATTGGTCGGTCCAATACAAAATCCGGGTTGGCTAAGTCCATCAGGGCTAGACAGGCACCACCTGCAGTAGTGCTCTGAAACTGAAGCAAAACGCACACAATCATTGCATGCATTTTTCTAAAAAGTGATTGCAGAATTGCACAGGTCAGACACTAAAGAAGGCAAATTTGGAGTTGTACCTGCATGCCAATGTACAGAACCAGCGCATTCAGAAGAGGCACATTATATTTTGTGCCAAGGGGTACACCCTCATTCGCAGGCAAGACCAGTCGAGCCTTGATATCTATTGATTGGAAAGACTGAGAATGTCTTGTCTGCCATCCAACATTGATATCATCAGAATACTGTGAGCCGAGTGAACTGATCTAGAAACTCGACATTTTTAATCAAATTTAGTATCAACTACTGCATAGATGCTTAAGAGACTCAAGAGGCAGTGATCTTATAACAGACGACTAATTACTTTAGCGACGATAGAAAAGCAAAAGAATTTAAGCATGTCAACGAGTTCGACAATATGGCGCAGGGATTTAACAACATTAACCTTCAGATATTCATCTACTTCCGCCTTCAATTGTTTGTTCTTCAAAGCAGGCTCTACATCATAGAGAATATGCGGAGCCTGGCTTATTTCAGGAAGCAAGTCCACCTGAGACCACACCGCATGTTAGATGACTAACATTTCTGCCTTGCAGTTTACGTATAGACATCGAAAATTGAAAGAAAAAGGGGATAGTAATGAAAAGAAATACGTCAATAGGATACCTTCAAGTTAGGGGTAAAAGGATCAGGAAGTCGCATGTTGCGCGGAAAAGCACTAAGAATCAAGTTGCGCATCTGAATACAGGATGGAGGAATCACATCACAGAAAGTGAAGTGATGATCGCACAAGAACTCCGGAAAGTCGTGCAGTAGCACTAGTAAAACCCGAAGTGTTCCCTTATATAACAGCCGTACCTGCCAGCAGAAGAGACGAGAAGTCGGTTGATTAAAATATAAAAACATTGGGCAGGCAACCCAAGATTAATTTTGCAGCTAACTGCAGACTGGATAATAACATTTTTGCCAGAAATGACTTCAGTAACACAAATACTCTCGCCACTATAAGACATTCATTTCTGGAACTTGTGGAATTTAGAAATCGCCCAAATTATCGTTCATAGATGAGAATACATCGATTTTGGACACCAGTCCCAAGTTCATAAACTTACGGGATCACTAACATCAGCGTTGCGTAAGTAGGGCTCCATAAATTTGAAAAGGGCCACCAACAAACGCTGGAAAAGGGGCCACCCCTTTTGAGAATTGCTCATTAGAAGTTTAGGCATGAACATCCGATGGCTGATGAGCTCCAGCCACGCAAAGCTGCAAGCAAGAGTTCCAACGGGCAGAATTGTCAGCAAATTTTGTTTGCCCTGAATTTCATCTCTACGCAGGTCGTAACATAGTCAGTACGGAAAGAAGATGTGCAAAAAGCGATTAGGGAGAAGCAATTTCACACCTCCAACCGGGTACTTGAAGAGGTTGCAGGGCCAAAAGAGCGGTTCCAAACGTAGTGAGAACCTGAAGACCACAAGAATTAGGACCTACTCAAGTACTGCAATCAATACTACTTTACATTACACTGCAACTCAAAGAACCGAGTTGTAATACAAATCATACAGTAATACTCAAAATCACCAGCAAGGGGCCACTTGAGGTCTTCAAGATCATACAGTGAAATCTAGACTTGTACTTAAAGACAAGAAAAGAGGTTAACAGGAGCAAGCAACCCTCTCTTCGTTTATTCGAAGTACCAAATAGACAATTCATTTCCGAGGATATACCTGAAAATTGCTGGAGTCGAGGATAGGGTCTGCAGCATTGAAGTCCACGAGCCAAGTAACAAAAAGACGAAAATATGGGCGAGGTTGAAAATTTGCCTTCCTCTCATGGAAGTCTCTTTGAATTACACGCACCGTCACAATCATAACCTAAACATGGAAAGCAAAAAGCTTTACATGAGTAACGCAAAGACTAATAAGTATAAAATTGAACCAATTGACAGAGTAAATTAACTTCCTAGTGGAAGAATGCGAAATATTTTCATGCAAGCCCATAATGCTGCCAGGTAACACTTCATCAGAATAAGAAAATACCTTGTTCAGAAGGTTGACTTTACTCATGGACGGATCCACGTAGTACTGCACACACATTATTATCAAGTCAATGAAGATATGTCCCTTCACCAGTGGCAAACTTCATAAATTTATTTATCATTTCTATTATATGCACACCCAACCTGATAAAAGTCGACCTTAAAATTTGAAGGATGAAGCAATTCAAACCTTGACAAGTAACAGGACAAGCTTAGCAAACATGTCAATAGCTGCAAATGAAAGGTTTGCTCCTTGCTGCCTTGAGTCTCCCAGGCCCAAGTTGGGTAGCAGAGTCTCCGAATTTAAGCAGTGTGTTACAGCAAGTTCCTGAAGAATACTCCAAAAATATATCATGTCATCGAAGAGTATTTCGTTATGACAGTTCAAGAATATCTCATCGATGTAGCTGAATAAATGAATACCCCGCATTCCTTGAATGTTAATGCAACTATGACGGCTACGATGTCTAGCAGCAGCGTAAATATCAGTTAGATGCCAGACAACACTCTTATCAAATAACATCTACCAATGATCTACCAATACACATCGTCCAGAAAATTGAATTGAAACGGAACGACTTAAATCTACTAGTAGGTCCATCAACTTCGTGACAGACTTGAGGCTCAGCATTTCTTTAGGAAAAACAAACACCCGAGAGGGATGAGTAAATCATGGACTTCAAAAGACATCATTAAAACACGGTCATATATCATCACTCAAGACTTCAAACAAACTACTTACAATCAGAATACGGAAAAATCTGTCAGATATATCATCTCCTTTAAGCATTCCGGAATGTTGAAGCTGCGACACATAGGCAGCATATGCCTTGTCGCTGGTTCCTGGGGCGTCGCAGATGCTCGCCCACTCGTCAAACAAGCTGGCCACCTGATCATTGATGTGCAAAAGCAGGGAAAACTGGTAGTCATTAACTAGCACACTCGATATAATGAGCAATTAATTTGGTAAATTTAAAACAACGCAACAATTGCAAATTCCGACTAATAGATGATTAAAGACAGAAATACTTACTTGATCTCGAAGTCCAGGAGGGTCGCCAGCGGCAGTGTCTCGATTTCCTACTTTTCCATCTTCTCTAAGTCCAGAGCTTCTACTTGAGAGTACCTGCCCAACAGAAAAGAAATGAAACGCTCTTACTCCACAATCTAGATGCACAGACAAATGTGTGACGAGGAAAACAGATCATACCGTCAAATTTGGACAATGTGGAAATGAATCATCTTGAAAAATGATTTGTAACTCACGGTTTATAGGAGAGGAAAGACGAATACCTTTTTATCTTTAGCCAGTCTAATCTTGTCTTCCTTGTTGGAGCCAGTGGTCCCTTGTCCACTACTGCTAGATGTGGTCCGAGCGATTTCAACCAACTGTTGCAAAGAAACGGGAGAGTCTGGCCGCGCCGCCAGCTGCATGATAACAACCGCCAAGTTATCATCCATCTGCACAGTAAAGATACTAATTGCAATGCCAAAACCAACCAAGTCCAACGAAGGATAGTGCTGTTCAGACACAAATGAACCTCCACATCACAGAGTGGGCTACGAACCCACCTTGCCCAAGGCATCAATGACATTGTAAAATTCGGTGTTGCTCACACCAGCATCCTCAATTACGCAAGTCTTCACTAAATAAGCAGCAAAATCAACAGCGTCTTCTGCAGTGGTCAGGAGTTGAAAATAAAATTACTACTTAGTCATTACAGCAGTCTATCCCTGGCGCAGATATATGAATTTTTTTCACAAATTCATGCAATGCAAGTTACAAAAATTGTGAACACCTCTAAATAACTTAGAATATTCAGTGACTTACTGTTGCGGCCACCGTCGATAAGTTTAGTAAGTTGTACATTGTAGTCTGATAGATTGATAAGCTCAGACCGAATCAAACCAACAGTAATTTCTCTATTATATCGCCTTTCCTCGTCTGAATATATAACCTGAACAAATAATAAAACACAAGAGTATGTTCTCAATCCATTCGTTAAAAAAGATGGAAAAGCTGAAAGTGCAAAATAACACACTACAAAAGAGTTGACATCTGCCACTACGTTATAACTAAAGCATAAGAAAAAAAAAAGGTTCAAGAAGAGTCCCAACAAATGCAAGCCAGGCATGAAAATAACAGAAAAGAAAAAGGAGAACTTACCCAACTAGTAAGTTCCTTCACAACACGTTTGCAAACATCTCGAATTGCTTCTAGAATCGTCAGATGCACTGAAATATGCAGATGGCTAGTAGCATATTCATACAAGCGTTGGAAAATCTGCTTGAGAAGAGTCAATGACTTAATCCATAATTCAGTAAAATCATAAGCTAAAACTTCAGTAACAAAAGGTGTTAAAACTGCCACCTGCTCCAACTTAGACACACACACACCCCGTAAATCAAAACAGCAGACAACATCTAAAGAGAAAAAATAAACGAACTTACCTTCTGTGCGACTGCCAGAGCTGCCTCATCTCTACTGATGGCTTGTGTGATGATTTCTTGTAGTTCAGCAACAATACTCTGTCCAAAATAACAAACCAGCTCGAGTCCATTAGAAGGGAAATGGGATAATCAAGCAGCAGCAGGTTTTCAAAGTTAAGACTTTAACTGTAATAGCACAAAATCAAACAAAGACTATCAAAGGCACTTAAGAGGTCGATCAATAAGTGAGACTTACCCGAACTTCATGATCAGGAGGAAGGGCTGCATATATCACGGTTGTCAATTTCGGCAGTGCAGCATCCAGCTGAAAATTGAAAGGACGACACATTACTTTTATGTTTACAATAAAGGTAGGTACAGGAAGATACAAAAAAACAACTCCTCTATCCAAACCCTGAGCGTGGAATTATATATAATTGATTATGCACGTGAAAGACTTATAGCCTTTTCTTTTGAAAGACTCAGAACCCAATAGTTGCAGCAGAGCAATTACTACTTTGAGTGCAGTAAAAATGAAGGTAACAATCACCTTCTGGGCAACCAAGTGATACTTCTCCATAACCTCTCCCGTAGTCAGAGAGCTCTCAACCACCGTAGGTCCCAGCTGTTCTGTCGGTAAAGGTGGTTGAGAGGAGAAATCTCCTGGATGCGTTGAGCCCTGTGACCAAAATACAAAGTTTTGAACCAGGCCTTTATCACATCTCAATAGTCAGGAATGTTAATAGAAATTGACACTGATCTTGAAAGTGGAAGCACTGCCTTCAAATAATCATGACGCTACAGTCACGAAAATAAGTCACTTTAGAAACTCAAGAATGAAATTTGATTTACGCATCGTTTGTGTATACCTGGAATGCAGAAGAGTCGTCTCCACCATTGATGTCAAGAGATGATGTTGAGTTCCCAGAGAAATGCGGCAACAGCAAGTTTGTCTCTTGAGGTTGCATATTAGTTAATGCAGAGGAGGGAAAGCTGTTATGTTTCAGTGTGCAAGCATAAAAAAGAATGTGAGAACCCCTTTGATCTAGTGTCCGAAATAGTAGATCGTGTATGAACTAATTTACATAATCAAGTCTAATAAGTTACATAATCAGTTACAAACCTCCAAGTGTAGGGATTCGAAAGAATGATGAAATTCAGTAACGATGCGTTGTTTCCAAATTAAATATAAGCAAATGTTGGTCAATCGCAACCTTGAGAGGCATTCAAGAAAATGAATTTAACAAACTCGGCTAACACATGCATATCTGAAATCCTATGAGTAAAAAAATAGTTTTGACCTCAGAGATGTATGCCCTCGAAGGTCAACTTCATCGACCCCCAGCTCTGTAACTTGATGTGTTCCACCGTTTCCAAGGACAGCCTGACTGTGACCATTGAAAGCAGGTCCATTTGCTTGACCACTAGCATAAGGTGCAGATACTGAAATGCTGGATCCTGATGCCGGCGGTCCAGCCAGAGTCGATGCTGATTGACTTGGTTGGTTTTGCCAAGGGAGGCGAGCGAAATCCTTAACAATGACAGGTATCGATTGTGAACGATCTCTTACAAGAAAACGAGGCTCACCAAGTTGATATGATACTTTCACAGACGCGAAAAATTTG
Organism: Straminergon stramineum; assembly: GCA_963920665.1. Taxonomy (NCBI): domain Eukaryota; kingdom Viridiplantae; phylum Streptophyta; class Bryopsida; order Hypnales; family Calliergonaceae; genus Straminergon; species Straminergon stramineum. The sequence goes on from OY987264.1 coordinate 37,348,023, forward strand.
AAAGTTCTATAAGAAAATCAAATCAAAGGCAAAACCAATCGTAGTAAGAAGTAATGAATAATCATGACATGTTCTACAGATCTGTAAAAATGAACCTCAAACGAACCCTTCTAACTGTGGTACAAAGTTTGCTAGTCACTAACTAATGGAATTATTTATCATGAGATATTGAGCAATGTGTTCTCTGCTAGACCATATTAGTGCACTACGAGATAGTGACCGAGTGTACAACTCCATCTAAAAGGTCCATCACCACATACCTCATACACACGTTGCTGGGCACTCGACAACCTTCCTGGTTTTGGTCGAAGAACTTCCGGCAGTTGAGACATGATTGGCCCTGAGTAGAAAGCTGCATCATAATAAGCTGCATTATTACCATCTCTCTTGCTTCTACGGACAGCAAGCGCTGGTCCAATCGCATCGGAGAGATCCCTCTGTGCCTGTTAGTTTGGATGAAGAAGTTAGCTTCAGATAGAGGCAGCTGCTACGAACGGCAATTCTCTTTTGGGTTCAAAATTCTTTTGCAGACCGAGAAATAAATCCGGTTCTTCAGTGGAACAAGAGTACTCGTCCTTTTCGCGCAAGTTAAACCAGAGAATAACTATTCTTAAGATGACCCTCAAGGTACTTAGCGGATAAGAATAAATGCTCAGCTTTTATAGTAGCTATCATCTCCAATACAGTGAGTACAAGAACAATTTGATCGTGAGGCTCTGTCCACTCCAACCAAACCCTAACCGCGTTGTGCAGTGTGAATGCTGTTATAGATAGGATCTGGAAACTCAAATTCAGAAACCAAAGAGTCGATGCGTAGACTCTCTGCATAGGCTTCGTCCAAAGGACAAAGCCAACAAAAAATCACTCAATAGGTCCCTACCTTTTCAGTTGCCGATTTCTCAATGACTGCACATCCTAAATCAAGATTGTCATTAGTCACCAGGTTAACAGCTTGCTCCAGAACATCTCCCGCAAGATTAACCACTTGCAATAAATTCCGCAGATGGTTTGCCATTGCTACACGCAAAGGTTCCTACAAAAGCAACAGAAGTTATATCAATTTCCTAGAACATTTGAACATAAACCAATTGCACGTGCTAAGGTACATCGTAAAAAGACAAGGGAAACCGTCTATACACAAAATTCAATCTTTGAACTTGATTAAGGTTCCTCTTCAGTATCTACATAAATTCTTAGTGCATATGCGAACATGGAAGTTTGGTGCCAGAGAGAAAATTATCAACATAAACCTTGCAAGTAACGTGTGCCAAGCTCCCAGCCAAACTAGCCACCATCAAGCCGGCTGAATTTCGAGTATAGTTCTCATCACCTTCCATTGCAAAATCCTGGAATTGGGCAGCAATGACAAGACGATTTTTGTTTTAATTTTTGTTTAGGAGCAGACATCTCTATTAATACATGAACACTGGAACGACTGTTAAAAAAAAATTTCTGGAGAAAATAATAACACTCCAGTCTTTTTAGATGATCTCTATAAGGATAAGCTATAAGTAGCACAGAAAAAAAGCCCACAAACCTTTAAAACAAGTTCCCTTGTAGTCATGCAAGCAATAGTCACACTGCGCTCTACAACAGGCGTGATAATCTCCCGAATTGCCCGATCCATGGCAAGGGGAACGATTCTATCAATCAAACATTAGCAATTTAAAAAAAATCAGAATCTAGGATTGTCAGAATTCAAAGATATAATGAAGATCTTCACCTAAATAAAGTAGTGTCATGAATCCCACTACTCTAGCATAGAAACAACTAACGTACCCAAGGAAAAATAACAATTCCAACAGTTACACAAAGAATCTGAGGCAAGAGAAACAATAAGCTATCTAATTTAAAGGAGATCATTAATATCACAGAGAGGTCTCTCCACAAAACGAAGAAACTAAATAGCATTCACAATTTTAGAATTCAAAGATGGTGAGGGAGAAGCGCCTCAGTTTCAGCGTCTTCCTCCTTCCCTGAAGTTCTAGAAGTAAGAACCTCAACCAGAGTCAGTCGGACAATTGTTTACCTCTGGAGCTGCACCAGTCCTGCTAGCTTGGGGTTGAGCACCACGTAGGCAGCTAGATTTGGTATCAATACCACCTGCGAGTCCAGTATAAAAGCCAAAGCATACATTAAACCGCCAATGATGTCAAGCATACACTAAAGATTCCATAAAGAGATTAATGAACTTTCTCTAAATCTGGTTTTCTTCCACAAAATACCACAACCAACCTGTCCGGTAGAGATAGCTGACTGCGCCTGAGTATTTTGTGACTGCCCTTGAGCACTTTGTGATATCTCAACTGGACTGAGAGGAGTTATCTTCTCTTCATCAACCATCTGAGGTCACAGCCCAAGCATGAGGCTTGATTAGAAAAACACAATCACAAGGTATTAAACAGAAAAAAGATGATACTGGTCCCAAGATGTAAGTTCGATCAAGGCTGAAGAAAAAGGACAGCACCATCAACGAAGAAAACGCAAAAAACAGTTCAGCTTGATCAAGTCAGATGTTGGATCCATGCAAAACAAGTGTACCCAAAATCACCTGAGGTGCTTTTGGTGTATGTGGCACACTTGAAATTGAAGCAGGTTGTTCAGGAGGTAATTCTAAGGATTGAAGTGGAGCTGCAGCTGGCACTCGAACAGGTCCTGGAACTGCAAGAGTCTGCTGGCTGGTCAAGTCCTTGTTTGAGAAGTCTGGATTATTTTCAAGATCCCTTTCCCGGCCTCCCAGCAACTGCGATGGTTTCACGTCCTTCATATCCACATTGAGGGTCTTGAATAGCACCTGAAAACAGTTCCACGGGTTAAATGATGAGTACTTGATAAAAATACTAAGCCAGACATGAGAAGCAGTTATAATTAAGACTATGAAAGTGAGTCAAATTGGGTAGATTCACTAATCAAACATCCTCCAGGTATCTAATTTTACGCAGCTTACCTCAATATCAAACTTGAGATTCATCTTTAGGTTTGGCATCGCATAGATTTCACAAAGTAATCCCAAAATTGCCATAGTCCATGGGTTTGGAGGCTGGTATACCAAACTGGCCTGACATGGCTCAAGCACCTGCACACAATAGAATCAGGCAAGTAAGAAAAAATCAAAATCTTTCAGAAGTAATATGATTCTCGAGATAGAAGGTGGTATACAGAATCTATAGAGCATGTTTATGCCGCAATTAGATCGGGATTCATGAAGATTCACCTCACACTTCAGAAGAACGAGATAAAATCGGTCAAGTCACGGTAAATTCTACTAAATGATAAGAAGCGCGATACACTTGTCAAACAAGCTAAGTTCCACATAACTACTGGTAGCGCACTGTGCAAATAAACAAATTTACAGCAGTAGCCATGGGTGGTACCTTGGAGGTGAAAGGAATAACTGCAATCATCAACCCTTTCTCAAATGCCTGCATTACCATCAAGAGAAGACAAATGTCACTGAAAAATGTACAGTCTACGAATTGAATAAATTAAGGTATGAACTGAATAAATTAAGGTAGGGAGAAACATGAGCAATTATTAAAATACTGGATACTCGCATTTTAAATGCAACGATGAAGAACGGAAACCGACCTCAATAATAAGCGACTTTGGATCCACCTCACGCGCTCGCAAGGCCTGATTCTTGCCAATGGTCAACTTGCCAAGCCAGCTTCCCAAGTTTTTCAGAAGTGACCGCTCCTCTGAACTCACCTTGATCAACTCGGAACGGAGCAAGACCTGGACAATGCGTCAATGCAAACGTCAGACGACTAAATTTCATGAAACCAGTGCAGAACACACAAAAAATCAAACTTAAAATATCATAAAATATGGCAACCTAATGACGAGAAATAGCACCTTGCAGTTCTCATAAGACGCTTTCAAAACCTCTCTATGCAATCCTTTCGAATTCAATTTATCCAAAAACTTGATGTACAAGTCATGATAATTGGGCTCAATGCTTGCTCTGCAGAAGTTGCAATTCAAAAAGAGTAATGAGCATCCTCAAAATCTATGCAACAGCTATAAGATAACCAAAGCGCAAAATGAAATGAAAATATAACATATGCTTCAAGCCTTCAAAAGAAACTAACAGAAAAAGATAATCCCTAATAAAAAAACACAACATATTCTTCACCTCTTCATCACCATATACTGGGCAAACCAAGGATGATAGTCCTCCTTTAGGACTTCTAGACATTCCTTGGCCTTCTGATCCAGGTTTGTAATTGAAATATTGTTCATAATAAAAGCAATTTTGTCTTGGGCCTCCGATGATGGCACCTGTCCACAAAACATGACGAGCCACGCAGCATACCGTTGAGACGAAAGTTACCCACAGAATTTGAAAGATCTTAAATGAAGAAAAGAACCAGAACACCTGCAGGCAAACTCTTATGATCTAGCCTGCATCAAGTGGCAAGCAACCCAAATACAGAGGAGAAGAAAAAAGCAGATAAGCATCTAAGCAGATTCAGAGCATCATGTCTTAAATCATAAGATTTTCATAGGGCGCCCGCGAGCTTAGAACTCTGACAGAACAGACACAACATAATAAAGAGAGTAGAACATAAATCCTCACAGTAAGTACATGCCGGGAGCAAAGAGAGCTATCTCAAGGACGTGTGACAATGGTTCTGTTTTATGCAAGACTCTGGAAGATAAAAAGTCCATTTAAGAACTACAAAAACTGACGTAATTATATTTTAGTAGGCTAGAAGTCCATACCTCAATTGGGGAATCTCGGGTTTCAGCAGCAGCAACTAGAGTTCCAATATTAAGAGCATGACCAAACCCAGTAGATGCAGAAGGCTGACGTAAAACACCTGAAAGATCGGCCATTTCACAAAAGAAGCACAATTAAGGACATCCTGCATTCCAAGATCAGACAGATAAACTGCCAAAGGTGGACTCTAAGACTTCCAACAAAAGATGAGAGAGTTTTCTCCTTGGGAATGATAAAATTACCTGAAAAAACATACGTAGATGCAAATGAAGCAAAGAGTACAGATGCACGACAGTACAATGAAAAGTATTGGCATTGCCATCAAAGGCAAGGTTTACGTTAACCTGGACTAATACAAAACTATGCAATAAACGAAGTACAGAAGAGCACCTGTTATAGAGCCAGTTTTAGAACGAAGATGTGGTGGTGATTGTCCATCTGCTAGAGCCGAGTAAGTCGCACCATATGAAGCCAGTTGAGATGCCTGTTAACAGAAGAAACCTAGGTATGAGCAAAAATTACCGCTTGCTATTACGAAACAAATGCTCTCGAAAAGTACCTGAAATACCTTGCCCTGGCTGAAGGCATCAAGTAAAGACTTCTTGGATAGCTTATTCTTTGTCCATGAGCACAGACCAAAGTATTCAGTCTCCAACAAACCGCTTCAGGACACAGAAGGACATGCACCATGGAATAGAGCAGGACGACCGGTCGAGCTTGCACAGAACATCACATGACAACTTACATAATTTTTTCATACCTTCTGCACAGTGCCAAGATCGGAAGTCTGATTTGTCAGTACTGACTGCATGGAAATCCCAGATTGAGAGCCCAAGGAGTTTGCACTTTTTGGTCTCTCATTCATCATGTTCAATGACATTCCAGAATACTGCGACAAAAGTGTTCCTGATTCTGTGTTCTGAAGTTTTGCCTGAGCCCCTTGTGCCAATGGAGGAGATGAAGACGGCGTTAGAGACCCACCCAGGGCAACATGCAGCGCTGGTTCCAGAACCTTCCAAAAGAGAACGTCCCGTAAGTGTGGTCGAATACCTCAGGTTCTAAGAGATCCCATAAACATATAGAACACGTATATAGACAATCTCTTCTACTTGTTAAAACATTTCCTTCAAGTCAGATAGCTAATATTGAGGAAACAGAACTTGCCTTGCCAAATAAGACATGAGACTCACCTCGCCAACAGGAGCTCGAGGATGAAAATTAAGAGAATTTCTCTCCTCCAACTCAATGGAAGTATGAGGAACTGGGAACTGCTCCAAATCTTCCAATGGTATTAGAGGAGAATGCCCCCCAGTCTGGATTGTACCATTAAATTGCTGGTCCGCCAGAGAGATGCCGTTTCCAGCAATTTCACGTTGTGTTCTTCCCCCTCGCATCAGAGCTCGCTCAATGAATTTCACAAGTTCAGGTTGTGACTCACGAAAATGTGAAATTTGAAGAATATGGTTGCAATACTGTGGCCACTCTGCCAGGCGCTCTTTAAATTGATCCAAAGCGGTAGACCCAAAAGATAGCATCTGCATGAGTAAACAGACGCAGACACAAGCAGAGTAAGTAGCATAATTATAATCAATACGTCGATGGCTCATGAAAAATACAATAAAGACATAATTTACAGGAGCAGACTGATACAGGCTGTTAAGAGAACTTAGTCGAATTTCAGATCTCAGGGACATAAACTTCATTGTCAGATGTGTCAAGCTCCACCTTGGAATCCAATGGCTTGCGCAAGGCATCCAACACACACCGTAGTGCTTGGCCCAAGATGACAGACGAAACAAGCTGATGTTTGACAAGTGAACCTGTTGCAACAAAAAGAAAATTGAAAAACAGGAATGCCTCAGCTGTAAGATAATCTCCTCTGCGACGTCAAAGAAAATCAACACTAAATGTTAAATCACAGTTGAGAAAATCTACCAGAGAAGTCAGAAGGCGTTTCTACTTAAATAACTGCCAAACTCTTGATACTAGAACAAAGCGAATACAGGATCAAACTTATATTACCAAAAAGCACAGCAGTTATTGTTAATTCTTTTTCAGGATATCTTGGAAAAAACTGATACTCTTCAAACAAGCTCTGAACCATGCAAGCCGAAATTGCCTTCTCCCTCCTGCAGAAATTCCAAAAGTTATAAGCCACTTTCTTCAGATGATTGTAAAACAAATTAATTGCCACGACAATTCCATGAAGGTGATGGCAATCGTCCTCAGACACTGGCAAAGTTGCCCAATAAAAGCAGTACACACACTTGCAAGACTTAGTTAGCAGAGATTCTATGCATATCAAGACGTCTCCTAAAAAGGCTGCAGGGCATAATCCCGAAACGTTTGGAACTGATCGGATAATGAAAGGAATAGTAGTTCACATACGGAGTAGAAGTAGGCAAGTTGAATCTTTTAAGCATATCCACAACGTCATCTATGGTTAGTTGTCCCACATAGATCCTCTGAAAGTAAGAATTCGCCTCCTCATCAACATATTCACTTCCTGCTTCTGACAAAACTTGCTGTTGATCTGAAGGAGACACGCTCATTAATCTCGGATTTGCACGTATGGCAGCCTCTCTGACAAGCTTAAAATCCTCAACTAACTGACCAGAATTTAACTGGCCTGAATTGGCATGAAGAACCTGCAGCCCAAATATGCGAATACTCGTTAACAGACCTCAAAAACAGCAGCAGTACTCTCGGAATTGAGATCAGACCCGTCCTAACAATCACGTAATAAAGATCAGAACTTGAACACCGTTGTCAAGTCGGTCTAAAAACAAGCTGCCGGGAAACACCTTGACTTCGTGAAAAAATGATCCAGCAAAAACTGCGTTACATGACCTACCTTAAAAAAAATCTGTGTCGTTTCCAATACTAGACTAACAATCGGTCCTTGGCGTTGACCGGCAATTCCACCAGAACCAACCTGCCTGTCAATCCGTGCGTCCAAAAGAGTTCTCTCTCTCAAAAACTTCAAACAAGCCTGCAATTATTCAGATATCAAGATTAACCCTCTCGTAAAAACTAGAAAGTGGCTGCATCCAGTATAAAAGGAAAACCTAAAGCAACCGATTAGTTGGTCCAATTAGCAGTGACATGATCCTTTCTGTCAGTGAAGAAAACAAGTATCACATACCTGGAAGAAGGAATCGTGATGAATTGTGACGTTGTCTTGCAACCACTTCTCCAAGTTCAAGAAATCTCTTCTTGCAGCAATAGCTGCCAGCTCGACAGAAAACTGAAATGGCGTAGATTCAAGCACTCTGTCCAAGACCTGTGACCGTCAAAGAGCTCTCTTGTAGTTAAAAAAGTGACACAATATCCACGATACCACATCCTATCTTTCAAACGCACAAGAAGACCTAATCAGGTGAAAATGAAGAAATCAACAATGACCTTAGTATTGAGGGAGAAGTACGTCTTTGATAATTACCTTAAGCTCGTGACAAACATCCAATATTCTTGAGATGGTACTGGGATCAGCAGCATGCATTTCCACCATAGTTCTCATAATCAAGTCTGCATTGAGCAACCATAGCTCCTGCACCACACTGCTAGTAGCATTGCTAGCCAGATACGATGGAAGAAGCAAAGGAAGCATCTCTGCCTGTATTATATTCCACTCTGTCTGCATACCAATACATGACAAATGTAAGATGAGCATATTTTGACCCAAAAATTCACTTTCGATCAGGACCCAGTAGTGCCTGTAGACCCGCAGATGAGAGAATCCTCATAAGAGAAAACCTTTCTAAACAAAAAGCAATCGAAAGGTGAGGGAACACAGCACCTTGATTTCTGCTAAACCGAAAATTAAAAGCTCCGGACATTGTTGAAGGGGGATTTCGAGTAGACTACGCACAGAGCTAAGATGACCCGACTCTGCTAAGCTACAGAGGACTTCCAACAAATCAAGAGACAGCCAAGCATAATTCGGCGATGCAGCAGGCTGCCGGTGAATCTGCGCAATTAAATTACAAGATATTAAGGAACCATTCGAAATCTCATATAGAATGATGCAGGTTCTAATCAACTGCAATTATATGATCAAATATCTAGGTCAATCCCAATTTCAAAGTCACCAGTTCCACTAAATATCTTTTGCTACAAGAGATAACCTTTTCTAGACGTGCTACTCCAGTAAATACGAGATGTTCACCACATCAAAACCAAGAGGGGCATACAATCTGAGACAATTGAAGTCCTAAAGTAGGAAAATGATAATGACTGGATAGGGCTCATGATTCTCTGCAAAAAGAGAAGGGTAGCGGAGTGTAGCAAGTAACGAGCCTGGGATAATATAGAGCGCAATTAAACAAGAGTAGGTACCTGCTTCCTCAGGCTATGCGCAAAAGTAAAAACTTCAGGAGGGGCCGAAACTGCATGTATCAAGAAGGAAAGTTGACCCTCTCCGTTTTGCCACGGATGCGCACATACGGCTTCTAGCGGAAATGGGTCCTGATCAAGATCAAGAAACAAGACATTGAACTCGATCTCATACAATGCAAATAAGGGAGGCAACCCATTCCTGATCACCGCCCCCTTTTGGCGATATAGACTGCCCTCTATCCCCGCAGGAGATGACAGTGACTAATTACAGCACAATTTCCCGTGCAGTTGTGGGCACATTGTGATTGTTATACAACACTCTCAATTCAATTCTTGGGTGGATTTTGCAACCAGCCATTGTGGGAAACATGAAGGTCTACATGACCAGAGTGGGAGGAACGGAATCTTCCACTAAAAAATTCCTAGTAATTATGTTTTGCGAAATAGAAATCTGGAAAATTATAGAAACCTTCTTAACTCTATTTCTGCACACTGGAAAATTTCCCCCCCCCCAAGAAACTTGCCTTCCAGATAGGTGTAACCGCTTAAGTAGTTGGAAATGGGTTGCCTCCCTTAGAGAAGAGAAAGATACGACCATAAAACATAATCAGGAAACCAGTCGATCTAACCAACACCACTCGATAGAGAACTTCATTTACAAGAACCTGGAAGCAATAAACTGCATAACGATCTTCTATTCACAAGCGGCATAAACACCCTTTTATTTCTTGGGAAATAGATAGCGCACCTGACAAGCTTTGCTGTACATTCTCAATAAGAGAGAAAAAGATTTTTGATCAGGTAATAGAAAGCCATCATGATCGAGTTTCTCTATCACCAGTCTCCAGCTTAGATCAGGGGCCTGCTAGCCCAGAAGAAGTCACATAAACAAAATCGAGAATTCACATCACCAGAGCTTCATCATCCTCCCTATTACAGTATCCAATGCATTGCATTATATCCACCATACAAACAAGAAACAGGGAACTAATGGATACCAACCTAGGCAGAGGGAAGAAACCGAATGAAAACTCAAAGAAAACTCTCAGTGATAGAGACATACCAGCTGCTTAATAGAGTCCAAAAGCACGTCTACATCCCAAGTAGTCAACCAGTCTGAAGAGACTTGTTCACCATTACATAGTGCTGTGCAGAACGTGCTATGAATACCTTGCAGATCTTCTAGTCTATGATGGGTACGGGCAACCATCCCAAGAATTTGGGCAACCTCAACTTCTGTGATGGAAGGGAACAAGCCAAGGATTCCTTTACAGTGATCGATATCTACAGTGCAGCTGTAACCCAAATCTTCCAGAACATCAGCGACCCTTGTAGCAGTAGACAACAATGAACACATCTCGGAGGTCGTATCTGTCACAATTCCGCTGAAACTCCTGGAACGAATGTGATAGATCAGAAATCAAGAGCCAACTACATATGAACAATATAGACATTCCATACGCCAACATTGCTCAATCCTGCCTAAGCATATGAGATCAATCACCAATCAACCTCCGTAATGAGAGATGCGCGCTGTGTCAGCATTAATAGCAATAAAACATACCTTAAACAATTGACCTCGTTCACATTCTCTTGCAGTAGGGGAGTCAACAACAAAGATTCCTGGACTTTCGGCTGTAGAGATCGTAGTGCCCTCATAAAAGAGTGAACATGCTTTGTTAAGCCTTCACTACGGTGCAGGAACTCAAGTATTTCTTCAATAAGTGATTCTGTTAGACCAGTGGTGGGATTCTCATAAATCTCCGAGATCTTTGCTTTGCAGAAAGACTGGCCTGCATTTCACCCAATAACATAATTATTCAATTAAACCGCCAATGCATTAGTGGACTCCAAAGTCAAAGACCAGAGTAAACAGTAAATACCTTGAACTGCTAGTTTCACATAATATGTATACGACCTCAACAATACAGACCAAATGCTATCAAGATTCCCAATATATTACGAGATTCCCGATATGTCCAAAAAAAACAAGTTCTACAGGGATTTACTATGTTAGGCCGTTAGGGTCTCTGTTTCGATAGAAAAAATAGTTCTTCGAATCCCCCAAAACAATATACCAAGTCACATGGCTTCCGAAAGCTATGTTCAAAAGAGCACGGCCTTAAGGCCAAATGAGGTGATTGTGTTTAATTGAGTGAAAAGTTTGCTCTGCTAAGTTAGTGGTGGACAGTGAACTAATGTGCACTTGCCGACCAGACATGTGCCATTGAAATTGTAATTGTAGATAATCACACCCAGGGCACCATCCTTATAAAACCTGAAGAAAGAATAAGAAAAAGTCTATCCAACAAGAAAACTAGAAACTAGAAATCAGTTACACGAGGTATGAGTAAGTACAGAAATCCTTCGCAGGAACTGCCATCTAACAGCTCACGGTATAGAAGTAGTTCACTAACCCTCTTCTTGAAGATGCTGGTCTTCAGCATCTGTCAATGCAAGGCCAAGTCCAATTTGCTCGGGGATAGAGAACTTAAGTGCGGAGCATATATTTTCAAGAAATCCTTCAGAAAAGGACGAAGAGTGCCCCAACGCTTCACAAAGTATAGAGCCCGAATTTGGCTGATGGATGAGCGTCTTCAGTATTCTGGCCAGCAGGTCTAACTTCAGGGGAAGATTGTGCACTTCTCCTTGATGTAGATTGACTTGCTCCAAGCAATTTCTCAGTAAAATCAAGCTTCCATCCATCCCATACTCGGTGAACTGATCAACATATGTCCACTTCGTAATTAGATTCATGCAAAGATAACAAATGTCATGCTAAATGCGATTCAGAAGTAAAATATACGAGACACGGACTGCAGACTAAGAATTATAACAAATTGGATTCAATTTGGTCTAAAAGAGTTGGACACGTGCATGAAGAACGCATAGTCACACAGCCATTCTTGCTAATGACATTAAAACTCAATGACAAAGTCAAAAACGATCATATCCGGAGTAAAAATGCCAGCATAATTGAAGCGCTCCAATTCTCTAATTAACACTGAAAGATAGATACAGTATGTGAAAATCACATCGTGAAAATTACCTGGCTAAGCTCCAACTCAACAGACTTGTAGTTGTTCTTGTTCAGGCTGGCGATTGAGAAACCAATCTGACTTGCAAGGGGAGTTGCAAAAGACAACATCGCGTATTGGCTGCTCAGCCACCCTTTACCCTAAAATGCGTTCCAAGGAGCTCTGATCAATGCTGAACCAATCTAAAAGGCTTCTACTCTGTGCATACGCGTTCGCATCAATCCAAGTTTCGGACCAAGCAGGGACATCACTCGTTACACCTGGCACACTTGATTTCCAAAACGCTCTTCAGTATTAAAACCTCCATTGATATAAATCTGGCCAACTCGAACACAAAACGAACGAGAACAGCAGAGGGCTAAAGTGCTCTCAAATACCTCACGAAGTCAAAATCAGTCTCCGATCATTCAAGAAGATATTGAGCAATTACCAACAACGCCAATGCAAGAAGGCTCATGCAGCAGAAAGCATAAGCATTCTAATTGAGCTGCAACAATTGAGCTACACTCTCACAACAATCATAGAACGGAACGCTCACACAATGCCAGCGAGAACCACCTGCATTCTCACCTTTCCAAGAAACGCTCGAATTGCCAAATTCGCAGTCGCCAGCAATATTGAATTCCGCTCGTGAATTCCTCGACAACATCACCTTTCCAACCTTAAACCCTACCACAGAAGCCGATCGCAGCTTGAACTAGCGTTTAAAAACCTGCTGGAAACCCTAACCCTTTCACCTTCCTCTCCCGAACTTAACACACACGAATTGGCAGGACCAGAAAAGATCTTCCCTGCTTTTACCGCAATCGACAGCACTCCAATCACTTGAACACCAAAACCTTCGCGAAAACGGCAACCACACCAAAACCCCGGCACCGCATTACCGACCGACCAACGCTACCGACCGATCAAGCAAGCAAACGTAAGCTCACCCGCAATGCGTTGATTACAATCAACCCGAGAACCTGAACCGAATCGAACCAGACGAGGCGATTGAATGCAGGGAAGTTTGTTGTTGTTGCAATGGAAGAAAAAAGGAGCAACCGACGAGCGTGATGGCTATGGCGGGAGACGCACACGGCAAGTATGCACGACAGCCCATTTGACCTAATTTGATGGAACTTGAGAAGGACGCACTCAGTCTGGGCTTCATCAATGACTCGGTAATAGACCAAAACCCTCCGGATAAGAACAAAGTGAACAAGGTCCCTGATGTGCAAATATGGAAATAGAGGGCTTCATTTTTTATTATTTTCATGTAATTTTTTTTAATCCAGCGTGGCATTATTCAGCTGGGCTGATTATTCCCAAGAGTAATGAGTCAAGGGGTTTAGTTAAGTTATAAAATTTATTGTTCATATATATTTTATATTAGAAATTCAGCGAAGAGATTAGCAAACTCAATATTTAATTGAAAAAAGAAGGAAGAAGTTTGGCATATGGTTGCCTATGGTTAAATGAAACATCTCTTACAAGTGAAATTCATTAAAAATATGAGAGTTTGAGTTTTCTCAAGACTATGGCAAAGATCCCTTATGGTGTTATGGCATGGCAAAAGACTTCTTTAATCTTTGAAAGGATGGACCTTATGACCATGTAGTCATATTAAATTTTTTTTGTTTTATATACTCTATTTCACTCTAATAAAATAATTGAACTTCAGATATGCCTTCCAATTGTGGGCACAATTTCTATTACCTAATCCTTTAGAGGATTGGGAAGTATCACCTTTTTGACAAATGTGTAAAATAGAGTATAGTTCATGTCACTAAATTTCCTCAAAACAAATAGAAAGTGATTCTACAATAGTCATCTAAGTCACTTATAATAACTACTATATTTTCTAAAATGGAAATGATGTTAAGGTTATAAAATAGTCACATTCTATTTTTTGGATTTTTACCCACAAAAATGCATGATCCATCCTATTGTGGCCACTAAACCATTCCAAAGTCATCACTTACAAATTTTGATAGTACCATCCTAAAAAGGCTTGTTGCTCCACCTATTCAAATAAGACCAATTTAAACAAGTGCTAAAAATTCATTACAAAAACAACTTACATTTAAAAAAAACTTAACATTTTAACATAGGTGTTGTAAAGATCATAGCATCAAACAAATTTCTAGATCATTCCATAATTAGAAAATCAAGAGACATGTGGCTATAGAATACATTGTATTGTTTAAATTGTAATAAAATATTCAATTATAGGAATTCTTGTAAATATGAAATTAGAGTAGAAACTAGATTTGATAAAACTCATTTCAATAATTGACCTCAATTTCAAAAGAAATCATTTTGATTGCTAAAATTCAGATAAAGAACAAACAAGTTGGATGTTGCCAAAATGTACCAACAGGTTAATCATGGAATAAGCATCTTACTTTATAGAAAAATAAACAATACCTTAACAAAGAATTTTCAACATCATCCGTTGCAATCACATTCAAGAATCTCAAAATACTTGTATAAAAGTCAACATTTTTTCATGTAGAGTTGTTCATATGAAATCATTAAGATGTTGTTTTGTGGTACCAAGGACATTTAAGAATTCAAAAAGTAGATTTGGAGTATTTTGCAAAGATATGTGGTTGAAAATTGAATAAGTAGGTGTACTTAACAATAATTAAGGAACATTATGGCCTTCTTTGCTAGTTATTTTTTCTATATTTGTAAATAAAATACTTTCATTTTTTGCATAAAACCTGAACACCTTTTACTTCCATTTTCAAATAATATAGTAAATTTTAGTCATGACTTTGAAATAATATTGAATTGATTATTCATTTTCAAAGGAATCATGAATAATTTTTTCAAATTCCATTTTAGTTTCTTTTCATATTTGCAACATGCCAACATTCACGATTGATTTGGGATCTTTAGTGGGTAGGAAAATTTGAAGATAATTCCAAAATAGTTTAAAACTTTACTTCAAATGGTTGAGACTTCAAGTTACTACAAATTAAAGAATTAACAATTAGAGGTCTAAATAGCCACTAGCTATAGTTTCTATAGTTGAAATCAATATACACACATTCATGTTTCTAAAAAGAATAATATTATCTAATAAATATAATGTATTGAAAACATGCATTGGATATGGTCTCATATAAAAAGTACTTAACCCCAAAATGTTGAGTTGTGGTCACCATAGAAATCATCCTTTTGTGTACTAAGTGACACTGGATCATTTTCTTAAAGAAACCCATCTTAGAGCACTCATTGTTAGGTCAAAGTATTGTGGAAAACCTCCCCTTTTCACACAAAACTCCAAAGATGAATATGTGCACTTTTGCCTTACAAAGTAGAAGGATTCTCTGTCATCCATTGGACACTTTTTGGCCTCTACATCCTTACACAATCAACCCCTCAAGAACCAAGGGTGCAAAAAAATAATGTTGTAGAAGCCACTGGGTGGCCTTATGATCCTTTCGGGGCCAATTAACTACTCTAAGTCAACTTCACTCATAGCACTTTCATATTATAGCCATTTGGTTGTTATCCATCTATGAAATCAGAACTCAAAAATTGCATGTGAACACAACTTCAAACACTTGTATGAGATATTTGAGAGCACTATAAACAAGAAGTTCAAAGAATAAAATGTAGCTATGTAATACATTAGAGGAGTTTTGGGGGGTCTAGAGGGCTGCATGTTCCCTTGGGTTCCTAGACTCTGGGATCTATCCATAGCAGTTGCTTGATGTGGCACAACGACTGCCACGTCACTTTTTTTTTCTTGAATATTTTTTTCCAACTTTCTTTTACATTTCAAAATTTTAAAAAAAATCTGACAACGGCCATTCTCGGACTGCTGGGGAATAGCATCTAGAACAGGCCCGAAACGGCCCTCCAGACCCCCCCAAAACTCCTCTAATGATGGTTTAGTACTCCCTCCATCCCAAAATGATATTCCAGTTGGACAAAATGTTTAGGATTTAGTGGGTTGAAATAAACATTATTTCAACCCACTTCTAAGTATTTCAAGGAACTGAAGTTGTTATCCATTCAGGGAATCTTCAAGCCAACAAAAATGATCAGTTTTGAGCGACAGGGAGATCATTTCGAGACAAAAAACTGAACGGGAACTGGAAGATCATTTAGGGACAGGAAGCAATGAATCACGTAAAACATCTTGCAAGAAACAACACATTGCATCCTTGTCCAAATTCACATTCATTGTGTATTCCAATACCAACTTTTTAGAGGTTGAGGTCGTGTGATACTGCTTCCTTACAGTAAAGTACAATTAACGAGGTTCATGAATTATTCTCGTCACACACAAACTCTTGTCCCCTAAATAAGGTTGCACGAAAGGCTCGTGAATGCGAATTCCACTTGAGCCCCTCTTGAAATTTTTAGAACTAAGTTAAGTCTGCTCCCAATCCACAAAATAATGCTGAAGTTACTTACTTCAAACCGGGACAGGCATGTTGGCTAGGTACATCACCATGCTTCCAACACCTGCTTGCTTGACCTCATCTCGTCAAATTAATTTCATGACCTGCCAACTTTGATCATCACTTAACTCTGGAAATTGCGTGCTGATATTTTGAGCTACACTTACATGGCATAAGGTAACTCACACGGCAGGAGTGACAAACAAAAAGAATGCGAAAAGCTTATCCTAATTAATTGCCCATTTGCAAGCAAAAAATGGTTACACTATATGACCCTGTAAGGTTGTTCGAAATAAAAAGTAACATTTGTTGTGCCAATTGCATCATTTTCCTCTCTTAAGGATGATGTGTCAATGCCGCTGTAATTTTCTTTTTCTTTGGGATTTGGATTGCTTTTAAAAGGGTTTATTTGAGTTGTCCACAGTCTAAGTCCAAATGTTTTTGTATTTTTTCCAAGTGGTTTTTTGATGCATTTCCAATGGTAGTACTCGGCTGAGTTCTAGTTCCATATCAATCAAAAGATATTAATTGATATTTGTGAGGTTCTTTTGACGTGTAGATTAATGATAGGGGGAATTTCACTAAAATGGCATGATTCTGCAACTTTGACACTTTTACGGTCATAGATTACATGGTCTGAAATGTACACTTGTCCTATATGGCACTTTTACGATTTAGACCACTTGGTTTGAATAAGGCTTATGGAATATACTGTTTTAATAAAATTCCCTATCAATGCTCTTAGTGTCATTGAAATTACTTTGACATTGTATACAAAAATTAATAGCCTTAAAGGACACGTAATGTTGGAAAATTTTGTCAACAAAACCAATAGTTACCATATCCTAATTGCAATTATACTTCCCTCAGAGCCAGCAATGCACACCCAAAGAGTCCGTCTCTACGTGAACCTCTCTCACACATATCCGACGTGGCAACCACCCTCCACGTCTCCACCCACCCCGCATGCCACATCGACATCACTCAGTCCCAGCCAATCGCAAGTTCTCCCTCCACCCACGCACCCCCGCCGTTGGATTGCATCATCTTCTTCCGCATGCAAGCTCCGCTGCAAAGAACTCCAGAACTCCGGAACTCCGGCCATCGCCATCGCCATATAGCTCAGGCAATTAACCCCAGCAAGCAAGCTTCTCGCGCCTCCTGTCCTTCTCCGTCGCGCGACGTCCCACCTTCCTCGTGCCGGACGTCTTCCTCCCACATGAGAATCCCAATCGCCACAGTCACTCTCCCCTGCATCAGCGGGCATGGGTGCGCGATATTTACAACTGCGCGCGGCTGCTGCTGGTATGGAGTCTCACGTCTGTTCATGACACGTATGTTCATGACACGGAATCACACGTATGTTCATTGCGTGATCGATGTAATTAAGCTTTGGAGATTCAATAAAGATTTCGTTTCTGTTTCTCTGATATATTGTGATTAGGAGTGGCACAGTTAATGGATTGTACGTGTCACGGATCCGATTGTTGCATGTACGTTCGGACAGTTTCTGATGGTGCCATGTGTTTCGGTCGTATTACGGATATCGATGATCGATTGTGGTGGACACGCCTCGTTCACTGTTTATTTAACGTAATGCAATGGAGAGAGATTGACGTGAAGGGCAACGTGAGGAATTGAGGTGGGGTACTGGAAGGAATGTGTTTGGTTGCCGGTTGGGTTGGGTCTCCGGAGGTGCTGTAGGTGGGAGCGTTTGGGGATTTGGACTGGAATTGAGGGTTTGTGGTTTCGAATTCGATCGGGGGTTTGGTGGTAGCGGGATTGAATTTTTGAGGTCTGAGTAAGTTTATCGATAGTGTGCACGTTATTTGGATTTGAAGTTCTGTTGTAGGTATTGGTATTGTTGTTCTCTAAGTATTGAGAAGAAGAGAGTCGTGAATGATGGGCAGGTGTGTTTTTCGGAATGATCATGTGTTGTGATTCTGAGTTAGTGATTCGTTCATTTGATGATCTCCTCTGTTTCGCAGGCAGGGCGGGCATATATCTGGAAGAATTTATGCTTCATTGAAAGTTGTTTGTGAAGCAACGAAGGCAATCATCTACACGGTTGCAATTGCTGGAATTCAATGGTGCATTTGTCCGAGCGTTGCTTTGGCATTTGTCTGAGCGTGGACACGCAGACTTAGAGCCAGTTTGGCTTGCATCCCGAATTTGCCCTTGTCATTTGCGGATCCTGTACGTGAGCCGAAAACTATTGGAATTGAAATGTTCCATGATCTCTTGATGTTGCATTCAAGATTTTGAAGATTAATGACCACCCTAAGAGGATGCTGGGGAACTCCTCTTAAGTGGTAAATCATGGACGCTACCCTTCGATGGGATAACCGCCATAATACTTACAAAACATTCTCCTGTCACAGATCGACCGAACTGCATTGGTCTCAGATGAGCAGCTAATTTCGGGGTCTACTGCTGCTTCTGGCGAAGTTAGACGCAAAAATGAATGGCAGAGAAGGCATACTGGACGCCACCTTAGTCCCTCTTGGATTGATAGTCCTGGTAGCATATCAAGTGTTCTGGTTATGGAGAGTGCGCTATTCGCCCCTGCGGACTGTTATAGGAGTGAACCACCTTGCGAGACGACATTGGGTTGAGAGTATAATGAAGGTACAAACCTATTCCTTTGTGTTTGTGTTTGTGTGGGGTGGGAACATAATATGAGTCAGAATACACGCAATTCTTACTCTGAACTCTGATCAGGAACAATAGTTGTCCATTCTTAGAAAATTTCAAGGATGCTCATCAGAAAAGTTGGTTGGGTGCGGGGATGGGTGTTTGTAGTTGCACTCGCTTAGATCGAGTTTGAATCCAGACACAGGAGTCACTTGCATCAGGACCGATCCGAGACAGTATAGGTCATCTTGCAGATGCCTCACATGCGTTCTTGAAATCATATTTCTCATTACTCCGAAAGTACCAAGAGGCCCAAATTGGATCTCAGGTTCTCAGCAGTTTTGAGTAGGGCATATGGGACCAATTCTCTGGTTCAATTTTATGTAATTTGACAAACATATGCAACGTTCTTCGATGATTATGGCTCCATCTCAATAATTGATTTTTCGCAAATGAATGCGAGCAATCAATATGGTTATTTTTAAACCAGCAATACTTGTGTTAATGAGATGAGATAATTCTTGTCATGCTCTTGGCATTCTGAACTGGCAAATTCTATCACGGCAACGTCAGCAGTTGCGTCACATAATGCTCCTCAACAGTGGTGGATTTTGACATTCTCTTCATCCAAGACTTCACACAGTAGTGCTTCACACAGCTTCTTGCTCCATGCTTAAAAAAAATTGTGGTGGCAACCAAGTATTAATGTGGAGAGCATGATTTATATCTCATGCTCTTGTCATTCTTTAGTGTCTTTCTTTTAGCCCCTTGATTGAACAGGATCCAGCCGTTGATTTCTGTAAACATGAAATCAACTTATGGAAATAAATTTTCTTATTTTCACAAGTCTAGACATCCGGCTCATATCTCATACTCTCATAACGAGGCTCTTCCTTCACGTACGTCACCATGTTCATTTCACGAGGATTAGCTTACAGTATGTCGTTGGCTTGCTGCAGGACAACGACAAGAAGAATATCCTGGCTGTACAAACCCTGCGCAACAACATAATGGGGTCCACACTTATGGCCACCACGGCCATCCTGTTGTGCTCGGCCACAGCAGTTTTCATGAGCAGCGCCTATTTCAGCACCAAACAGCCGCTACTGGGTGGTAGTAACCCGAAGTTACTGAACTTCAAGTACCTGACTCTCATCTTCTGCTTCATTTTCTCCTTCTTCTCCTACTCACAGTCCATTCGCTACATCAACCACGTCAACTTCCTCGTCAACATTCCCCTCCAGGAAGCCATGGCCATCCGAATCTCCCCCGAGTACGTCTCCAACGTGCTGGCCAAAGGGTGCAACTTCTTCACCGCCGGCACTCGAGGCTACTACTTCGCTCTACCATTGCTGCTCTGGCTCTTCAGCCCCATTGCAGTTCTCTGCAGCTGCATTCTGCTGATCCCCGTGCTCTTCTACCTCGACTCTGCCGACCTTGACAGCGACGATGAGTTTCTGCGAAAACACTCCTTGACGAGGATCAGTATGGCGCCCCCTCGTCCTTTGAATGGAGCTTCTGGTGTTCCGAATTTCAGAGGGTGTCATGAGCTCAGGAAAACTAATGATGGCAACATACTACTTACTGCGTGCTCGGATCACTGGAGCAACTCCGACATGCGAATTCGAGCCACACAGGAGCTTAGTCGATAGGTACTAGTCTTCTGTAGTTACAAGGATTGCTTGATTATTACCTCGGTATGGCGGTCTAATTGCATCCATTATTGAATTGCACAATTAATTCTTAGTTAGCTTAATTAGTTAGCATAAGTGTGATTTGGACAAGAACAGATTTCAGACTCTGTAAGGGTGACTAAGTTACCCGCTCTAAAGAATCAACTTGATGAGTACAACTTCCTGTGGTACCGATCTTGATTTTGGTTCATGGCAGGGGGAAACGAACCCACGTTAATCAATGCAATGACTTACATTCTTATGAAAAGAAACAAGAAATACTGTAAGTTCTCAAGGTCTGGCATCTAGACCAGTATGTCTACATTGGTAACATGCAGCATGGTACTGTTCAGATAGCCATAATAATTTCTTTTTATAATAAAATTCACATGAAATATGAGCATGCTAAAATTAAGAATAGGAATTACAAATTGGCCGTAGATGGCTAAAGAACCGTTGATGAGCAACCTCCATAATAATCGGCATTAAATAATATTTGCTTTTGCCTTGTTTAAGCAGTTGTAAAGCCTGGTTTCGCAAGTGGGCTCTATGTGAACAAGGTAATGTTCATTTTCACATGAGTACTCCATATCATAGAGCATAAACTTGCTTAATATGCGTGGCTAGCTTTGGACAAATAATATTATTCAACAAGGCTAATTGTGAAAGGAAACAGGAAAAATAACTTCTCTTTGTGAGCAGCTAAAATCTCCCCCAAAAAGTTTTTAGAGGTTAGAAAATATGATTTTTAAAATTTTTTTAAAAATCCAACAAATTAGTGTGCATGGTTTTTCTAGGGATTTCAAGCGTTGTTGTAGTTTCCGAAACTTCAGACTAAATGTGGTGAATTTGACATAACTTTCTTCTAAACAACTTGTAGTCTTAGTTGGCAATATTTCAAAACATGCAATGCCAATATTAACTTATTCAAGAATATAATACGAATAGGCAATTTCATTAAAATGGCGGTATTACGGTAAAATGGCGCAGAATATGTTAGGAATTGCACGGCATTCCATCAAAATGGCGGAATAATACCGCCATTTTAATGAAATTGCCTATACGATCATTTGGTATATTCAGTGAACCGAAATCCATCGCGAGTATATCTGAACTCACAAGCTGAAGGATTCAGAACACCACAGGTACAAAATATACCAGACAAGGAGGGACATTTTTCGCAATTTCCTGATCCTAAGAAATTAGAAAAATTCTATTACTTCACTGGGAATTAATCGTTTCAAATGGATATGAATACCCGTAACAATTTGGATGGTCCTGAAGAGTTTAACAGAGCAATGTTCCAATGAGAATGACACTATCTTATAAGACTTCCAGAACTGCAAAGAAAGGGTAATCCTTGCATGCATGTGCTTCAGCGTGTTCCTTCAAATACTCCTTGCTGTGCATTTCTGTCAATCTGAACACATGTTGCACCATCATTATCGGAGATCAGCATCGAGACCTAAGACAGCAAATGGCGACTTTGCAGTAAAATTAATGATAACACAAATAAGGTTTCACTAAAATTAGATTCTTTCACAAATTATTAATCCGCAGTTCCCCAAATGGTCAAAACTGTCCGCTTCCATAGCTATAGAAGTTGAAATAAATCAATTAGGAAGCTTCAAAAAAAAGATAACAAAATGTCCAAGAAGAAAAAAGAAATCCTACCCTACATTTGTGGATGATAGAATTATGTTTTGAAAGTTTCTATAATCCGAAACAATATTAGCTTTTAAGGTGAACTTACTATTTTTAGTTTAAGCACATAAGGTTAAGGGTTAAACATGAACATAATTGAATCATCTCCGCGATTCCTGTGAGGTCTCTCTTCTCTAACAATGACGATATGAATGAGTCCCTAGAATCATGGAGAAGCTTCCATATGATCACTGTAACAAAAAGATATTTGCCAATGAAACATGGAGAAGATTCTCTTTACAAAGTTCCTGAAATATAAGTTTCTGAATATTCTAATTTTACTGAATACCCGGTTATAGATTAAAATGCAACCTGGAACGGAGGAAAGAACAGAAGTGTAGTTTAATCATGTGCTGCAGGTTGGGTACCTGCTCATGGTGCGGTCTTTGGCAAATCCAAGTTCGTCATCTACCAACAAGTCTGCATCTTCAAAGTGAATGATTCGGGTAGCAGTCTTGAGAGGAGCATCTGCTCGGGTTACGATCTTATCAAAGAGCTCTTTAGGTATCCCCTCTGCTGAGCACATAAACCGTGCCCTGTGTTCATACATCACCTGTAAAAACACCACACTAACTCAGAAATGTATCAATCTTGCAAAGTGTCGATGAGCTTCTTCTAGCATCTTGCAAACTACTGATGATCTACCTTCATTATAATATATTAATTAGAAACTGTGATGTGATGGACCATGAGGAAGTCCCTACGCAAAGTTTACACTGATGAACAGAAGAAGAAAAACTCTGGATCTATGACCAACGTGAATGAAGTGAACGAAGAGTTCGTGTAGGATAATTCTACTAACTATGCCACATAACAAGTGCAACCCTTGGCGCATCCTTCCAGACTCTATGATATGGACTGATGACCACTAATGACCACTAATCAACTCAGAGAAAGAAAAATTATTTTAGTAGCAAGCTTAACTTCACTTTACATTCGTAACATTGATACTTGATGTAGGATTTGTAAAACCATCTAAAGTACGGAATCCAATCCCACACGTTGAAATGTCACGAATTTACAACGTAGTAGATGCAATACTTATGGTTAAGGGTTGGTTATGCTTGTGATTGGGACCCTCCTACATCAAACTTCAATTATTCATAACTAAATCACACTCTGTCCAAATTTTTGAGCTTTGTTAAACATATCAATCCTCTCAAAATGGGGACTAGACGTATCAAAAAACAATTAAAAATCCTTTCTCATAATGGAAACCACTAAAGCAGCAGAAAGTCACAGGAATGGGTTCCCTATCTTCTGTAACTGGTGCACTGCTCTCAAGCAGAATTCAACCTTCGGAAAGTTTGGAGAGGTTACTCACATCTACTAGAGTAACAAACCGATACGCAGCAGATCGGTTGTGTGCACCGAATACAGGCACATTGTCCAGGGCCAACGTGTGGAAGTTCTCTGCATCCATGCACACAATTTTCAATCTAGTTTCACTATTCAGCAGGATAACCCTAAGATGCAATGACCATGTTACACATCCAGGGTGTAGCGACTTCAAAATAGGCATTAAATTCTCGTTCGAGATACTGGAAAATGCTGAACATAACTGACAGAACTAAGTTGCAAAGATGCTTCTGATAATATGTCATGAAACGTCATCGGCCCCCTTCGATTGCACAGGTTGAAGCAAAAAGCCTTGAGATAACAAACTTAGATTTGAACCAAAATCATATGCAACTAGGGGTGAGATAACAAGCTTAAAATGCCTCCATTGCATTTATGAAACCTTATGATGCATTTGCGTTAACATGTGTCCAATTGACCTCAAAGGGGAAGCTCGAAACCTAGATGTCTCAAAAAAATTCGGCATGCCTCATTCAAGCCTCTTCATGCTCATTCTTGTTACTTGGACTAGTGCAAATTCAACATTGACCAAAACGAGGTAAACAAAGACCAATCACAATGCGGATATCGTATTTCTCAAGCTTGTTGCTTCGGCCTGAACAATCTAAAAGAGGCATAAGGAAAAAATCCTCCGACCCATCACTCTCTGCATAATTACTGAGCAGTTCACAAGGAGCACTTACTAAATAGTCCAAAAAAGTCTGCAGCGCCCAATGGCATCTCGCACAACTCGTGGAACTGGAAGAATGCACAGCCTGCACCTGCCAGAGGGACCTGCACACATGTTCACACAGATGATGAGCACCAAGGACTTGAATACGACATAACACCCGTATAATTCGAAATAGTGTAACCCCTTCAGGAAAAGGGGTAGAGGGAAATTTTAATTATAAGAACATTCGTATAAGAGAAAACACCCCCGTGATTCAAATTGCAAGATGACAATCACCATCCCAATCACCACAAGATCCAGTCCATTCCATGTTTCCATTAGGGTCCTTCTATCATACCTTTAATTTTCTACCCATGATAACCTCCACAGTCGTAGGCTTGGCTTCCTCTCCATCTAGCTCAGCAATAAACAATTTCAGCAGAGTTTCAGAGGCCCCATGACCCATGAAATAAAACCCGGTCTCGGCCTGTTCATTTAATAGAAAAAAACAGTAGAAGAAATAAGTTTCACGTTTTAGGAAACAGAAATACCCAGTATGTGGACAGGATCAGAAAGTTGCCTTTCAAACGAGAACCTTGACCTTCCTGATGGAAAATCCTAATAGTGGACAGGAAAGCTGATACACTAGATGACATAGCAGTCAAATGGCATCGGGAAAACTAAGCTTACAGCGGTCAATCTTCGATAGTCCGTGGCTGATCCAATCTGATGGACCACACATCGCTCCTACAAATCCTCAAAAAGTCAATTGGTCACTCATAAATCAGAGTAATGTTAAAATAGAAAAAGGTCTAGCTGAGAGGAAATCATCAGCAAATCTGACAAAAATATAAACAAAAGCACGAGCAAATAAGTTAGCCAAAATTTGCTTGGTAGGGTTGCATACCTTGAGCTTCGCAATAAACGGCAGAAAAAGATCCCGTTGCAAGCCACCCTCATAAAGCTTGTCAGGCGCCCTGTTTGAAGTTGATACCATGACCTGCAACATAAACTGTACATATCAGCATAAAGCACCGAATTCCGTAAAAGTGCAGAATCCATGAGCACTTTCTTCGGTCTTATTGTCTCATTCCACATATAAAAAACAAACATTATATCCATTGTGCTTCTAACATGGTAATTAAAGAAGGTAATTAAGGGGTAGATAGCCATCCGCCTCCTTTCATAATATAATTTTCGTGCTAAAATCGCTTGAGATGACATTAAACTTACTCCTGACTATTAACGATTTGGAATTATACCCTGCCAACATATCCAGAACTACTCGCCCTCGTTCAAAAGAGTTCAATCTTGAGAGGCAGTAGTTTGGCTACCACAACGGATCAGTAACAGCTTCAACGTCTCAAGAAAACAGATATCAACAATTGAAGTTTGCAAACACTCACAATTCCATTTCTGAAAAGATGGTCGAAAAGTCGATTCAATATTAGTGCATCTGCAACATCTGTAACCTGTGCATCCCAACTAAGCCACCATCAATATCTAACAACTCAAGACCAGCAGATGAAAAAATCCCACCCGGTGTATTGAAATAGCAACTAAACCAATTTTCCAGAGTAGAAAACCCCCTGAGGAAGTAGTGTTTCAAGAATACTGAGCAACTGGTCCTCGCGATTAGAAACAAACCATGAACTCGTCAATACAGAGCAAAATTGATTCTTCGGCGATTCCCTCCGCAACTTTCTCCAGTGGATCTTTCATGCCTCGACTCTTCTGCAAACACAGTTTATCATGTTTTGTGCAATCAGCATAATCACTTCAAAACTCAGAGAAACTAAGAATTCCATTAGAAAAGAGTTAATTTGATTCTTAACCCTCTATTATACAAAGCCAAAAGGCCTACATTATGTCACTAGTTCAAGAATCTCTCTTACATTAAAGATAGGAGACCTTGTTCTGAACCTCAAGCACCCAAGCAGAACCTCCTTCGTCCTACATTCAAATCAGTCACTCAGATTCACCATTCAATTCTATACTAAACTCACAAACCAACAAGTCCTCAGAGGGTATCGAACCATAACTTACTTGCAATCGAGTATGCACACTCAACATGAAATCATGGAAGTGAATTCGTCTCTTTCTCCATGTCTCAGGCCTGTCAAGCGCACCATTGATTAGCAACCAGACATAACAGAGAATTCGCAGGCTGATTGAAAAAGAGAGCTCCTCCAAGTCAGCTAAGCCAAAAGTTTAGTAGACTAAGTTTAACAGAAAGGCTAAATATAGTAGGAAACGAAAACTTACAACTGTTCGTAAAACATGTCCATGAGCATGGTCTTCCCTGTTCCGACACCTCCATACAAGTAAAGACCTCGTGGAGATCGGATCTTTGACGGGGACATAAAGTGCTTGAACAACCAACCTCCTCCGCTGCAAACCAACCCCCCCTGAATCATATCAGTTCCTTCCTCATCTAAGCTAGAGGATACTAAAACGGCTATATCCCATCTCCTTAACTGACCCCAGGTACCCACAGCAACTCATTTATTTGTACACTTGATTGGACTTCAACTAGTAAGTGGTGCAAGCATAACTATGGTCATTTATATTTGAATGGAAATGGGGTTGTCTACAGTTACCTTCAATTTACCCACATCCACACGGAGTGATTGCATAAGAAATTCATACAGACTGATAAAAATTTGATCTCAAAAGCCTTTGGCTGTTGAATGCACCCGAAATGATCCCTTCAATGAAAACAAACTTATACAGACTGGTTAAAATGCTTATAATGACGTACACAGTATCCTATAGGCTATATATGGTCAAAGCCGAAATGCAGCAGGGTTCCTTTGAGAGTTGTGAGCTAACCTGTTGCGTTGGGAACTGCGAGGCGATTCATTATCCAACCCAATGTCATACGAGTCCCTCAACAAATTTTCGTATAATTCCTGAAGCTCCATCAATGTCTTTTCCTGCTCCACCGCACAGGCATTATTTTCTGTCACGATGTGCATCGCATTATCCACAGCTTCTAACAGAACCCTAAACTAATAAGTCGCTGACCGCAAGTGTCTCTACCCCAAATAGAAATGGATAATTTTTATGTCTCTAATCCTTAGTACAACTTTCGGCATAATCCTCTTCATTGAAACATCTAAGCGACACTGGTCCTGTAACCACATGGCACACTTCTAGTGGACACAAGAAATTCATTTTTACGAATAATAGGCCCAATATGTTACTATTGTTATTAACACCTGTTGCATTTTCAATCGGTACCATAACTTTCTGTGTTCTCAATTTATTGCTTAACCCCTAAATGCTTAAGGCTTTTTTTGAGCTTCTTGGAGTTGCTCAAAACTGAACAAAAAGACCATGCATGCTTTGAGAAGTTTTATGAAATTATTTCCGATTGTAACAGTAAATTCAAAGTAGACAAGTAATGGATCACATAGGAAAAAAAACCACAGCGATATCACTTATAGATTGCAAGATTACAATGTTTGATCAAGTGTGTATTACAATTGTGGAAGTGCTTTAAAGTCTTTCAATCCTATTTTACATGTCAAATCCAAAATCGAGGTCATGAAACAAATGTGATGTTGAAAGACAAAGCATGCATAACTATAATTGATTTACAAATCTACTCTACATTTTTTTTAAATGAATTTCCAATGAGCTTTTCCCCCAAGGTTCAATGTAATTGAGGCTCATCTCCAAGAGCCTTTCACACTATAAAAATCAAGATTTGCAATGGACACCCTTGCACAAAATCTTCAATAGAAAAATCATAAACATTTCTAATATTTTATAACATTTTTTTTTCAAAATCGGACTTTTGGTTTTTTAAATAGACTTTCAAGGGTGTTCAATTAAAAAAGAAAATACCAAAAGTAGTCCTTTGGTAAAATTGTATTTAACCTCAAAGTTTCGAAAGCACCAAAATATGGTGCCTTAGGTATTTCGGGGTTAATATTCTCTTCCTTTGGGGTAAAGATAAAACAACCGACATTGCGAGGTCAACGCACAATTCCTTGTCGTCGATTCCCACTTGCTCTTCGTCAAATGAAGTAAAAACGAACGGGCAAGTGTTGTTGATTAGAATAACTAAAAAAGATAACCCCAAATACCTGATATTCGTCACCAGACTTCAGCTCCCCAGCATCAATTCGGCGCTCATATTCTGCTAGCGGACCTGCCTTAAACTCATCACCTACATCCCCACAAGCAAACCAAGAGCATAAAGAATTATATGAGAAAAAAATGAGCTCAAAAAGTTGTTGAAATACTGATTTTATTTCTGAATTAGACGGGGGGGTTTTATGCATACGATTGAATGAAGTAGATTGCAGTAGTCCGCTTAATAAAACTAGATTTGGGTTGCATGAGGTCAAAGGTAATAACTGTGACCAAGTAATATCTGGAACAGAACCCACATTCTAAGACACAGCCACTTGCCTACCATAATTAGACAATTAGAATCCCAAATAACTTTCCTTGATATTCGCAACAACCGAAAGCGACCCTCTTCCTAATTTTGGATAATACAAAAGCAAATTTAGAGTGGAGTCCAAAATTGGTACGTCAAGCTGGGTCCCAAACCTGAGACTGAAGCATTGGCCGACGAAGTGGCTAACCCACGGATCGCAAAAGAAGGAGAAGAAGAATCCAGCGCTTGCAAGCTGGGCCGCAAGGCAAACAAAGAATCCGAGTTGCAACGCTTGGTTACAAGCGAAGAAGAAGAAGACGACGACGAAAACGACGCACTAGGGTGAGGATGCTCCGCAACTGGGACTACTGCTGCTTGTGCTCGTGGGCGCCCTCGAGCACGCACCACGCGCGCCACCGCCCGCATCGTCCCTCATAAAACGCGCACCAACAATTGGAATACTCGTTTCTCAATCGATGGCGCACTTTCAACCCTAAAATCAGAACAGAGGAGCACAAATTCAAGAATACAAGAATTACCAAATGAAACCCAAGAGTACCTAAGAGTATCAAGGGGCACCAAGGAAGTAAACGAGCTTGGTAATCAATCGCGTGCTACCTCTCTAATCCAATCTAAATGCGCAAGAAAATTGTGAATACAAGATGGAAACATTTACACTACTTCCTTACCGAAAGAAGAAGCAAACGACCAGTAATATACTCGATCAGTCAAGCTTCCACGCTTCGACTTCAAGAATGCACATTCTGACTGTACGAAATCTCTGCAGCAGGCCAGCAACTACCAGCAACCGAAGAATCCCAACCACCGAATAAGTTAAGCGCAGCCCCCTGTCTCCTACGATTCATCGACCCCCTTCACGAATCCCACCTTCACACGATGCAATTAAGCTACTCCCAACGTCGGGAACCACGTGGTCCCACGCAAAGTAGAGTTGGAGCTACGCGACTGGCGGGCACCTAATAACCGTCAGCAGCTGATGGGCTGCAGTGCGCCCCACCCGGAAAACAATAAAAAACACTGGAGTGATGAGCGCAGATTCCTAAATCTCCCTCAGCTGAGTGGGAAGTTGCGTCCCCAACTGAAGGTTTCAAGGGAAGGAGCGACTTGCGAGCCTGATGAGCTTGAGCTTGAAGTGCATTTGCTGGTGAAGATGGTGGTGAAGATGCAAAGAGGAGGATTGCGAGTGCGGGAGGGCAAGACGGGAGAAGATGAAAGGCTCCTTCGAGGCTTTCAGGAGGCTTTCAGTAGTCCGACTCGGGCGGCTTGGGCCAGCTGCCGCTTCCGGTTGGTCCTCGGGACCACGGGTCCACGTGGCTGTCCAGGTAGGATATTGGGGCCCAGCTCAGCTTGCTCTGTAGTTGGGATGCTGACTGGTCTGATCACTTGCAAGGAGACACCAAAATCGCACCTCCTGAGAATATCCTCAATCTTATCAAGAGCAGGGGATTTTTTTGGTCCAATGAATGACAAGGACTTTTCTTTGTATAGGATAGATTGAAGTACAATTATTCATCCTCGGAATCTTCTTGGTGGAAAGACGAGATCTTCTATAGGAGTTTGACTCCCAAGGAATATTTTTGGGTTTTTTAAAGTACACAAAATAGTGAAATTAGGTTGCCTTACCTGAAGAAAGTTTCTCTACAAGCCACCAAAGTCAAAGATGTTTGTGCAGATACTTCTATTTGTACACATTGAGGTTCATGAGTCCCAATTACAACAATAATTGATTCAAAAGTAGTGCATTCTTGTACAAGAACAACAAATATTTCTTTAGTGTCAAATGTTGAGAAATTAGTGAGGGGCAACCTAATTTCACTATTTTGTATAGATGATGTTACATGGTTCCAAAAGGGATGATTTTCACGGTCACATGTCCATCCTTTAAGGGTTGATTTTATTTTGGACAATGTGCATAAAGTGATCTTCGTTGGAGTGATGTAGTTGTCTATGTTTATAGAAATGGATGGAACGCAAAAAATGCAAATGAAACTTGAATTATCCATCCCAAAGAGTGACATTCATCATAAAGAGCGATGTTGTCCTTAGATTATAGAGCAAATTAGCGATTACATCCATGAAAAATGCAAAAATGTATCTTGTCAATATTTTTCCTTCAAAAAAATTGTATTGCTTTTGAGTGGGATATCAATCCAAAAAATCATGTTGACCTAAAGCATCTCCATTAGGAAGGTTTATTTCATTTTAGGTGAGCAAATGCAAAAAGAAATCCTCATTGGAGTCATAAAGCTCTTCAATTGCAACACAAAATAGATATTATTTAACCCTTAAGAGTCCAAGAGGGGAGACTTGGGATGGTTTTGGCAAAAGAAATTATGTTATGAGTAGAATCTAGACATCATATCTTCTAATTTCTATACCGTTTCCTTTCCATCTCTACATTAATGTGTCCTACAATCAAAGGGGGGTAGTGAGTGGTTGGAGTAGCAACATATGTGCAAACAAATGATAGGGTATGTTAGAAAAATGGGGGCCAAAAATTGTAAATGGATTTAGAGTAATATAGGGTATCGAAAATGGCATTGGACATCTTTAATGTACTATAGGGTATGAAATAATAGGTTCCATTAGAAAATTACATAATGATAGCATGTGGAAAAAAATTCACACACACCTATAAAATAGTAGTTGTTCACACCTATATCTTTATTTTTTTAACACACAGACCCCCTCATGCCTACAATAGTAGGAATGTGGTGTTTCATGATTCACAATCAAGATTATGACAAACTTTGTTGCACCTTGCATTTTACCAGCACCCATTGTTTTGTGGTATTCACTATACTACTACTATAATCTCTCTCTAACTAAATTATGATAGAATAGAAATGCAACCCCACAGAACATGTGTAGGAGAAGTTCTTTAATAAGCTTCTTGATGAAGACTATCTCACTTTTTTCTCCCCTTGACTGCTATTTTTTCACACGATTGTAAGTAATTTATATGTTGGAATTTCTATTTGTCTCATTCATGATTATATTTAGCTAAATTATGAGATTGTGCAACTAAAGTATTTCCCTTGAAATTCAAGTATTGTAAGCTTGTATTTGTACTAGAATGTACAAGTGGGGCACACTTGTGTGGTCATGTTTAAATAATTCAAAGTGTTTTCTAAAATGTTTTGAAGGTTCTCATGCTATGAAAGTTGTGTCAAGTGAAAGGGTTGTTATGACAATTGTATTTCTAGTGAATACCTATATTGAAGTCAATTTTGAGGGTAGAGATTGGAGATTAGAATGACAATGCGATTGTATGAATTTCACACATTTTGAATGCACACCCTATTTTTAAAGAAGTCCCTCATGTTTATCTTGTAATTATTTTTGAGTGTGTGTTAATTTGTGCTAAGATCCCCAAATCTAAGAAGATGCTTAGATTGCCCATGAAACAAAATTGTCCATAACTTCTTCATCATCGGTCCAAATAGAATTAATCAAATCCTTCTATGTACATAAAAATACTTAATATAAGAAACAAAATTTTATAATTTATAATTTGACTTTTTGTAATTTTTTTTGTGCTACTTGACAAACCTCCTTTAGGGCTTAGGGTGGCATAACTTTTGCTCTTGAGCACCAATTCAATTAAAAATTATATTTTTCCAAAAGTCAATGTGTTTTCCTATTTTCAAAAAAAAATTCAAAAATCACAACAAAAATTGTGACCATAGGAACTTACTTGAAATCCATTTTATTCCTAGAGGAAACAAAGGGATTTTAGGGGTTAAGCTCTTGAAAAGAGCTAAAGCATAACATCAAAAAAAGAACACCACTAAGACATATAACCTTGCTCTCCTTATCCAAATCATAGTTAGTACTCCTTTAATTTATACCTAAAGGCTAGGCCATTCCCCTTGAGGCCGATTGCACAAATTTTAGCCCTTTGTCCAATAACCGGTGGGGCACAAGTGAGGATTTTGCCATTTCGGGCCTCTTATACAACAAATTGATCGCCCCTCCAAGTGTAAAGCATCCCTTAGCACCTCCACACAAATGACTAGATGGAAGGAAACTAAAGTCCAAGACATGGAGCCTAGGCCATCAACAATGGTTTGAGTAATGGTAAAACTAGCAAAAAGAAGCTTTTTTTGCAACAACTTCTCCAAGCATTCAAGGTAAATGTAATCCTTGCTAATACATCCCTTCAACCCTAGACATCAACATCATCCAAGCAAAAAACTCAAGATCACAAGGAAATGATCATATGAAATTGATTAACGCACAACTTGTGCAAATTCAAAGGACTAATGGTAGGATCAATACTAATCTATATGTCAAAATCTCATCCATCAGCAAAAAAAATTCCCAAGCACTTCAAGTTGGTGCATTCAAATTCAATCCACACTAAGGGTGCTAGGCAAGTAGCAACTCCTTCATTGTCATTCTACATATAAACAATATGGAACATTGTTGTCACCCCCAAAACTTGAACCAAAAGTAAAAATCTCTCAAGTCTTTGGAATAACAATTCAGACCTAGGCGAGATTCAATTCGAAAACCAACTTTTTCACATATCGTCACAAATTTGTAAGCGGAGGAAAAGAAATTGATTGTTACCCAAAGAAAGACACGTGGAACATCGTCACCTTCAAACCTTAAACCCGAATCCTGAAATTTGAAGTTTGTCATCTCAAATCTTTGGGATACCAATTTGATGTAGACAACTTGCAATTTTTCCAACAATTGATTCACCTCTTGTAGCGAATTTGAAAATGGAGTAACAAAATTGATCGTTACACAAAGAAAGCTAAAAGGAAAAACGTACTCCAACACAACAAACTCACCTACGAGTAGCTTGGAATTCAAAGAACGTAATGGTTGCATTGCAAGAGATTGCAAGAAACAACATTGTCATCATGATCAATTGTTCACAACATCCAAACAAGTTTGCATATGAGATTGTCGAGCAACTAAGACAAGTTCACAATAGAAAGATAAACTTCAAGTGTTGTACAACACCAAATGAAATTTTCTAATTTTTAGCAGGGATATCCAAAATCGTCGCTTTACCTGTTGAGGTGGTGGTTGTTGCAAAGGTTGTACTCATATACTAATTTGTCTCATTAGTGCTTGTTAGTGCTTGTCATTACAAAAAGAATTTATAGATGTGTGAGTGCTAATTTACCCACCCTTGGTAAATTGGCGGGTATAAGTAAGTTTTTAATTTTGTGATTGAACTATTCCTACTTTCAAGTGTCTAAGAATTGTCCATTTTCGCCTTTCAAGCAAGGGATCTTTTCAAAATTCCTAAGATTATGCAATTTCACAAAGAAGCCATCAAACCAACCTACTTGCAAAGACTAATACAAACAACCCAAATTAATTGAGCCGTTGGGGTTTTCTAATAAAAGTGGTTACAAACTAGATTTATCATATCTAGGTTGTAGGTCGGATCATTCCATTTTCAAAAACATAAGACTCAAGAAATTTGAATGCTCCTACAAGAAGTTATGGTGGGATGAAGCTTCAACCTTTGCAAGTCTACTTAAACTTCATCCACAATTTTAGACCCCTTACCTATTTCAAATGACCTTGAATTTTGGACATTAGCTTTAGATTACTAGCTTCTACTTAAGTTCCAAATTTTGAATTCAGTGGATGACTTTCAATTGACTTCATGCATTTCTCAACCTAAACTTCATCCTCCATTAATTTCTTAAGTCTCGAGTATTTTCTTAAGTGTGAACTAGTTTTGGATTCCTATAAGTTCTTTATAATGAATTCTCAATGTAAGTTCCTACTTGGTTATCTCCAAAAGCTTATATCCTACACTTACCTTGGTCTAAAGGTTCGGTACTTCTTCTATCAATTTCTTATTTTTAGACTTAGGTTTTTGGTTTCTTCTAGAGCCTAAAATTACCACCGGTAGAAAACTACGCTGCAGTCAACAAACGCTAGTTGACATTTTTTGTCAACTGGGTTCACTGCAACGCAATTTTCTGAAAATTGCGTTGCAGTGAACACAGTTGACAAAAAATGTCAACTAGCGTTTGTTGACTGCAACGCAATTTTCTTCCAGTGTACCTATCCAAATTGCTAAAGAATTTTAGATTTGGACTTCCCTTGTAAAAGTTATAAGTGGAAGAAATTTAATTACTAATTGGTACTTCAAAACTTCATCTACTATTTTCTACCAATCTATAATTCAAAATTGACTTTCTTTTCACATTGGTCTCTAGATTTTTATCTCTATCCCTCTTTCCTTACTTGTTCCTTTTGGATGAATTTAACTAACTTTCATCCAATCTAATTCCTATACATCATCCACTAATATCTTTCTCAATTTGACTCCAATTTCTAAGTGTCTTACATCATAATTTAAGTGGAACCGTCAAACTAAGCTCTA
The DNA here is from genome assembly GCA_963920665.1 of Straminergon stramineum. Classification (NCBI taxonomy): domain Eukaryota; kingdom Viridiplantae; phylum Streptophyta; class Bryopsida; order Hypnales; family Calliergonaceae; genus Straminergon; species Straminergon stramineum. The sequence continues at coordinate 37,383,325 of OY987264.1, forward strand.
CAAGATTTTTAATCTGAAATTTGGGCAATACCTAGTCCTAACACTCTAAACTGGACTTATAGTTTGGCTACAAGTGAAGATTGTTAATCAAAAGAATTAGAGATTAGGTGGAGAAATTAGTAGATTACCTCAATTAGGGCCTCATCCACGAGGTGATTGAATACCCCTTCATATTCTTCTTCATTTGCAATATTGGTCTCTTTAGGAATTTTTGCTCAGTGCTTAAAAAAAAGGTTTGAATACAATATTTGAAGGTTGGGTCTCTACTATTTCCTTCTTTCCCCTCTTTTCTTTCTTCCTTAACCACTATTCCTATTGATATTGATGGTACTAGTGCCCTCCAACTACCTTCCCAACTTCCAAGGCGAGGTTTGATGTTACTTACACATTAATAAATGCCTAATCTCTACCTAACCCTCATCTTCAGTGGCCAAGAGAATTCTTGAAGGCCTTTCCTATCCTTTCTCCACTATCTAACCCCTCCTCCTTTCCACTAGTTGTAGTTCAATTTTAAAAGAGTTCTAAGAATCAAGTGTTTAGGAGAGACATGAGATGGAGGTAGAACAATGGTGCAGTTTTGTTGACTGCAGGTGATGGTGCTCACATTGTATTTACATGGCTACCCTCTTCTTATCTTCAAGCTACGTCATCTCTCCTCTTTTGTACTGATCAACCTTTTAAATTCTACCCTCCGCACTTGGAGTCGTCTTATTTTTAAGAAGTCGTGTTTTGAGTTAGAGCACAAGAAGAGGAAGTTTACACCCAAAATTTTGATTCATAGTGACCAATTTTTGGTCCTTGGAGGTATAAGATGTGAGCTATGGCCAAGCCTATAGCTGCATGTGCTTAGGGTGGCTGGGCTAGCCCGGAAAGAATCCTTGGGAGACAACCAAAAAAAGGAAGGATTTCGATGTATTAATCACCCCTCCTCCAACGGTTCTCCTTTTTTGACGAAGCTTCAACCAACTCTTGGTGGGGGGGGTCTCTACTCTAACAACCCACTACTTAACTATTACCATTGCTTTGGGGGGGACTAAACTTTGGAACTAACTATGGAGAAGGACCAAAATTTTATCAAAAGATTGGTCATAACACCAATTCGAAGATTTTCTTTTATCACACGAGGTTCAAAGCTTTCTCAACTTTTGATTTTCCCACACAATCTAAGATTTGCAACTACTTGGAGGTTCAAAGGTTCGCCGCCTAGGGGGGGCTTCGAGAACTATGGACAAAACTTAAACAAGATTAGTTGGCCTTGGTAGCTAAGACATGCTTGGGTACTGAAGTGGCCTATATTAGTTTAAGGACAAGTTAGTGCAAGACTTCAAAATTTTGTACTAAAGGCCCCTCAAAGTGCATTGCCAAGGTACAACGGGCAAGTGGGGTTGCTTTAGGATTAATACAATGACAAAATAAATTATTTCACTTCTAAAAGGAAGTGATTTCAAAAAGACTTCGTTCAAGTTAGTAGTATTGAGCACTCTAAGGCTCTTAAAAGACTTAGGGCAAGCATCTCAAGAAGACACCAACTTGAAAAATGACAACAATAGGGCCAACACTACAAGAGAAAGGGGTGTTTTAAGTGAGTTTTTAAGTATAGTCCTAGACATAAGATTTTAAGTAGTGACCTCTAAGGAGATTTTCAATAAAAATTTATTGAATACATGTATTTCTAATAAGTTTTTATTGAAAATCTCCTTAGAGGTCACTACTTAAAATCTTATGTCTAGGACTGTACTTAAAAACTCGCTTAAAACACCCCTTACTCTTGTAGTGCAGAAGTACCCCAAAAATCCCGTTCAAGGTTTTCAGCTTAAAACACAAAAATCTCTAACACAAATACAACAAATGGAGGTGAGGTGAGAAGAGAAGGGGTCCCCTTTATATTCTTCTCCGGGCATCCATCTCCTCTCATTCTTCCTATGGTAACCCTATCACCTACGATTTTCATCCTAATCTTCTAGGATTTCCACTTTTTATGTTGGTCCAAAATCTAACTTTTGAAGATTAACTCCAAATCATAAATGGATTGTGCCATTAGCTTCAAAAGGCCATTTTTAGCCTTTCAAAACCCTTGCCCCTATTCCTAATCCCAAAATCTCGACAAAACTCAACACCAACTCAACACCAAAACTAAGTAAAATTCAACTTTTATAGTTTGACTTTTCTATAAAAAGTAACTAGTCTAGTCTCTTAAGTAGACATGGAGGAGTCAAAAAAGACCTATCTTCGACCTTATTCCACTTTCGTATGCTCCCAATCTGATGGTCAATTCCATCATAATCTTTTAATTTTACTAGTTGTTGGGGGATCTTATAGGTTTGGGCACTTTTGACTGTTGGAACGTTTCGAAATTTGTCGGAGCATCTTATTAATATAAAAAGCTATTTAAATTTTTAGTGAGATTTTACCACCACCTAGATAATTTCTTAGAATTTTCCGTCATAGGTTTCGATAGTTGACTATCAGGAAGAGCATCTTTTGACTATCATAAAATTTCGAAACTGTTTGTGGAATCTCTCATGGAATTACACAAAACATATAGGCTCATATTCTCACTTTACATATTCGCTTAGGGAGAATAAAATCCTGTCTTTTTGTTCCAACACTAATAACAAGGGAATCTTTCACACCGAAGGACATCTTGGCAAACCAATTTTGTTGTTGAGTCCTAGGCGTGACTTTAATCCTCAATCACCCTCCATTAGCCATAAATTCTTCCATGGATCCATCTTGAGGTAGTTAACTCCTATAGACTAATAATTAGGATTCTGCCTTTTCGTTGATGTTATGGAAAGATTGGAACCTATCTTTGGGAAATGACCTAAAGTCTCACTAAAATTCCCTCAACCAATTTTAACCTTAATATGTCACATGCATTTGTAGGTTGAGCTTATTTTGCCAATATCACTTAACCTTTCCAATTTCCACCAATACTTGGTTTCCAACCTATGTACAAGTGTGTTTTGGGGAAATTCTAGCTACAACATTCTATTTTTAGACCAAATTCTATATTGGCATGTAACATACCTATTTTGGCTCTACACTCTTTTGAGGACTTTTTGAATATAAAACTATAGTCAAAATTGCAATACACAAAAAAAACCCAGTGAATCTCTAGTGATGAGTTGGGGGCTCACAACATGGCTATAATTTCTTACAAGTGAGGAATAATTTAACCCATTGTATACATATTAGTGCTATTCATATTGAAAAAACATTACAAGTATCATTCGTAAAAATATCATAGGTAGAAATATTCTTCCCTTATAAATAGTCATAACTTTTATGTAAGTTCATTTCATAACCAGCACTAAGGTATGTACACTTATAATTAAAATAGTCTAATAAAGTATGTGACACCTACATTTTGACCAAATAGAGTCACAAAAATATAAATATAGATTAGCTAGTCAAGATGTTCACATCACAATATATCATATAGTGTTCAAATTATGCATGCTAAAGTGCATCGGAATCCTCTTTCAATTGATAATAGGATCCAATATCTAAATAGGACAAGTACATGACTATAGTTGAGTTTATGTCCACGGACAGATTCACCTCTACAAACATTTTGCATCCCAGTCTGGAATCTCTATAGGCAAAAATGAAGTTTTGAACACTTAGATGCCACTGAATTATGCAAATTCCCAATCTGTCCCTAGCATCCCCCATCTTCTTACTTTGCTTGTCCAAGTCCAGAGCTTACATGTTCTTCTTGTCTTTCATTCCACGTCAATCCTCACAATAGTGTATCATTTTGAAACTCGAAGAGTGTTCAAGCACTATGCATTCCAAAATGGTGTTTGTCAACTAGGAGTGTGCAACGACAAGAATTTCTCAAGTAAATTTATGACTTGTTAGTCGATTGATTGAGTCTCTTCATGCAGATTTGTTATAGTTAGTTCAACTGCAAGGGTGGGTTCCAGAGAGTGATGCCTTCGTTACTTAACATACAATGTAGTAGTTTTGAGGTCTCTTAGTGCGGCAAATTCATTGACTCCAAAAAAGAATTTGAACTTGAAGTAACAACTTAGAGACTCACAAGGGGTCAAATACAATATTGTACTTACAGTTCTTTCCAAACTTGTGCATAAAATTCAATCCAACTATACTAAGGTAATTTCAACTTATTCTATACTCTTTCTAGAGCTAACCCTACGAATTGTCTAAAATTGCATTGCCTTAGTCTATTCATGAGAGCCTAAAGTTGCTTTTGAATACATCTATTTTCATCATCTCCTCCACTTGCTCTTTGACACAAGCAACGTTGTCTTTGATTGGCAGTAGCATCATAAAGTCATGGATAACAATCTCACTCACCCATTGCAAAGGCACTTGGGAAAAAGTTAGCTCTCTATGGCTACTAGAAGAAATTAATCCATTGAATCCTATTATATGCAAAAGAAGATTAAGCCTTAAAGGATGGATTGGTGATCGTGGAAATCATTGCTTTTCGAACCGTGTGACTTCATCTATTTTTAAAAAAAGAGAAATATTCAATAGAAGTCAAAGTATTGTACAAGATCTCTCCTTTTTACTCAAAATTCCAAAAATGAATAGTTGCAATTATGTCCTACATAGGAAGATTCTTTATCATCCATCAAACACAAAACATCCATGTTGATGTTTAAGGGTTAATCTTGCCGTTGACAAATGAATTCTCAAAACCATGACAAAGGTTGTGTGAACATGAAGACTGATGCATGTTGGGAAACAAAGTTATATAAGGTAGACCAACCCATTTCCACTAGTTTCCTATTTCTACCATCCTATTTTTGGCCCCATCTCCAACATAGAACTCATCTATATCCATTTACTTTTTTGACAATTTCAGTGCATTAATTCCAACTTGGGTAACGTGTCAATTTTTGATCGGTGGATACTCAAGTGCTAATAGGTACATGGAATGACAATTATAGGTTGTTTTAGGACATTTATGACTAGTCTACAGGTGGTTTTGTAATTTCAGACAAACCACTTTAGAAATTCATAGAAATTACAATTTTTATTGGAAAATTATATTTTCAGTTGGGTTTGATTCTTGAAACATGCACACGCCTTTGGAAAAATTTGTGACCCTCTTGGAGTTGGTCCCAATAAACTCAAATTGCAAATCAAGGTGGTAATAAGCTGGTCTATCTTACCTCCATCTCATCAGCCATGGTACGTCACAAACAATGCAGGAAGTTGTTCTATCAGTTCTGAAACAAATGCACTAACAAACTTGAATCGCAATTGCAAGTACCGAAATGCACATCATTCACAGGTCTAAACAATCTTGAACTTGATTCACAAAACTCAGTTACAATTGCAAGAAGAACAAAGTAGCACTAAAATGATTGAGGTGCTTTGATTACGTACCAACATGTGCAGATCAGTAGTGAAATCTGGATCAAAGAGTAGAGCCGAAATGGTAAGAGACGGTGTGGTAGTGATTGAGAAAATTGCAGGCGATGCACCTAATAAATATTGGCAACCAAATTGGTGAAAAGATACAATAACATATGAACAGAGTGGTGAAAGTTGCAAACTTTAAGGCTTGGCGAGTGAAGGTGGCACCAGACCCTAATCTTTGAAGTCATTGAGGTCCATGAATCGTTCCTTTAAGCCTACCTTCCTAATCAATGATAGTAATAGACATTTCAAGGAATATGTCACTTTTTCAGAGATAGAGGACGCATTTACAACCTGGTCAATTTGTAGACCTCCTACCTTAACTCCTAAGGGTTACGACGTTCATTTTATGGACAAGGAACAGATTGAAACTCAAGTTTCATCCTCCTGACTACTTGGATAAAAGTTATTTTAATTTGTGGAGATACTTTATCAAGTTGTTGTCCTATCTAAGGGGTTGGATTTGGTGTTACTAGAGTACATATTTTTCTAAAATTACCAATGTGAAAGTTGGTCAAGTAGCAGACCAAGCCAAAATTGTATTGAATTTAGTTCAAAATGGAATTTGCCAATATAAGGTCATAGATTTTAAGAATAGAAAAATTTCAAAAAATCATCATGTGAAGAGAATTTCATTTCAAATCCATTCCAACAAATTTTACTCAAAAGATGATAATATATTGCTTGTAATCAAATTTAGAAGGAATTTTGAAATTTCTCTTTCAAATTTTATAAAAACAAAGATTGGTGATAGCATTGGAGAATCTAACCATATAGATGGAGTCTACAACTCATAGTCTACAACATTTATTTGTATGTCAATTCCAAAATATGCTTCCAAATAGCATTGTATAATGGTTTATTTCAAATCGTCAATTCTAAAGATGAATTTAGATGTTTAGGGGTTAATTGAGATTGGTATATTGGTTATTTTAACCACAAATTATGGGTATCCATTGTATTGTGGATTTTAGGCAGCCATCTCGCAAATGTCACAACCCATGTGGCAAAAAGAATTCAAAATTCAAAATTTCTTGTAGGAATTTTGCAAGGGTATTATGCTTGGTGCTTTTGGACACCATATCACCAAAAAAGAAAAGATTGGCCACAAGCATAAATCCTTGAAAGTCAATGAGCTTTCTACTATAAGGTTAGTTCTTTTTTTTGAATGTTTATTTATTTTACTCCCCTATGCATCTCATTGACAAATTGATATTTGTATTCAATTCTTTTTTAGTAAACAAAATTGTATGAAAGGTGTCCCACTAGTAAAAAGGTGGTCTCAAAGCACCAAGCTACAATGCCAAAGCTTGGTGCTTTGAGACCACCTTCTACTTGTGTCCATCAATGTGAAAAATCTCAAGTGGTTTCATGAAAAAATGTGATTGTTATAATTTTACTTATAATATATGTCAATTTTAATATATAAAAGAAAGATTTTAAGATTTTTACCAAATAAGATGAATAAACAAGAAGAAATAATATATAGTTAGGATTTGAAAATATTTTTAACCCCTAAATGCCCAAGGTCATAGTTTTGAGCTTCTAGGAATTTCAAGAGGAATTTGGTCTCGATCGAACAAAAATCCATCATTAATCCCTAAGTTGTATCAATTTTTATAATTTGTAATTGTACAAATTCAAACTCAACATGTTACAAATCACATAGGAAAAGAAAACACAACAATATCACTTATGGATTGAAAGATTATAATGTTTGATCATGAAGGTGTCAGAACTACAAGAGTGATTTGAAGTCTTTCGATCCTCTTTTCACATGTCAAATCTAAAAATTTGGTCAGCAAAAAAAATGAGGTTAAAGGGCCTAACATAAATAACCCCAATCAATTTATGGCTTCTCAAAATCTACTCTACAATTTTCTTAAATGAATTTTGAATGTGATTTTTTCTCCAAGATCTTGGGTATTTGAGGCTCATTTCCAAGAGCCCCCAACACCACTAAAAGTCAAGATTGCAATGGACACCCTTGCACAAAATCTTGAATTAAAAAAGAATAATCAATCATTTTGAAAATCAGATTTTTGATGCTAAAATTAGACTTCAAAAAGAATTTTTCAAAATTATAAACTACTAAAAATGGCGACTTGGCTAAGTTTTATCTAACTTCAAAGTATTGTCGACACCAAAATTTGATGCATTGGGCATTCAGGGGTTATGATAAAAGACACAAACAAACAAAACTTGATATTCTCATTATTTCAATTCAATGCAATGAACTAACTTGCAATTGTAGTGAAGAATTTGATTTTTCAACTTTTTCATATGGAATAAAAACTAAACATGTTATGCTTCATTTGAAAACAAACAAATGAATGAAAAATTGTTCAAATGAAAACGTGACAAGAGAAACCATGACACAGTTTGCATTTATTAACCCATGAAAGGTCCTTGGGGTCCCTCTATATGGCCCATATTTAGCTTTATAACTCTTCAATTGTGATTTAATAGATGAGTTATGATACATTTTTATTTACATAATTACATACTATCATGATCATTAATTTACTTTGTACTGAGATATTAGGTCAATGTTTTCCTAATCAAATACCACCAAATATATAATATACTATACGGCCGCAAAGGGCTTTCAGGCCGTTCTAGGGTTAAAACTGGAAATTCTCTTTCATTTGGATTTGAAAGAAAAAGAAAATAGATACAAAAGACTCCACGTGTGACAAAGACCACACACTGGCCAATGAGTGCCCGAAACGTGGCAGCTCCGGAAGTCATGTCCACTTGTCTCGAACAAGGCGACTGCATGAATGCATAAGCCCTACAGTAGCCACTTCACATGGATCCTGCACTCTCGTCAGCCCATCGCTCACCACAAATGCCACTCCATCTTGCAGTTCCTGGACACCATCAACCTGTAAGTGAACTTGCCTGCATTCTTGAAGAGTTGGGATCACTCACATTTGCGATCATTCAGACTTTCAGAGTTGGGATTCTTCAGATTTGGGTTTTTGTGAATTGGCCTTCTTTGGAATTGGGATTCTTCAGAATTAGCTTGTCGATTCGTTCACGATTGAGGGAGTGTGCTTACAAGGGTCTTTGTGCTTTGATGTCGCTACGACTGGTTGCAGCTTGTCACTTGGGTGGACCAACGAAGTCTCTATTAGTATCCCAAGCCCATAGGGGGTTGCATTCGTTTACCGGGAGTCCTGCGATTTGGGAGTTGTTTGGAGTTCGTGGAGCAACAAGAGCAGCAGGAGCGCAAGCGAGTCGCGCTGAGCGTGTGAAGCTGCAGCGCCGTTGCGTGGCCACCATGGAGAAGCAACGTGAGGCGCAGGTGCAGGACACGCACCCTGGAAAGGAGCATGAGATGGATCCCTTGCCGACCCACATACGCCCTGCCTACAAGCCTTCAGGAAAGCTCGAGGTACGAAAGAATAAATGGACTATGGCAGAGTTTAACCCTTTATGGACGACAGATTCGTGATTTTAAATTGCTTAAATGGCTCCCCAAAACCACGACATTCTTCATAGGTAAGATTGAAGAGAGATGAGCCTTGGACAACACTAGTCATTACCTATACTACAGTATTTTGGACCCATTTCAATTCAATTCTACTCTTATTCACATAATCTTTGGATTACGATATGTAGAGAGGGAGCCATTCTCTCCAGTGCCAAAGAATGCATTGACAGACTGAGGCGGTTAATATGCTCTGTTTGGCTCTGGAAAGCATTGAATAAGGCGGTTAATTTGCTTTGTTTGGCTCAAGAATGTGGCGGTTAAAATGACTTTTTTTCCTTCTTGGTGGTGGTCATTGCAGGGGAAGGTTGCGTTGATTACAGGAGGGGATTCTGGGATTGGGCGAGCTGTGGGTCATCACTTTGCTTTGGAAGGAGCCACTGTGGCATTTACATTTTTGCCAGGACCTGAGGACAAGGACGCCGATGAAACTATTGATATTCTGAAGAAAGCCCAAACAGATAACGCTAAGGCTCCTCTGAAAATTGGAGTGGATCTCGGGTTTGACGAGAACTGCCAGAAGGTGACACGATCTGTGCTTTATCAAAATGCCTGCAACTCTTAGTATATCATTCTCCTATCAGAGCTCAATGTACTCTATTCGAGGCTCCTTCTGTCAGTTTTACAAAGTTGTTTTGTTTTGTGTATTTGTTTTGAGGTACTGGACAGGTAGTAGACATTGAGAATTCAGCACATCCCCTGAATCTTTTTGATCTGTAGGTAATCAATGAAGTGGTGGAAAAGTATGGACGTATCGACATTCTGGTAAACAATGCTGGAGAGCAGCACACCGTCGAGAATATCGAGGACTTGCAACCGGAGCAGATTGAGCGGACATTCAGAACAAACATTTTCTCCATGTTCTACCTTGTTCGGTATGGAGATCTCTTCACAACGCTAAATTGTGTCAATTTTTATTTGGTTGAAAAAGGGGAGACTTAATGTTGTCATGCTGCTTTCAATGTGAGCCCTTTTAACGAGCCGAAGAATACACTCTTGATAGCTCTTGATTCAACAGTAGTACTTAGCATTCTGTCGAATGACCTTCTTGGGCCTTTTGACTCTTGACAGTTGGTAGGAGAATTTTCTTGTCGCCTTCTGACTCAGAAATTGGTTTCGTAGCGTGTCATTTTTCTATTGATGCCATGAAAGCAAATCAAACACAATTGTTCCGGTAGTGTGAAATTTTGGGACTCTATTGTAAACTCCCTATTGAAACAGGTAAGAAACATATTGGGATATTGTTTTAACCTCTAGGTCGGTATAAATATCTGATAATTATTTTTTGAATTTGGGGGTCACTGCTCCCTGATTAACAAGTAGGGATACTCTAGGATGTTGCTAGAACTAAGTTGGTATATAATTGTTCCCCTCTGAAACAGACATGCTCTGCCACACATGAAAGAAGGAAGTGCTATTGTCAATTCCACTTCAGTGAATGCTTTCAAGGGTAATGCGACACTCTTGGATTACACGGCTACCAAAGGAGCCATTATAGCGTTCACCAGGGGTTTGGCTCTGCAGCTTGTGAAGCGTGGAATTCGTGTGAATGGTAATTTCTGCACATCTAACTAGCCAGTGTACAACTAAAAAAATGTGTTATTTTCAACTCTGCTGTAGCTGAAGTTGCTTGCTTCATTGTATGAAACCCAAAGTGACAAAAGTGATCACATTCATAACAGTGAGAGATGAAATGAATGAATAAGGGGGTGTCAGTGCTGAATAATGGCTCCTTGATTTTCAAGACAAATTTTTTTACTGGCACCAGTGAGATAAACCGTCCTATTTGTGCTACCAATTTAGTGGAGTCTATTTGTGCCACTAAATAGCAGGAGCGCACATCTTAAAAAGCCGCAATGCACACTTCTGTTCACTTGTTGGTGTAGTGTCAACTAAATTGGTGGCATAAACAGGATGGCTTAACTTACGATGTTAACACCCACCTTAAGGAGGTGATTTTTTACCATTGAAAAGATGTGGCCTCATCTCCTTTTTTAAAGTTTCATTTCCACTATTGCAGAATCCACTCAAGTTTGCTGGCAAGCTATTCTCCTAGCTTGACACTCACTATTAAGGAGGTTGTAAAATATACCATTGGACAGAGAAAAGCATGGCCTACAGTAATGAATGGTAAAGCAATGCTTGGAAAATTACCGTAATCAACTTAACCACACTCTTCACAGTGCAAAAATTATTTTTAGTTAACGATTCAGGGACTAATTGATATGAATTGTGGAAAAATTGCAGCTGTAGCGCCAGGACCGGTTTGGACTCCTCTCATTCCCTCATCCTTCTCAGCTGAGAAGACTGAGAAATTTGGAAGTCAAGTTCCTATGGGTCGCGCTGGAGAGCCTTCTGAAATTGCCACTTCCTATGTATTCCTTGCATCTGAAGATTCATCTTACTTCACTGGCCAGTGCTTGCATCCGAATGGTACGTTGTAATACAATTTGGTATGAGATTTGAATGTTATTACAATTAGAAATGGCTATGTTTTTTTGCTTTTATTGCTGGAACATGTTCAGTAGTTGCTCACTAGTGGTTATCTACATGATTGTTTGCAGGTGGTTACATTGTGAATGCTTAAATTAATCACCAAAGCTGCTCAATCAGTTGACAGTGAGACTGTGTGCTCTGCTTTTGGCAAATGTTGAGATGAAGTTGGGTTGAACATTTAGTTTTATAGTTTGTGCAACGTTGATTTCGACTGGAGAAAATGATCACAGATGCTACAGGTTTTGTAGTATTAGTTTGAGGGTGGAGATAGAAGCACAATGCTCTTTACTCAGTTTTGTCCATAAATCTGTTTAATGGAAAAAGCAGCATTTTCTGGACTGAATGGAAATCTTTTGAAGTTGATATTGGTGCAACTTTAGAAATAGACGAGGTTTTGTGAAAGTTATGAGAAAAAATCTGTTGAGCCACTAGAATGGTGAGCGATATGTTTCTTGTAATGTTTTCTGTGGAAGAGAAATGGATTTGGTAGACTTATGAACATGGAATTGACCCAAGATAGGTCTTTAAGACCTTGTTTGTCTTCATAGTCAAATTTGTCATATGTCAAAACTATTTTATAAATTAGAAATATATTGTATTTTTAATTCATCAATTTTGTGTGCATACAAAAAATGGTTTAATTTTTCACAACCAAATCATCTTACAACTAAGTCCCAATACATGTTAATATAACTTGCACCATGCGGTATATGTAGGTAATGTACTAGACATTGGAGTCTTTTACCTTGACATTGGGGTACTTGGACTTTTCACCTCTTATATTTGTGCATAAATACTTGAACAAATCTTTATTTGTAATACATTTTTCCATCATCCATCATAACTATAAATAGAAATTTCCATATGAACAGTAAAGTTGTGGTGCAAAAACAATCTAAAGAAAAAAGAAAAAGAAAAATCTTCAAAAATCACTATAATTAGGACTTATCATTATAATCTTAAGGGAAAAATTCTTGTAAAAATCACAAATATTCTATCTACATATTTTTTAGAAGGAATTTTTAATTATTGGCTTCAAACTTTACTGAATTCTTTCATTTTGTGTACGTGTTGATTGAATAATATGGGTATGATTTATGGATCACATTTTACAACTATTATTTGAGAGTCACCATGAAGTTATTTTTCTAAGTTTCATTTTATAATGTATCTTCATAATTTTGGAAATCTAAACTATCCCCTAGTCCTTCATGGGTTAACATCCTCATCAAATATTATAATCTTACATGCCATAAGTGATATTGTTGTATTTTCTTTTTACATCTGATTCATAAGTAGTCTTGTTTGAACTTGTGGAGGTAAAAATATATCCCAATCCACTAGATTAGTTGCAAATGTGAAAATTCAAGTGTACACTTAACTCCAAAACTTGTTATGATATTGGAGACTTTCTAACTCCATTTTATAACTATTATAGAAAGATGAAACAAATCAGAGTATGAAATTCAATACACAAATCAAATGAAGCTATATTAAAATTACAAATTCTCTAAACATTCACTTTTTGGATTCTAAATATCATTCTTGTATATTATGTTTATACTTTTAGCAAACAATTGGAAGGTTTAGGTATCAAATCGTAGTGCATTCTTCATGCAACTTTAGTTGTCTCATTTCCATTGTTTCAACATTCAACAAATGGGATATCAACACAATAGTTAAAAATACCATGTCTTTATTCATCTAGATGGAGAAATTCTAGGAGTTCATTGAAACCAACTATAATCATCGACAATGGCAAGAAGAGGACAAAGGAAATTGAATGAGAGACAATGAACATATGAGGTCATTTAGAAAATTTTGCAACCAATAAATGAATGATTAGGGATGTCTCAAATAGTTTGCTTCATCAATTGTGAGGGTGCTTGTATGTCATTAGACCATCATTCATATTATAATGTTCAATTATTTTTAATATTTCTTCAACACTTGATCATATTGAACTAGTCAATATCTTTGAGTGATGGATTCATTTATCAACCCCTAATTAAAGTTCCTTCATGTTTAGAGGCTCCAAACTCCTTCAAAATATTAGTCTACAAAGCAAGGCTAAAATCTTCATCCATATTGTATTTTAACAAATCCAATTGTAGGATCTTTTAGTTAACCTCTTAGAGAACACCCTCCTAAAATTTCAGAATAAAAATCCATACCAATTGCAAGATCATGATGTTTGGATTTTAAAAAGAAGTATTTTCAACTCTTCCCAAATGATTAGATTTCATCTTTCAAATATATCATCTAAATATGTGTAGATCCTACAACTTGAAACTCTTCATAATATATTGAAGAAATAATTCAAGTATACATGTAAAAAAATTCCCCCCAAAATTCATATTTAGGCTTGAAAATTTTTATCGTAGTAAGTAGAAAGAAGTAGAGAATAGTTTATTTTAAATACTAAATTTTTAAGAATTAATTTATGGGATTGAAAAATACCAATTCCTACTGTTTTCATGTTCTAATAAACAATATTCATCCTATGATTTTATTTTTTTCAATAATTATTGAAAATTGAGTTAAATAAAAGACTTTGAAGTTTATTTCAGAGTAGAGATTCTATAATTGCTTGCAAACAAAAACTCCTCATAACTTTCATCTCATTAATAAAAATAGAATGATTCAAAGCTTTCCACATATAAAAAAAATCTAGAATCCCAATTTAAAAATTTTCTTTCTTGAAAAAGTGATTTTTTTGAACTGCCCGAGTTCGAAAAAAGCTACATATCAAAGACTAACTTTTTAACCATGCAATCAAAAGTTACAAAAATTGATGTGCCTTAATGCTACTCCTTGACCACATGTTGTGTGAAAAATTCAAAGAAAAAAAAGGAAAATTTTGTTCTTAGAATCTTAGTGAATTGTCCAAAATTTCTATGTTGCTAAAAAACATTGTTTGGTCCGTCAGGGCTTAATAATGGAACTCTATCTTTGCACTACTATAGTACATAATGCAATATAATATATAGAGTATATTCTAAAAAAATTATTTTGGTGAATGTATTTATTTATTTATCCCCTAAAGGACCAAGGCCTTTATTAGCCAAAAATACACTCAAAACTGTCATTTCTATTGCAATTTCTATTAAAAATTTTGAATTTTTTTTGCACATCTAACCATAGGATCTTACACATAACTAGTGTGAGAATATGTGGAATAAATTTCAGAATTTTGACCGCACAGATTGCAAGATATTTGCATTTAAAGTGAAAAAAATAAATTTTTTTTCAAGTTGAGGGATTAAATAATATGATTTTGAAACTTCTTAACTTAAATTTTTGGCACTAAAATTTTTTGAAGTTTAAATATTTATGACAGGGAATTGGATTGAGAGTCTAGGAAAAAAATTCTAAAAAACAATAACTTCCTCTTCATTCTTTAAGAAATTGTTAAGTAGAGATAGGTACAAGATAGAAAAACAATCTAAATTATTCATATCTCTGAGATAGAATTAAATGCACTAATCCCAATGATGAGATTGTTCTATTGATCAAGCAAACTAAACTATGTGGAACTCTAAGTGGCTTAAGTGTCCACTTAAAGGCCCTTCTAACTTATCATTTGTAAGTCACTAGATATACCACCACAACCATGAGTTTTGAAAAACTAGCATAATTAGCTGGGGGTAACCTCAAGGGCCTTCGGGAAGAAGATCACGACATACAAAAAAAGAAAAAAGCTGATCTTTGATCTTTGAATCCCTCGCAGAATTGCCGGTACTTGTCAAGAGTAGAGACAATAACTTGAGACAATAACATGTCCATTGAAGAATTTCAACACTCAATGCACATGCCATTATGATCCCACTAACTTATTTACCTGGCGGGAACTGCATGAAGCCTGACTTACATTCTCACAATCTTACAGCCTCCTCACCCAACCCCCATCATTCCAAAAAAACGATCTTTCAGATTTAGTGTTTGGAGTTTTGTATTTGTTTCATTTTTTTTGTTTTTTTGGTATTTTTTTTTGATGGGGGTGACAGGGGAGAGCGAGAGAAACACCAAGAGCCCTCATTTATTGAGTTCTGTTTTCATTGAATGGACAGAAATAATGCACATCCCACTTGACAGAATACACAATCATTTGCTTTATTTCAAAGGCAGAAAATCTCGCTTCAAATAAAACAAAACTTTAAAAAAAAAAGAATGACAGTAGTAGTAGTAGTGTACATTACAGGGCTGTTGGAACATCATGTTCAATCTGTGAGATTGTTTGGTGTTATGTTATGTTATGTTATAATGCTATTATATCTCCTTCAATGGAAACTCTGAAACTAAGTTACAAGGATGACATCAATTGATGCAGGCTCTACAACTGACAGAGTACTCAGTTGTTGCAGAATGCACATCGTAAATTAAACTCAGAAGTCCAAAGTTGCAACAACTTTGACGCAGATGTGCAACTGGTTTGCGATGTGGAATAAAATAGATAGACTCTTGATTCACACCGCCTTGCCTTGCCTCTCAAAGAGCCCAGTCAGCAACTATCTAATCATTTAACCCTTAAATGCCGAGGCGGACGTTTTTCGTCCGATGAATAACAAGGAATTCTCGGGCATAGGACAGAAGTGAAACTATTCATCCTCAGAATTAGGGGTGAAAAGGAAAGATCTTTAACAGTAGTTTGATTCCCAATCAGTATTTTTGATTTTTTTAAAGTAGATGATGTCACACGGTTCCAAAATGCTTGATTTCCACGGTCACCAGCCTAGCGTTCAAGGGTTAACCCTGGAATGATGCAGGCGGGGTGCTTTTGTTTTTTGATGTGATCAAATCTCTATACTTCTAATAAAAGAAAGGCCTTCAATGAGGGCTGGCTCATGTCTCTGCATGTCCCCACTTCCCACCATAAAAAGAGTAGATGAAAATGGAAATTGTCTATGTGTTTCCAAAAAAAAAAGAAAAAAAAAGAGTAGATGAAGAATTGCTTCTCTGTCCACTATAGAGATATCATAAGTCATTAAACAGACAATTTCAATCCTCATTGTTGTTACAGGATTAATTTGGCTACAGTAGTGTCTGCACAGATCTACATATTCTTAACTCTTTTGAGCATCTCCATTGGGGCGCAAAATATTGGCATGGTAAATGGTTTGGAGCAGTTAAGCTTTGGTGAGAGTTTCGTTAAGGATGTAGTTTAGGGATTTTTTTTAATTCAAATGAACTCTTCGAATTGTGCTTGCTATATTCAAAGTTGTCAAGTCCCTCTTCCGTCTTTCTTGCACCCCCTCTTCCACATTTGGTAGTTGCCTTCTAGCCTACCTCTACATATGCATTGGCACATCACCTACCTAACCAAGATCTATATGCCAACTATATGAGAATTCACATTCCATACTCTCTCTTTTCTTATGTCTTGTCTTTTGGTTGGGCCTAGTTAAGAGATGGGGGCAGAGAGAGCATTTCAACACACCATGTTCATTTCCATGCCTACTAGTGGAGATGCTCTTAGGTTTAGGCACCCCCAAGTGGTTTGAAAAGTGTTTGGAATTAATGAGAATTAATTATTGAAAATTTGTGATCGAAGAACTTGAGGATTGCTTACAAGTGGAGGTCATAAATTTATTATATAGACAATGTCATGGAGAAATCCAATCTTGAAAATCAATTTGCATGTAGATTTTAATAGGTTTTACTCATGATCTTGTTGGGAAGTTTGTATATAATTGTGAAAAAGAAGTAACGACGAAAGATGTTTCAAAGTACAACATGGTTATTTAATATTTGGCAAGGCCAATGATGGAAGCCTCAACATACTTGATGCTTGAATCCTTGAAATGTGGGTGAAAAGTACATCTATTTGGTATCACATTGTACCAAAAGAAAATGAAAGAAAAAATACATTGTGAACATCTATTTCTATTGTATAAATGCATAATTGTAGTAGAAGTTTTTTGTGTTTTTTAATAACAAAATTCTAGACTTGTGTAATCAATGTGTTGAAGGTCACTACAATCAATGTTAGATTGAGTATTACTTTGCAAGATTCAACCATAGAATGTGAAGATTTTGTATATGGCAATTAAACCTTAAAAGGCATTTTAGGAACTAGGAAGATTGCCTAAAATTGGTTTTAGAATCTCTATAACATGGGCATCATGAAGCTTGCTTGAGAGGCCAATCAATGATGAGCTTCCTCCCTCCTTAAGGCAATGGGCAACCTCAAAGCTACTATTCAAAAAAATTGACAAACTTTTCAATGTAAGAATCAGATATTCAAATTGTGATTTGGAATTGAAAACTTAGCATAGTAGATGCACCTCTCAAAGCCAAAGAGAATGACATCAAGAAATTGGTATTTAGTTAAGTATTGGAGATGCTATGATAAACAAACTCTAAAAAACAAGCCCCTTAAATGAGCTAAGGCTATCCTTTAAGAGTTTGGGACATTAATAGAAAATAGCGTGTAAATCAAGCTATCCAAAGCAACAAACATGTCTAAATCAACACAAAACACGTTTGAATTGGTACAACTCTATAAATTCATGCTTGAATCAAGCCATTAGAGTCAACAAACACTAGTAGAGAACAATGTTACAAACAACAAAAAACAAATTGATAACGTTTTTTAAAAACTGTGTTTCATGGAATGCAGATTTTTGAAACTATGTTGCAGTTAGTGCAAATTTTCTATTTTTTGGTAGAAAACACAAAAAAAAATGTCGGCTAGTTTTTGTTAATTGTGACACTATTTTCTACTAGTGAAAACATGTTGATTTAGACACGCTTTTCTACCATTGTAAATGTGGTTTTGCTTATAATGGACTCAATTGCTTGTGGTCACCAATGTGTTACAAAGATTGATTACATGCCTTATGAAATTAAAAGTTATCAAATACCATCTAGTTTGTTGGTGATCAACTTATATTTCATCATTTTGTATATGATGTTAAGCTCACTTTTGTATATAGTTACTCTATTATGAATTTTCTTGCAATTCATATGCTAGATCATAGTGCTTTTTGAAACATGAAAATTGATTCCATTTTCTTTGGTTGTTTATGGTTAGAGTAATAGATTTCATCATCTATTATGAGAAAAAATATATATTTTCAAAGAATTCTAAAAATATTTCCATTCCATGAGAACAAGTATGGAGATTGAGAGACTTAAGAGCATTGCCATCCTTGCATACTAAAATTGTCACCCTCAAAATTTCCATTTATTTTTTACAAGTTTTCTAATAAAGAATTTTCCTACTATTACAAACTAAACATGTCTCATAAATACTTAAACCACAAATCACAAATAGAATGTAGGAAAAATATGGTTAAGCTATTAAAAAATTCCTATTTATACAATTGTAAATGTTTTTGTCCATTTGGGTTATAGGAAGTAATTTTGTAAGAATAATTAGTCAAATTCGTCTACACATTTTATTTCATTTTGAAGAAATATGTTAATTTCATCCATAGAAAATTGTAAAGTTTCAAATTAAGAAACACTCATCTCCTATGAGTTAGTTTCTTTTGTGATTACTTGCCATAAAAGCCAAATTGTAGCATTCAAAGCACTATTAAAAATCAAGACTCAACACAAAGTTTGTACAAGTAACATCAACCGTCTCTAGAAACTGTATAAGAAGAAGCCACAAATACCATAACTTTCTAGCAAGTTGGTCAAAAAATAAATAATTAAAAGGGTGCCTAAATTTTTGGAAAAATAATGACTTAGTTTGACCCTCCTAATAAATAAATATACAATGTCTAATTCATAGAAATTCAACTCGATCCACATAATCTTCCATCTCTTCTTTGTCAAGAACTACAAACATACATTGCAAAGTTTTTGCCTTGCTATTTTGGCCATTATAAGCACAATCTCTCACAAACAAACATATCTCTCACACAAAACAAATCCTAAAACTTAACAAAACCTTGACTTAAAAGGTAGAGAGTTTAGGATTTGAAGGTCAAGACAAGGGTTTAGGTAAATACAACCTCTTCAATGAGAGTAGGAGCAACCATCCCAAAATTTTAGGATCAATTGGGATGATGCATAATTTTTTATTATATTTTAAAGAATTCAATTTTAATATAATATTTTTGGGCTATCTAACTATTTTTTGTACTTTAATTAATTCTTAAGCAAAGAATTGCCTAAGCTACTAGATAGAAAACAATGTTTCCTTCAACAAAATTCAAGTGACACATTTTTCTATTTTCTGCCCAAAAACACAAAAACGCGTTACATAAATTTTGTTGAAAGAAATGTTGTTTTCTACTAGTGTATGGTATTGCACTACATAGGTGTCAAGTTGTTCAAATGTTCAAGGTCTAATTGGGACCATCCCTTTTTTTTCCGGCACCACGGGGCTAGATTGCACCATTCTAAAATAAATGTCTACATTTTTCCAGAAAAAAGTAATCTTTTTTCACCAAAATTTTTCCATTTCTATTTAAAATGTGGATGAATTTGCCAAATTTGGATGAAAAAATGCATGAATATGATTGAAAAGTATTTTTTGGTCCAAAAGATGGATGAATGTAGAAATACAATACTTCACCAAATTTTAAGTGATCTCCACTCTAGCACTTTCTCAAAAAGTAAAAAAAAAGGTTGATTGGGACTACCTTGTGTAATGTGGTTAAGAACATGGTAACTATCTAGTATGGTAAGTCATATATACATATATTGACTCATCTTGTTTGTATACAATGCCACATATATATCATTTAGGATAAATAGCCCCCATAAGTAGGGGCATACTTTGCAGCCAAAAGTTGGCTCCTATACCCAACTTGATGCCCATCCCATTCATTGACATACACGCTTTCAAAAAGTGGGTACCTACTCCCTATTGTTGTCACCCAAATTCCAACATTCAATTCCATATCAAAATGACTATGCCAAGTTATGTAGCAATATTAAATTGTTGTTTATGACCAATATTCTTTTTTAAATCGTAAAAAACTATATTTGTCCGGACCATCCCATCCATTTGATTTGTCCACCCAATAGACACATCCAATGATCCTAACCTAGTTAGTGTTGCAAACCTAATGCACTCTCAAGCCCCCCTTCCATTTTGTATTAGTTTGTCACTTTTTATCTTCCATTGCACATTCAACAAATTTCATCTTCAATACAAAAGAGAACAGGAACATGATCTCCTACACGTCATCATCACCCTTTGCATCACTATCCATCTACAATACTACAAAAATAAGAGAGTCCAATGTGTTCCATCTAATATGTAAGCGATATTTCAACACTACAATCTCCATTTTCCAACAGTACATACCCAAAAAGTCAATGTTGGTACCCAAAGGTTCCAAGAGAAGGAAAGAAAAGTCAATACCAAAAATTGAAATGTTTGAAGTAAGTTGCATGTAAACAACATTCACTTTGAGATCAACCCAAAGAGGATTGAAAAACTCTCCTTCAAGTGGAGTGTAGGATTGTTGCTTGGCCAAAATTTGTGCAATCAGGACATGCAAAAGTGAATAGTGAATAGTACTTTGACTTTGCAGCCTTAATGCAGTACTTCCCAAGCTGCATATTCATTGTAGAAGTGGGTCCAAAAAGGTTGAAAAATTCCCCAATAATCCCAAAGTCACTTTTCACAAATGATTCTCTCATGACCAAGAATCATGAACCAAGAGCTTGGCCCTGTCGTTTAAGTTAACAAGTGAACAACTGTGGTCCAGCTTTCCACCCAAATTTTTCAGTTGGTATATGATAGCGTCTCTTGGTCCAATGTTAACATCAAAGTGCAGTTCCTATTCTGTTTGGACCTCCTGACGCATCACTTGTCAGTGAGACAAGCGCATCCCTTTTTCAGTAAAGAGAAAGCATCATTTTTCAGGAAGAGAATTGAAGCAGAGTCGCCACTGTTTTGCCCCCGATTTTTGCAGTTGTGCGCCACGCTTTGCCGACGTGAATGGCCGGGCCCAGCCAGGCACTCAGTACTCACTCAGTCACTCTGCTGGAATCGTCGAGCGTGGGCCTTGGAATGTCCCTCTGAATTCTCTGATTGCAAAGGAGGCCCATTTAAATCTCCTGATAATGGCTGGTGTCTGGCAGGCACGCCATGGCGCATGCATGATGGTGCAGGTAAGCTCAATGCATTGCGGCTCTGACTATCTGTGTCGGGCTTGAATTGCTAGTAACTTACTGTCTCGATCATATCTCGATCTCATCAGCTTTCAGTTCTCACTGACAAAGCAGGTAATTTGGCTGTGGAGTCGGACATGTGTTAAGCGCAGCCAACTCTAGCATTGAATCGCAAGATCGAACCGCAATCTTTTGGGAGGGAGACCTTGTTTGGAATCCATACTTGTGCGTTTGAAACAAGGGAAGTCGTTGATGATTTCGTGGTGAGTGGCAAATTACTTTGCTTTGGAAGATTTCAGGCGCGAAGAGCGGATTCGAAGCAACACTATGTAGAAATCTTGCTGTGAAGCGGCCCTCAGTAGATCGGAGCTGGTTGAATCTTGAGTTGCAAACGTTTGCAGAGACAAAGGAAGTGTGAAAGCATGGCCGCAGTTCCTTTTCCGGAAGAATCGAAAGCCAAGCCCTTCCCGCCATGAACGTGATTCCAGGGTTTCTTCTGCATGTACTCCCTGCGGAATGTTTCCATGAATTTAGTCTATTATATTCCCCAAGATCTTCTGCCTAGATTTCGAAAAAGGATCTAATCTGGGAGTTCTGGGAGTTATAAATATAGTAATTCTAAAATGCTCTTAGATTCCTCGATCACAGATTGAGAGTCTTCACACCATTGTACTGGGTAGTTGTCACAATAGGTGCGCGCGTGAGTTAGACCATTGGTTTCGCATTAGTTGATTAATGCTACTGCTGGGAGTCTGGAGCGATTTAAGCCGTTGTTGAATTTCACAGACTGCAACCAAGAACCAAGCGTGGCGCGCTTTGAAAACACATGTGGGAACCAGTATTTTGTTGTGTGTTGTTTGTTTGGACGCAAAGGAAGAGTGTGCCATTGTGATTAGGGGATGTCAGTCGGAGGGGCTAATTTATTCATTCCGAATTGAATAGATTTGCTCGTCTTCACGTAGGTGTTGACTCCCAACATTAATGTCATGAGTTCGACATTAATGGCCTCTGCGGAACATCATAGAGGATCGATCTGAAACAATTAATCCCTACCCAGCAGGCTCTCATAGTTGGAGTCGATCCCAACGTTGTCGTAGAAATCGACACTCCAGGGTTTTCAAATCTTCGACAATGCTTCGTGTTGTCCCCGGGATCTAAGGTAAAATTTCTAACTTCATATGCAGTTTGTTTGGTATGCGTTGTGTATGAAGGAGATTAGACCTCCGTAGAAGGTAGATTTTATATCATTGCTTCACAACCTTTCAAGGAATTGTACACCTTTGGGTGATAGCTTGCAAGTGGTGCACACGTTTCGTTCACTCAATCTCTTCTGGTTTCTGTACAGATCTTCATAGGTTACCGGGTGGAGCGCATCGTTTTGGAACAAGGGTAGCTGGCTCCCAAGCTTACTCATGGAGTATTTGGGGCGATTAGGGTTAGGTAATGCTTTCACAGCAACGTCTGGGTGTCCTTGCAGTTTCGGTTGTTCTCATTCGCCGAGTTGCATGTCCAGCATTCTTGTTAGGTCACAGTAGCATAATTCTCCTAAGAATATAGAATTTTCTTCTTGCACTTGCCATGGCATCGTTTTGAATGAAGCTCATGGAATTCTTGGCTTCTCTCGATGAGTTTCTTCCTTACATGTATCATTTTCGTGTTATGCCAGTAGCATGAGAAGAAAGCATTCGCAGCTAGCCCTCGTGTCTCTGTAGATCATGCCGTGTATAACAAGCTTTCGTTTTCCAAATTGTGTGCAGTCCCACGAAAGAGCAAGAAGAACCGCGAAAGATCTCCACAGAAAAGAAGGTAAAAAAACGACCAACACCCTGATGATTCAAGTGCTAAATTTCTAAACCCTATTTCACGCCAGAGTAATTCGCAGTTTCTCCTCAAATCAATTCCTGATGTAAACAGCAAAATACAAAATTAGGTTAAGTCCATTCTTGTAAACTGATGTCATCTCGCAACCTCCTTCATTCTTCCAGGTGTGGCGAAGAATCCCGAGCTCTGAAAACAGACTTCACCCGCGCCATAGAATCCAATCTCACATCCAAGAAAGTGTCGGACTACCCTCGACCCGCATCAACCATTCTCGACATCGCCAAGAGTCCCTTGCCAACGACAACAACAAAGTCATCAAACATCCCAGCAGGGCCGCGCTCCGCATCAGCATTGCAAGACGGCGCATCATTGCAAGACGACTTGGACTACTTCGCATACGAGCGGCATGTGCGAGCGCAAGCTCGAGCTCGTGAAGCTCTGTTCGGTGCCCCTGGGGGTCGCCATGCGTGGAAGACGCTCATCTTCTGGAAACGAAGGAGGACTACTCCTGCAAGATCAGTGAGCTTGGGACCAGGAGTGCCACTGGCGAGCGCTTCTTCCACGCCTCACAGAACGGGATTGCAAACACCGAATCGGAAAGCTTCCTTGCGACGCCATCACCAAGTTTCGGGATGCAGTTCGTCTGGAAGACTGACTCCTCTGTACTGCAGCGATCAGTTTGACTCCTCCGTGTCTTTTCGTGCTTGGTATGAACCCATGTTGCGGCGCGGCAAGCTTGTTTCCTTGCGCGATGAAGAATTTTGCAATAGGTCGCCGTATGTGCCACTGAGTGGGCGACGATCGTCTCACATTGCAGCGTCTCCTGGACCTTTGTACCTCGTCTAACCCTAAAACCTAAAAACCCTGAACCCTAAACCCTAAGGATTCCTGCGATTTTTATTTGATTTATGAAAAATTTATTGACCGAAGAGGAGGAGGCTTTGCATTGAGAAGGCCCTGACGTGAAATCGAGTGGATAGAGCCTCTTGCAGTGTAAGGTAGTTGTTTGTTTCTGGGAAGTGTAACTCGCTGCAGCAGCTAGTACCTGGACTGACCCCAATCAAGGATATTTATAATTTTGATTTGCTTAAACAAAAACTAGAGCGAAGGTTAGGAAGGCTTTGCATTCATAAAAGCTAGCTTGAGTAGGCCCTTACGTGAAACCGAGTGGACAGAGCCTCTTGTACAGTACAGTACTAAGCTTACAGAAAAACTGCTCAGAATAGCAACGACAAAAACTGAAACTCAGATTTCTCTTGTGAGAATATGCTCATAAAGTAGTCAGTTCAGGTACTAGCTGCTGCAGTGTCCTCACATACGGTACCCTCAAAACAAACCACTACACTACAAGAGGCTCTGTCCACTCGCTATCGAACAAGGGCGAACTCAAGCTAGTGCCAAGTCTGGTCAATAAAAAAAATTGAACAAATAAAAATTGTCAGCCTAAGTTTTCTCTTGCTATGTAGGAAACCTTAGCCAAGATTCTTGTCCCTGGTTTCTCTCTCTCTTCACTAGAGTAGAGAAATTGGGATATAACTTTTCTGCACGTGTATTTTCTCCGTGCATTAGTGTAAATGACTTTGCCATTGAGAGTAGGAAGGCCACACAACCACAAACTAGTGGGCACGTTTCTATTGTCAAGTCTATGCGCAGGTTGAAAGTACGCAGGAAAGGAAGTAATCGTGTACAGAACCTGGGCTCCAAGAAACCCCAAGACCCGGTCTTCACTTTCATATTTCTCAAAGTGAAGACAGTCTTATACAGCAAGTTCATTATTTTCGAGGTTGGAAATGACATTTCGAGTATCAAATCGTGTGTGGAAGGCGACAAGGTCACCCTTCAGGATGGCTGGATACAAGAGAGTTATCGCCCGTGACCTTGCTCTCTGTGTGAGCTCTCCAATCGGCCAAACAGTGCATTCGCAGAAGGTTTGTGATTGAAACTGAGCATCTTTTCTTTAGTACTTTCCTCTATTTTTTCAATTGCTGGAGGTTATTTACTCCATCTTCCCTTGCTATCATTTGACTTCTCCCATTGTTATTGGTAGAGAAAACTTTGATAATGAGGGTCTGCGATTGAGAGACGCTCACATTAGCAAGGGATCTTGAAGGAGCAGCCTTCTTCAGTCTCCTTGATGGACCCAATCGCAACTGACTGAGAAGAATAGAGAAGTTGTTGCAAATAGCTACATGTGCTTAGTTAGTGACTTTACTTTACTGTACTTAAATTGTCCCTCAAAGTAAATATTTTCGGAGTTCGTTTGGTTTGAGAATATAAATTGCTACCTGGACAGTTGCTCATCATTCCTGGATCGTGCGAAGATTAGCAAGTTGGAGCTGGTGTGATTGAAGCTGTTTGCAAACCTTCTAATCAATCTAAAGATAATGGTAATATACTGTACATTTGTTGAATGTTGAAATGTTTATGTTGCTCTTGCTATTAGTGAATGGATTGATCAAGGACTGTGCATTAGAGTTGTTATTTTGAAATGAAATGAATGCAGTCTGCACATTTGAGGTGGCGATTTTGGGTGCACATACAGCAGCAATGTGGCATTGTTTGTGCTTCGATAAGGAAAATTGAGGTGGAGGAAAAGGTTTACAGGTTTTCTGAGTCTGTGAATGATCCTTGAAGCCTTGTAGTGCTGTACTCTCGCCCACTCTGTCACTGCACTATGAACTTCAGTTGGTCTGGCCTTGAACCACGAGACTCGATTCATGTCGACCCAAGAAAGATTTTCAGGACTGGAATTATTCTCCTTTTGTTTTGCAAATTGTAAGTTGGTTACTCTTGAATAAGTTCCGTGAGCACTAGGAAGTAATTTATTTTAATAATTTATGTAACAGTTTTTCAAGTTGAGCGAGATGAAATGGAACTCAGTGCAAGGGGAATCATATTGGCATGTCCGGTTATTGAGGCAGATTTGTCACCATTCCATTGGATAGTCAGAAAAGCTATATATCTTATAATGTTGTCCCTCTTTTCTATACTCTTAGATTTGCAAAGAGTGTAGTTATGGACATTTGGGATGAACTATTAGGACTTGACATTAGGTACTATAATGCTCTCAAGCCTCCTAGCTCACAAGCAATATCTAATCTATAATCTTATAGATTGAGATTGTGATTAGTTAGGAATTCTCAAAGTTGAGACATGCCACTTCCTGGAGACATGCATGACTTACAAAAGTAGGGTTGCATAATTGAATCATGAGATAAGTTTTTTTGAATATCCAAATTTTGGGAATATTAGAGAAAGTTCTCCATCATTGTAAGTATTTTCATTGTAAAACAACCAATAGTGAGTGTCAAGTGAGGACAAGATGTTGGATCTAGTTTTCTAACTTTAGTTTAATTTTTGAATTCCAATTTCTTTCAATGAGGGCTCATGTTTTTTGAAAAGTTGGACTTTCACAGAATCCACTTGAAGGGGCAAAATTTTGAGCATCTTAAGTATTCTCTATCTCTTTGATTTGGACTCTTCAAGTGACTTGTCTTTTTTTAAACCTTTTTCTTGTACTAAATGATGATTGAATCATTTGGAGTGTCAAGCTTCAAGCTTCACTTTAATTTCCTCTTAATGTCAAACAATCCAAAAAAAGGAATTTGAAAACCTACTTTATCAACCCATCTTGGGCCCCACTAATAAGCAATTCATGTATTGAAGGTCCTTTCATGCTAAAATTTTGGTGATTCTTGGTGAAGAAATATCAAACAATAACTTAGTTTACTTCTAACTTCACAAAGAATTTTGGAAATAAATCTTCTACATGCAATGAGTTTCTTGCAAAGTGCATGGTTTGAAATTCATGGATGCTAATTTTGTTGTAAGATAGAGGTCCAATACACCATACATCCCCTAGCACTAGATTGGCTTTCATTGTTGACAACTATACAATTCTTGTATAGATATTCTAGTCAAGAATGTGGAGAATATGGAGAATGAAAATTGAATGAAATCATTTCAAATTGATGAATATTCATACATGATAAGTGGATGTTAAATTCCGTTTTGGTTAAATGGATGAATTATTGAAAAAAGACATTGTTTATGTTCAAGGTAGTCAGTCATTTCTAGAAAAAACTAATTTTCATGAGATAGGAAAATGTGTTGAATTGGAAGATATTAAAACTCAAGGGTACAAGCCTTCTAATGACTGCACAATTGTGCAATAATTAGATTCATTATTGCTTTGAAGTGTGGTTTGAATAAGAGTGTGCAAAGAGCTTGTCTCAAAACTAGTAAACCATAGCTTGTAAGTGCCCAATAAGTCCATTGTTACATTGAAATTATTTTAGCAAGAAATTGAAATCATATGGACCATTCTTTTCCAAAATTTGTGACAATTTTATTCCAAATCAAAATACGATTTTTTTTTCTTGCATGAAATGCCTTGATTACAATCAAAACATGACTCTTCGTGATTTTGACACTATAGTACTAATCCACATAGAACAAATCAAATCTTTTAATGTAGATATAAATGTATTCTAAGAAAAATAAAATTCTAAGATTTTTGCTATGAATTTTTATTTATTTGTTCCATTGGCTAGATCATTTTTGCTTTAGGTGGCTTTAAACTATAGGCTAGTTGGAAAAATAAATTCTATTCTCCACTTAGAAAGATAATCTATTCTTCCACCTTGATAAACATTTTAAAAAATTGCACTAAAAGTTGTAATCATTGCTTGATATTTGACCAAACTTCAATCATACAAAAGAGAAAACAAATTATCTTATTGGGATTAGATATTGTATGCATAAATTATAAGATGTCAAAATTGTATTAGTAATTCCAATGTCTTCTTGTTGGTGAAATATATATATATATATATATATATATATATATATATAATTGTGATATGGGATATTTTGAATTTATGTACATTGTTGGTTGTGATGTGGGATTTTTCCACCCTTTGATAGTATCCTTGTGCACTTTTGCTAAAGTAGGGACATCCCAAAAGTACTATTTTTTTACTAATACACAATTACTACTTTTAACCCCTACTGCAGGTAGGAGCCACAATGTAGTCTCCCATATTGTGGATTCTTCAGTGCATCTTGTGTGTATGGTCTCTGTAGACCAAATCCCAATCTGCATTAGGGGTTAAACTGGGTCAAATTTTCATATTTTCTTGTTGGCCATTAGAGAAAATTTCGATTCTCCACATGGTTGTTAAGAAGCACCAGAAGGGACCCAAACATTACTTTCTTTTTGGCCTACGTAGGAACTTTTCCCCTAATTCTGCTAATCATTGTCCTGCCAATTGTCAGAGAATTGATACTTGAGCATTGGTACACGAGTAGTTTAATAGAGGATGGTTGTGGCAACTACAAGTTTATATTCTAAAGAGAATAGGAAATTAAGATATACTCCCTTTCATTCCCGATATTCACACAAGGTGAATCTTATTTTTGTCAGAGATTCTCTTCTTTTAGTAGCCTTGTAGGGGTCTCGAAATAGAGTGGCTTGTCAAACCTTTGCAGCCCTCCGGAGTGTCCAAAATTTCTCTAATGCAAAGGAAAGGATGTTCAAATACACCAAAGAATGCAACTGCATTTGAATTCCCTCATGCCCAAATTATGAAGGCTCCAAATTCTTTACTAAAATGTTCAAAAATCATTTATTCAACATAGGAACATATTGATTTTGGAGATGTACACAGAGTCAGGGTGACAACGAGTGTGGCAGGGTGCAATTTTGGGTGTACAGTTAGTACGTGCACATTCGGTTGATTGCTATGTACAATTATTCAATCCTCAGACATATGATTTGTGCTCATCGTTTACATAGGTTTCAGGAATGGGGAGTCTGAAGCACATGTAAGGCATGGCTGTATGCGGCAAACTTACAACAGATGCGACCTTGATAGAGGTCGCCTACGTTTTGGGTGGTATTGAAACGGAAGGCATGACGTAACTTGTGTGGTGCGGCATGGGACGCCAATTGATAGAATTATTCAGCACATGGTTACCCCGTACAAGACTAGCCAAGTAGTTTCGAGTGATGAAGAAGACGTCAATGAATGTAAGGTAACTAGTACACCTAATTTTGATTGCTTTCTAAAACTAACCACTGCAGATTCTTGTCTAAAATGTATTCCCACAATTCCTGAGAGTCTAAGGTCAGTTTTAGGAAAGCCTATTTTCAGCACTTTGAAAATTTGTGGTTTATTCATAAGGTGTCCAAAACATGCATTCTAAGAGAAACTAAAATCCCCTTATGATTACCAACAAGACCCCACCAAAAAAGTTCAGTATAATAATAGCAACCATTTTGAATTGCTTATTTGTGTGATTTTAGGTGTAGTTATCTTATGTGGAACAAGATACCCATACAATACATGGGTCTTGCTTAGAATTTTGTATTTGAAAATTCTTTAATATTTGTTTGGTGTATGGTGAGTTTTGGTATATTAAATTTAGATGGTATTATCCACAAACAAAAGTGCATTATATTGTAGAAAAAGAAAAGATAGTTTGTTTGTAATCCTCTTCAACCCCAATTTGTTACCCTCTATTATTAATAGCAAAACCACCCAACAACCTAAGCATTGTTCTTGGAACATGTTAGAAAGGTTGGAACAAATACAAAGCAACAATATTGCAAAAACACATCAATTTCATGCACTCAATCTACATAGCCACTAAGGTCAAAATAAGCAAGTGGTGTAGAACAAATGGAAAAGAAACTCTTGAACATTAGGAACATTGAAACGAGGATACAAAACCAAAGTGATGAACTTCTCTGACAATGATAAATATGTGCATGTTGAATTGCCACAAATTGCAACTAAGGATAGTTACTATTAAATGGCAAGATTTGTCTCTATTGGATTGAATTGGTAAGTGAAAAGGGACTCCAACACAATTTACAATGCGTTATTTGGACAAAACAAAAACAAGTTACAAATTTCTAAGTGCAAGCGATAGGTGTACCAAAAATCAGCACAAAGGTCCAATGTTTAAATTTTGTACATCCTCATAACTAATGCTCTCATTTTAGGCAATACTCTAGATGTGATGGTTTTGGTTAACTTCTAAAGGACCTATTTCTCAAGAGAAATTGTCAAAAGTGTCATTTTTAGTACATTGACTAAATTTGGAAAAATAATATTCTTTTGACTTTAGCTATATGAAAATATAATGAACTATTATGGTAATGAATAAAAAAATTCAAACCATTCGACCACATGAATTGAAAGATTATAACATTTGAAGTGGAAAAGAAACCCTTTTTTTATTCTTTGGAAAGGGGGGCAACAAACTTTGAGCCTTTAGGGAGTAAAATTTTGCTCTATACAAAACTAAGCCTCTAGCCCTCTACACCATTGAATACCATACTCAACTATCAAGTTTAGCAATCTATGCCAAATAACTAATTAAAAGTTGAAAAAAATGGTTCCTCAATCACTTTTAGAGTTCATAAAAAATTCTTTTAGAGTGGATTTTTTCATGAATTCAATGCCATCATTATAGGAACATTAAGAAGGTGGCAAACTTATATTTAGAGATGTGCATGTGGCCCATTCTAAAATTTGTAATAGACCCATTTTTTGATAGTGGCACTTTGGCATGTACAACATTAATTAATTTGTTTTCCATCTCTCTCAAAGGAATTTCTAAAATATGCAACTTTTATGTTTAATTTTTAAATTTTTGACTATGATAGCCAAGTATGGTATTGCATCTAGTTCACTAGTTGGATACATGCATGCAATCAAAAGCAAAATAAGGAGTCTACCTTACTCTAAATCACCCTATAGTGCAAGAAGGTCAAGTAAATTAGCTTCACTCTAGTCATTTTTTGACAAATTCTTGTGGAGTGAGGAAATTTTTTATTGGAAGTCGAAACAATGAAAAGGTGAAGACAAATACTATGGAGCATGAACATTAGTTACCTAACAATCCAATTTAACAACTAGATGAAGAAATTAGCAAAAGATGCCAAAATTACTTGAATTGTTTGGATTGTAATGATGAACATAAATTCTATTCATCTATGAATCCAATCCAATTTTTTAATACTCCCACAAAGGGTTGAGAATGCCCCCTTCTTTTGTCAAAATTTTGAAAGCATCCATTAAAAATTGAATTCATATGCCTCCCTCCAAGTTTTTAACTACATGTTCGTTGAACCAACACTTCAATTCTTACCTTATAATTACAACTATAAATTTTCATCTTGGTATGAAACCAATGAAATTTTGCATTGGAATCATAACTAAGGTTAATTTTGGACCCTAAGGCAATAGAAGCCCTTCCAAAGGGCTAGAAGCCAATAAAGATAACATGAAATTATGCCCAAGGTAATGCATGCAGTGTTTTACTAGGCATAGTATTTTCACTACTCTATAATTGTAGTTAGGAGACACCATTGTAGAGAGATTGAGAGAATCTACTATGCAACCTTTAAATAGCAATAATGGATTGGATTAGGGATAACATGGATTCTTTTTGCTTTTGCAAACATGAATGCTTGTGATTGGTTAAAAGACAAACTAATATGTTATATGGGTGGGAAAAATAAGAGATTCAAGCATGGAAAATAGCTATGGGATTTGTTGAGATGATAATCTTCCTAGGACCACTGGCCATACTCTAAGAATTATCACTTCAAATGGATCGTAAACTTTTATTGAAAAAAATAAATAGAATTATTTTCAACACTCCAAATAAAAAATTCCACATATTCTTTACAAGTTTTCAACATTTAATTCCTAAAAACTGGAAGGTGTTTTAGAAGAAAAAAAAGTCCAAAACTGCCAATTTTTTATGCATTGCCTAAAATATAAAATTTAATTTAATTCTTTTAATTCTAGAAAGATAAAAGTATATTAAACAAGGAATGCAATGTGTGGAAAGGTTTCATCCCATTTGACCATGTGGATTGAAAGATTATAATGTTTGAAGTGAGAAAACACTTTTTTTAATTTTTGTGAAACAAAGTCAACAAACTTCGAGCCCTATAGGAGTAAAAAATTTCCTCTACACGAAAATGAGAATTTTCACCATTTATAAGTATATGATTTTAGTTTTACTTGTGAAAATTTTCAAAAACATAGAAAGCAAGCATTTTCAAAAGCCTTGATTTCATGTATAAATAAATATCCTTCAATCATCAAAGGTACTTATAGCATAAACACCTATATTATAGGTATCTATAATATAATCTAGGTATCCTATAATCATTGGAGGTTTCTATAATATATACATTTATAACATAGATGTCTAGACTTTTAGGCTCATTTGCTCATGATCCTAGACTCACATAATAGCTATGTGCAAGGATGTTGAATGAATTGGCAATAAACTCGTCAATTTTTGATGATTTCTTGTGCAATGAATAAATTTTTATTTGAAATACAAAAAATGAAAAGTTAGAACCAAACATTTCAGAAATATGTGGGAAAAGTTTCAAGAAGTTTGACTTTACAGATTGCAAGATAATAGGGTTTGAAGTTAGAATAATATATTTTTTTCAAAACCACCCCCAACATTGCTAATAAAGTTCTGACTCCTTTTAGAATGTGATTTGAAAACTAAATGTAAAAGAAAAATTGTACACCATATTTTATTAGTTGCATACATGCCAAATTTCAATTATAGCTACATCAACACAAATTTTATTACATTGTCCTAGTAAATTATTCATATTGAAAAAAAAATTCCTATTAATGTTGTGGAAAAAAAACATCTCCAAAATCATTGATCTCTCCTCCAAATGTTATAATATTTCAATTTGTGAGGCCACTTTCAATTTCTAATGATTTACATATCAAAGTAGGGAATAAGATTAAATTTGTGCCTAAAATATTGATAATGTTTCGGTTTTTAGTTGGTTGCTCAATTTGAGGTGATGATGGTGAAAATGACAAGTGAAATGAGGTCAAAAGAATTTTAGTGGGGAATCACTCTTCTATTCTTTGAACAATAAAACATTTGTAAAGATGAGTTTTCAAAATTAGTATTCTATGATTTCTTTGGAAATTGACTTCAATGAAATTGAATAGACAAAAAAAACCAAGTCAAGGTACTCAAAGAACATGTTTGAGTTCATCCATTCTCAAAACTCTACACTCCAAAGGTATGTATATCTTCGGCATTCATGGATTTTGTAGGGATAAATCATTTTGATTTGGTTTTCAAATACCCTTTAGATACATGCATTGGTTGTGTCTCATTTGAAAATAGACAAATTGAAAAATAAATAATATGATGAGCATATAGTCATATGACTTAAACCCTTAAATGTCAACATGGACGTTTTGTGTCCGATGGACGACAAAGAATCTCTCTATGTAGGATAGAACTGCAACTAGTCATCTTTAGATTTTTGTAACAGAAGCACAGGTCTTCTACAATAGTATGACTTCCAATGAATATTTTTGGATTTTATGAAGTATTTCTATGGTCACCAGTCCATCCTTTAAGGGTTAAAATGAGCTTCATTACACGTCCACATCACCTTCCATCAAAGACATCTTGACACCCTACAAATAAGTGAGAAAATTTGCCAATAAGGATATGTGCATAGGTAGTATTTACAACAAATTAACCACTTCATTCTCTTCGCAAACAAGAGTACCTATTTAAAGGTCACATTAGACATAAATTATCTCCTAGAGTCCAATTATCCCTATTGTGGACAAAATGGATTTCAGGCAGGTTCCTATCATCTCAATTTTATTGAATTTTTTTGAAACTTTCTCATAGTATAGAAAACTTATTAGCTTTCTAGGAATATAATTTTTTTTCAATTGGTGCCCGAGAACAAAAGTATTGCTACAATAACCTCAAAACGAGGGAGACCAAGTAGGAAAATTAATCCAAAAAAAATGGAAATAAGAATTTTCATATTTTTTTCTCATAGAATAAATCTTTGTCTAAAAGGGAAGCTTTGATTCATTCCATTTGGATTAGTGATGTGAAAGTTATATAGCTTCTTGTTTTCTGGGCAATTAGAGCAACTTCTTGAAAGAAATTTTTTCTTTCACTTTGAATGCTAATATCTTGCAATTTGTATGGTCAAAAATCACAAAAAATTTACCACATGATCTAAGACAAGTGCAGAACAAGATCCTACAATTAGATTCTAAAAAATAGAAATAAAATTTGATTTTGTAGGTGAATGTAGCAGAAGTGGCAGTATTGAGTGTTTTTTGACATAAAAATGACCTTTGGACTTTAGAGATAAAGTAATTTTTATATTAAAAAAGTGCCACATATCATCTTGTGATTGGTGTGAGGTGACGTGGATCCCTGAGAACTTGATGGTATAGTACTATATCTAATATTGATGGTACTATACGATAGAATCTTCACATACAATACTACCGGACTACATATTTTTTCCTTAAAAACAATACCCTTCAATGTATGAGATACACATACGCATACATATACCGATCAAAACCAAACAACCCAAATTAACAGTGGTCTTTCCTCTCCATTGTATCAAATCCTCGGCTACAAGGGGTTTCTTATTAGTGGAAAACTTTTTGTTAATTAAAATGTAAAAAAATTCTACACTTTTGTGGGGCGCCTATGAAGGGAACTAAGGCCCCCCAACTTAGGCCCAAATGTCCAAAGGCAAAGTACCTGGTGGCAAAATCATCCAAATTGAGCCTGTTGTGGGGCATCCCAATTCCAATGATTGGGGCCCTGCCACTTGGCCGAAGCACGAGCAAGTGCGCGTGAACATTCGAAAATAAAAATAGACTCAGAAACGGAGAACAGTAATATCAAGTAATACTAATTTAATACAAGCCTATTGCATAAGCCGTCGGTAAAAAACGAACGAAATCTCAGGAACCACCAACGAAGGCTGAGTTCTGTTCGTTGCCTCGACAACGGAGATCGCCAGTCCCAATTTAAAAAATGAACGAAATCTCAGGAACCAACAACGAAGGCTGAGTTCTGTTCGTTGCCTCGACAACGGAGATCGCCAGTCCCAACCAGGGGTGCTTTTTTGAGTTTTAGAAGCTATTTTCCTTCAATTTTCATATTGAACCGGTATCCCAAGTACCTAATCCGGTTTTTTCTCTAGTTTTTACTCTAAATAGAATTTTTTTAGATTTTGTCACAAGATTTTTTTTGATGTTTTCAAATTGCAATTGGGTTTTTTTCCCCAATTCCACCAATTAACAATGAACTCATTGGTCATTCTCAGCCTTGAACATTGGTCCCAAATTTATGCAATTGCTTTAGCATTTCAAATGGGTACCTCCCAAATCGCGAGTTTTCCTACTGTGCCTAGTTACTATTATTATACGGTAAAAAATTTCATATTTTAATGTTGGCAAGTGAAAGGAGGTTCCAACGCACTAAAGAACATGGCAATTGGATACTGTATGCTAAAGTGTTGAAGGGTCAAAGTGTTTTTTGGTGGATGCTTTGTTAGTATGTACACAAAATGATAATGGTGGTTTTAGACAAGGTGTGATTTGGAATTTACCTACTTTATTCCAAGGAATGGAGATGACTCCTAATTTCCACAGTAGTAGAAACTGAGGAGCTTATAGTTTATAATCAAATTATTGAATTTGGAAAATTTGGACTCAAAGATTTTCAATTAGCGGTAGAAGGTTGAATAATATGTAATAATTTGCCCCCTGTTTTAGGGTGTTATTTTGATATTATGGCAACTAGCCAATGTTGGAGGATCCTTTTGCTTCCTCTAGATGCTAGACCCCCAACTGAATCATTCCAAAGAAAGTGAAATAATAATAATAACAATAATAATAATATTTGTTGTTGTTGTTATTATTATTATTATTATTATTATTATTATTATTATTATTATTATTATTATTGTGAAAACACCTCACATCAAAAGAGAGAGAGGATGACCTTGACATTGTTGGAAGTAAATATTAGGTTTGAGATTCTCAAATTATATTGCTTTGAAGATTCAAATATCTTAGAGAGAATCATACCTTATTCCTTGAGATCCTAGGAGGGAAGATATTACAAGCAATCCATATACAATGTTATATAGTCCATAAGTAAATTATCTTTATAGAATTCCTAGATGTTCAATGGCATTGTTTGCGAGGCTTTTGTATGTTTTGGGTTTAACTTGTAAAGGGACTTGAATACATTTGGTCCTTAGGAATAGAAGGTGTGAAGTAGATACAAAGTTGTATTTAAATGGAGGAAGGACTCTCAAAATGGTTGGAATTTTTGTGTACTTGGAAAGTGTAGGTACTTGTGTTATGTAAAATTTATGGATTTTTGTGATAGTCGGAAGAATTATTCTGAAAATTTTGTATGTTCAAAATAGCAAGAATGGTGTAATTTCTTATATACATTGATCCAAATTTGGTGACAACAATGGAAAGTAGCTCTAAATTCAATGCCAATTTTTTGTATGCATTAATATGGAAGTGAAGAATATTGTTGTGATAGCAATTTTTCCCATTTGTTTTGTGGAATTCTTGAAAGAGTGTTTATACAAAAAGAAGTTTGAAAATAAAGTAAATTTGTTTTTGGTATTGGTAGAAAAGATTGTGTATGTACATGTGTGTTGATCACATGTAAGAATAGCAACCTTTGTTGTGTGTGAAGTACCAAATGTTCTTGATTTGTGATATCCATTCCTTTTGAAGTGACATTCATTCTAACTTCTAAAAAGTACTGAAATCAATATTTAGACTAACATGTGTACAAAAAATAGTTCAGACCGTTGTATTGGTTTGTACCATAGTTTTTCCAAAATTCCAAAAGTTGCATTGGTTTATATTGTATAATACGATTTTTTTCTATAATACATACATACATACATACATACACACATATATATATATATATATATATATATATATATATATATATATACAGCCACATAATGGGCTCTAAAATATATATAACTCTTTTTTATTTTTGAGGTTTGTAGGTGCCTATGTAATATAGAAACCTACATAACATGTACCTATGTTATAACCACCTTCCATGGTTTTAAAGTACCTAAGTACACCTCAACTCAAGGCTTGCAAGCTCACATGATAGTGTTATTGTTTATATCTGAAAAAAGTGATTTTTTCTAATTTGCCTATTCTACATGGGTTCCGAAAAAGTATATATCATTCAATAATTTTTAACCATGTAGTTGAAAATTACTAAATGATTGCACCTTAAAGCTACTCCTCGACCACATGTTGTGTGAAAACTTCAAAGAAAAAAATCAAAATTTTGTTCTTAAATGGATGATTGAAAATGCTATTGGGTCCTTTAAGGGTTAAATTCTGGCAACAACCAAATGTGAATCATTTAGATTATGGGGATTCATATGTATGTGGATAATGAATTCTTTTTTGAGCACATTGAGGGAATCTCCCTAGAAGAAATGCAAGAATTTGTAATTTACCATGGATGATGAAATTTGAAAATTTTTGAATTCAAAATTGGAATTAAGGACTAAATTGTTTACAAGAGATTATGCAATACTAGATTATCCACTATGACTTAAGAGACAAGTTCTTACATATATCTCCACATAACGGCAAAAACAAAGTTTCTAACAATGAAAAGCTCATTGGTTGCCCACATTTAGATGGATCATGCACAATTATGTGAATTGGACTTTTGCCTTTGAATGTGGCCTTTGAATTTTTTTAGTGAGTCCTCTAGGTCCTTGTGATAAAGAAGAAGATACCCCATAATATGGGCCAAATGCAAATAATCAAATATTGTGTAAGATGAAGAACTAATATCATGTGGTGTGAATTTGTGTTATGGCTTGGGAATCTCATATATCCTAGCAACCCAAAAGCACCTATGCCTCAAAAATGCATTTAGTGTAAATTTGTTTGAATGTGCACTTGGTGTGAATTTAATTTTAATGTGAATAAGGATTAAGCCTTGGATTTATTGTAAGATATATTGATATTAGTATCATTGTAACATTCTTGAAATAACATTATTTATCCTCCAAAGGAATACTTTTACAAGTAAAGATATTTTTTTTGGCCCCCCTATAAGTTTTCCTTTACCATCTTCTAGCCATTTAGATTGACTTCTCCAATAAGTGAAGGTAATTACACCTAATTGTGAATTTGTGACCCATTTCTACAATGAAACCCTATATAATATTACCTAGAATATACATCATCTATCCCTCTAATGTACAAATTTGATTGCTACAAACTCTTGGGGATCACTTCACTCTTTTGTAGCTAAATGCACAAGTTTAAGATGAATTATTCCTCTTTCATCCAATTTTTTCATGTTTCATCAACAAACACGGATGCAGATGGCATCAAAAATCTAACTCAAGATAACTTTTCGCACTGCCCAAAATAAACGAAATAATAATCCCAAATTGCCGAAACTAATCAAGAATGTTACATTCAAAATGTGCAATTGAATACCTGGTTTCGTCAACGACTCCTGATTTATCGTTCACACTCCTCGTCTGCCCCCCAACCCGGACGAACGATAAGTTTTCTCGTCGCCACCCTAAGTCAACACAAGACACGGTGCCAGGTGACCCAGGTTTACAGTACACACGGTCCACGTCATGCGCATCTTTGATTTCTTTTTCGCCGGTGGTTGATACCATATATTTCCATAAGTGGGTATTTATAACATGCTTCCAAACTCTGTGGACTCACATTCCTTTTCTCACATTCCGTTTTTTTCTAGCGAGTTCTCTTGCACTGTGATACACTCTCAGTTACAAATCCGAGGAAACCGTCGTTGGGTTTCCATTCACAGCTCGCTTGAATCGATTTCCGGTATTACTCACGCTCACGTTAACGTTCTCATTCACCTGCACTCAATTTATCGATTTTTCGTGGCTTAAGTTAAGATTTATCACTTGATGAGTGTCATTGCTGGTTTGCGCTGCTGCTCGTGATGATTTCGCAGTGGGTCGAAGCAGAATGTGGAATTTTTATTGGAGTTGAAATGGATTTCTTAAGGGGTGGGTGGACTAGTGACTGATTCAGTTTTCGTGGGTTGGATTGTGATTCATCAGCACTTGACGAGACTTGCAGATTGACGATGACGAGCTACTGGCAGATGATTGCGAACATGACGGGGGCTGCCACTCGGTTCCGAGTGAACGGGGAGATGGTGCGCTGGACGAGGCTGGAGCTCGTGGAAACGCTCCGGCTAGCAATGAACGATGAATGCGCGAATCGCCCCTTCGATGCGCATTCTCGACAGTATTGTGAGGGGAAGCTTTGGCCTGTCATTCCGGGGTCGCACTTGTTCGAATGAAGGTTACGGCGACGGCGATGGGGATGGCGGTGGCGACGGCGATGGAGTTTGGGTTGTTGTTGGAGGTGTGCGGGTTTTGTTGCGCCGTCGGGTTGTGAGTCGCCGTGTTTGTGGGTGAAGCTTCTTGTCAATCGGGATGTGAATAAAGAGAAGAGAGTTACCCTGTTTTTCAATGTGACCATTTAGCTCTTGTGTTTGTGTTTGTGTGTGTGTGTGTGTGTGTGTGTGTTTGTTTTCCTGTTTTTGAATCAAGTGGTTATATTGACAGTTCTGCTGAGAAACTTGTGAATGGGTTGTGAATAAGGAGAAGAGAATTCCCCTGCCGGTTTCTGGATGGGAGCATTCACTGGTGGTTTTTGTGTGTGTGTGTGCGCGTGTGTTCCTGTTTTTGAATCAAGTAGCTATAATGACAATTCTGCTGAGAAATTTGAGAATGGGTTGTGAATAAAGAGAAGAGAATCCCCCTGTTTCTTAACGTGAGCATTAAGTGGGATTTTTTTTGTGTGTGTGTGCGTGTTCCTGTGTTTGAATCAAGTAGTTATAATGACAGTTCTGCAGAGAAACTTGTGAATGGTTTGACTGTGATAAAAGAGAAGAGAATTTCCCTTTTTCTTGATGTGAGCTTTTTTATGCGTGTGTTCATTACTGCTTTTAAATCAAATGGTTTTGACTGGCAATTCTGGTGAGAAAATGATGCAATTTTACACTGCTCGGCAATGATTATTTTTTAACAACAAAAAATAATCACCAACAGCTTCCGTGAGATTTCTTTGAGGATTTCTTAGCAGGGAACTCAAAATCTGGAGCTCTCTCAGTTGCGGAGTAAGGTAAAACAACCCATTGTGGACAGAATTAGGAGCTCACACTCATGCCATGGTTGAAATTTTTTCATTTTTTTCCCACATAAACACAAGTGTGAGAAACAGTGAGAGCATTTGAAACTATATTTTTTTGACAAAGTATGAATTTGCTAAGAATTTTTGAAGTGTTCAGCCCATCATGGCCCACAAGAGTCTGTAGACTACCCCAGAACCAACAAAATCTGTATCCATCATGCTCATGTACACACCTAAAGCAGTCACAATAATTTCTAATGTGAAAGGCCTAAAAAAGTCACTTCCTACAATGAAATTACACTAAAAAGTTAGAAGTTCCTAATGCAGTCACTAATCACTCCATTACTGTCAGGTAAGACATTGATTGTGGTCCAAATCTCATTTACCAATAAAACCCATGATGGGGTCTGAAAAAACCCACAATGGGGTGACTTGATAAGTGACTACTATGGGTCATCTGACCACAATGGGCTGATTTACCTTAGTGTAAGTTGAGGTGTGCATTTGGCGAAGGATTTTCTATTTAAGTCTTCCAATCTCAGATTTGAGTAATCTAATTTCAATGGGGATGTTATGCGTAAGTAGGGGGATACCCAGATTCCACCTTGAATTAGCAGATAGGCCCCCGGTGGTATGATCGAGATTGAGACTGTGTGCAGTTTAGTTTGAAGTTTGGAAATTGGAACCCTCAAGCAATGATTGGGGACAATCACTGGTTAGTTTAGTTCATTGTTAGCCAGTGCCTTTGGAAAAATAACCATTGAGTGCAAAAATGGAGGATCCAAAACTAGACAAAACATTCGTAAGATCAACAACCAACTGGTGTGCAAAAATAAAAGGAGAATACATAGTCACCACTTTCAAGAAATTGACAAATTTTAGCCACTTGTCAATTTGAATCCCAGGCTAATACCTGGGTCACTGGAGGTGGGTATGTTCTTGAACAAGGTAGGTATTGTATAGTGGGAGGCCTTGGAGGAGGTCTCCCACTATGTTAAGCACTGGGTAGTGCTTGGATCGTGCCATTCCGTAATATCTTACAGTGCTCGGCCTTGTAAGCAGTGCTAGACATTGTAATGGGGCCATTCTACTATATAATCAGGGGATAAGTCTACAAGAGACTGGCACTCTAGTGCTTAACACTGTAGTGTTGGTCATGGCAGCCACCCGAGCAACCAACCCTACTCCATCATCCGTGGTTGTTTGATGTAGTAAAATTTGGAGTTTAGTTTCAAAATTGGCATGGCTTTGAAAGAGGAAGATTGTAGCCTTTGCAAATTTGAAATTGAAGGAAAATGATTGATGTTAATTTGATACTAGAGGAAATGAACTAGGAGATTTTGCTAAGGAGAGGATGCAATCAATGCCATTAGGTATCCTCATGACTCCTACAAAGAAGAGGCAAATTACTGGAGCATCTCCAAAAACTTCTTGAATGCTACCCTAAAGTATGTGTTCAATTACCTTTAATTTTGTTTGACAAATTTTTCAGTATGTAGAAACAAAATATTGCTTAGAAATGTCTTCAAAATATTAGGTCTACAAATGCTATTACCATCAGTGACATTGTTATCTTCTAAATGAATTTGACTATGTTTTCACCAAAAACGCTCCCAAATTGCCATTTTTAGTACAAGTTCCAAATTTTAGAGAAAAAAAACATTTTTGGACACATGTAACCATAGGATCTTGTAGTACGCTGATTTGAAAACATGTGGAAAAAGTTTCAGAAATTCTCACTTTGTAGATTGTAAGATGTTAGCGTTTGAATTGACAACAAAAATCTTTTTTTTGGCCTTGTGAAAAAACAAGCAGCTACACTTCACAAGGCCACATTTTTATGAAAAAAAATTCCCAAATGGTGGTTACTCTTTGGATTCATTCTTCAAGGCAACTTGTCTACATGCTTGAAAAAATTCAGATCATGTGGAATTGTACAACACATAGAAAAAAAAATAGTAAGTAGAAAGAACTAGAGAATGTTTCAAATTACTAAATTATTAAGAATTTAATTATGGAATTGAAAAATGCCAATCCAATGGTTGTAATGTTGTAATTAACAATCTACATCCTATGATTTTATTTTATTTCCAAAAATATTGAAAATTGAGTTAAATAAAGGACTTCAAAGTTTATTGTAGAGTAAGAGAATCCATAACTACCCACAAACTAAAACTCCTCATAACTTTCATCTCATGAATCAAAATGGAGTGATTCAAAGCTTTCCACGTATAAGGTAAACCATCCTATCACAGGTAGATTGATTGGTTTGCCATATTGACACTTTCAAAAATTAAATTTTTTTTCCCCTAGAGAAAGACAAACATCAGAAATGGAGAGAGCATTTGAAAATTTCATTTTTTTTGACAAAGTATGAATTTATGAAGAATTTATGAAGTATGCAGTCCAAATGGTTCAAAATAGTCTATAGAGTATCCCCAAACCATCAAAAAGAATGCCATAATGGTTGTCAGATCACCTAAAGCAATCACAATATTTCCTAATATGGTTGCAACATTTTCTAACATGGACATGACATGATGGAATAAAAAAAGTTAGTTCTTATAATGACTTTACAGTAGAAAGGTGGAGGTTCCTAAATTAGTCTCTAATAACTCCATCACCACCATACAAAGCATTGATTTTGGCCATTAACCCACCTCATTAAGTTTTAACCTCATTAATTAGGAAAAATCTTCCATGGATTGATAGAAAACTATTATGGGTCATTTTGTAGATATCCGCATTAGAAAGTTGGACTGTCGTGAGTTGGTTTATCTTATAGAAATCTAGAAAACCAATTTCAAATTTTTATTTCTTAAAATAGTGAATTTTTTAAGAGTTTTGGGGGGGCTGCCCGCCGAGCAATGAAAATGACATATCATACAATAACTTTTGAATTATGTAATCAAAAGTTATGAAAATTATTGATCCTTACAACTACTCCTTGGGCTCATGTTGTGTGAAAATTTCAAAGAAAAAGAATAAAAACTCCATTCGTAGTGAGTTGCCCAAAATTGCTATATTGCCAAGCTGAAACACAGTTTGGGCATTTAGGGGTTAAGCGTTATAACAAATGTCTAATTGAGTTATGGTGAGAGGGGTACTTTTCTCTGATCAGGGAATATAAATAATGA
Organism: Straminergon stramineum; assembly: GCA_963920665.1. Taxonomy (NCBI): domain Eukaryota; kingdom Viridiplantae; phylum Streptophyta; class Bryopsida; order Hypnales; family Calliergonaceae; genus Straminergon; species Straminergon stramineum. Next base: position 37,426,818 of record OY987264.1, read on the forward strand.
AGATTGCAATAATTTATCATCAAGTTTGGAATTAGAAAAAATTAAAGGAAGTGTAGATTACAGTTTGACTTGTTCTCAATGTACAAGCAAATCTGTTTCCAAGAAGCACGGTACTGAAAACTGGTCTTAGCAACTTCATTAGGTGTCAAAGCACTGTTCGTCACATGACAATGAAGTTGCTCAACTATATCATATTCCCCTCATTCACAAAAATAGTTCACTTTCTCTTGTGCAAATGGGGCCTGGCTTGTCGGAAACAGGTTGTATAGCACCACTGAAGCCATCAACACTTTTATCAAGAGAATCTGCAGCCTTTGGTTTTAATTAGTAGCATGAGTGATAGCACCCCATGAAGTACGCATTCTGATATTTTTTAAACTAAGAAAAATTCTGTAACTTTCTTGGAGTACGTGGGGGCATCAGATATGGAATGAGAATGTGAAGATTTGCTTCAATTCATTTTTGAAGTGCAAAATAAAAAGAGCAAATCAATCAAGATCCTAATACTCTAATTGGTGGTGAGAGTGGAACTAATTTTCACTTGGGTGAATGAAGAATCACTAATGTAAAAAAAACTTTTTATAGTACCTAACGAGAACAAAATTATATGATGGAAAATTTGAGTTGTCCTCACTCTTAGCGTATCCATATCCATAACATTCTTTACCAATAGTACAAGCATTAGAAAGAGTTTCAGTTTTCAAAGTGCCTTCTAGAGTGGCCTTGAATGGGGACCTTAACTTGATTTAAATGTGTACTTCTAAAGGCAAGAATGATATTTTCCCCCTATTTCTATGCGTCTTTGACATCATGATGTTTGCGCAATTGTATGCCTTTTGTTCAACAAAGGAACATTAGGTACTTCTCTTTATTCAAATCCTTTGTTAATCGAGGGAATTCTTTGTGTGAGAAAGGAAAAATTTGGTGCAACTAAGTAGTAGTGGATGATGGTGTTCACAAAATGAAATGCTTCTTATTGGACAATGAGACATTGGATATTTCTTGTCATTCCAATCCTTGGTACATTGAGGGAATTCTTTATACAGGTAAAGGACAAATTAGTGCAAGTAAGTACTAATGGCTCAAGATATTTTGCATCATGAAATGCTTTCTATTGGACAATGAAACATTAGGTACTTCTTGTCATTCAATTCCTTTGTACTGTGAGTGAATTCTTTATGTTGAAAAGTTTGTAAGGGTACTTGATGAAACTCAATCTAGGTAGTGATACATTTATACACATATTTTATATACTTAGGCTATTTTTTCTAGCCTTCAATAAATAGCTTTGCATATCCACTCACGATGGGCACTTTGAAAGTTCAAATTTTCTCTAGTGGTTCTTCTTTATCCCGTGATAATGAAGGAATCAAACATTTTGAAGACCCAGAGTCATCAATTTAGAATGTTATAACCCTTTGTTGTAGCATTGTTGACACTAATGAGGTGCATCACCATTAGATATCCACACAAGCATTTTCAAGTGTAACCTTTTGATGTCAACTTCATCCATACTCACTATTGAGTGTAGAAACAAATGAGTGAGATTGGAACAATATCAATTTTATTTAGTATTCTAGATTTGTAACCACCATGTTAGGGAGGCCAATTTGAAAGTGAAAAATTTGGGCAAGTCATTGACAAGCCTATCCTTAGCAAGCATGTTGAAGTGTCTTCTAGGGGTCTAAAAAATGCCTTTTCAAATGTATATTCTATTGCATGAGAGACTATTATGCCACATGGCAATGTTACAAGACCTTGCTAGACAAAATGGAGTCTAAAAATACTTATAATAGAGAAAATATATATTGGCTAAGTCATGTGACTCACTTATGAGTATGTGTAAACACCCAATGAGAAAGCATGCCTTGTCATCCAATGGGAGGCAATGTTCCGGAAAAAAACTAGAGGCTTGTTCAAAGTTAGCCGGTGGAATTGGGAAAAACTTGCCAGTTGCAGTTTGAAAACATCAACAAAAAAACCAATGAAAAAATCTACAAAATTTATAGTTCAAGTAAAAAAATTAAGAAAATAACCGAGCTTTGTACTTGAAAAATTGGTTCAATATGGGAATCAAAGGAAATGAGCCAATAAAATTCAAAAAGTTTTTGGAATGCTAGTGGGAGGGAACTATAAGTTATGTTTATCAAGGGGGGGGGGGGCTAGAGATTTGTCGTCAATTTGCAGCATAATAATAGGCCTAGCACCAAGCCCATAGAACATAAATAGTAAAATCTTGGATGAAATCACCAAATTGTGGATGAAAACAAAATTATAGATATGAGATATCACTCAATGTGCTAATGTGATATTTTCTATCTAATATGTGGATGAATGTTGAAATTTGAAGCACGACTATAACATCTAATATCGCCACTTTGGCACTTAAAAAAACGAAAACGAAAACACACCTAATGCTTATTAAGGTAGGAGGCTCTGAAATCGCACACGCATTAAAAATCATCCTTACGAATGGGCCATAAATAGTGCAAGAGGTTCTTTAAATGGGCTACAATTTATGAAGAAGTTGAATGTGATTGCAAATGCTTGATTTTAGGACAATGAACAATGGATAGTGCACACTAGTATGTGTGGTTCCTGACTCATGAATGCGTAATTAAATACTTGACACAAAATTCCAAAATGCAGTAAGAAACTGCCCTACATTGTCATTTACAATGGGGTTCTGCAATAAATGGATGAAGGATTTCCTTCTTTGAAACTATAATGAGTCATTCGTGGAACTTTGAGGAACATCTCAAGCCTCCTATCCATCAGTTCTTGGACTGACATGCTCTATTGAAAGATAGCTTTTATTTCATTTCTACTCAGTCTATGAGCACCAACATCAACCTATGCACTCTTCACTTTGAAAATGAGTATCTAATTCATTTTAAGTCCAAAATTTACAATTTAAATGAGCATGAAATTGTTTCCCATTTCTCTCTCCATGAAAAAACAACTGAAATCATTGGACGTGCTGCTTTCCCTACAGATCAATATTTCTCCTTACATGTGCCATTCATGAGCCTCCTACCCTATGTTGTGACCAACGTTTCTATTTTGAGCAATATATAGCTGTGTCCGACAAGTTTGGGCCAGTAACTTACATGCAGGTCCCTCCAAATTTAAGCCAACACAGTGACACCACTTGATAACTTAGGTCCTGTTCCCCCAACCCCTGCTGCTGGTTGTGTCCCGGACAGCCTGCATCCAAACGATCCTGCCGCAAGTTGGACTCCCATCAAGTGGCAGTGTGGGATTTCCAGACAGCTACAGTAAATAGTGAAATTAGGTTGCCTTAACAATTAGGTTGCCTTACCCCAAGAAAGTTACTTTACGAGCCATCAGAGTCAACAAAAACTTCTAAAAATATTTCCATTTGTACCTATGGAGGTTCATGAGTCCCAAATACAACGATATGAAATTCAAAAGTAGTTCATTCTCATACAGTAACTGTAAATATTTATTTAGTGTCAAATGTCGAGAAATTAGTGAGGGACAACCTAATTTCACTATTCAGTGTAGCTGCTAAGCTTAGTTTGGGCAAAACGTGTACTAACTACATAAAATAGTGAAATTAGGTTGCCTGAACAATTAGGTTGTCATGTCTCAAGAAAGTTACTCTATAAGCCATCAAAGTCAACAAAAATTTCTACATGTAAGGTAGGAGGTCCATAAAGCGCCCATCTAAGAGCTGAAACTGAATTTTGGGGAGGTGAAACTCATTGAAATATTTTTCAGTAAATTTTTCTTGAAAGACAAGAGGAATTGACATCTAACCCAAGTCGTTTCATATTTTTTGGAGCTTTGTAGAATTAGTTATGAATTTTTGAAGTTGAAATGGCATAGGGCTCTAAAACCGCTCACTTCTTCAAATGTACATTGTTGGTACATCCCTGTAAGGATGAAAAAATCCCATGTAGACACACTGTACATTTGAGGAGGTGTGTGGTTTTAAAGCCTGTGTAGATTTTGAGCCTCTTACCTCATGTCCATTTGTACACATGCCGGGTCATGAGTCCCAATTACATTAGCATCTAATTCAAAACTAAAGTAGTGTATTCAGTTTTGTAAAGTCATAGTAAATATTTATGTAGTGTCAAATGTCGAGAAATTAGTGTGGGGCAACCTAATTTCACTATTTAGTGTACCTTACTAACTAAGTAACTAACTACTAACGAAGGCTTTTAACTTCACGAGTAACTTACTTCAATGTCCGGCATTTTAATTCGACTTCTTCCTTTTCATGCAGCATGGGCATGGTTGCACTTTGCCGCAGTGTCAATTTTCTTTGAATTTTTACATATCTTTCATGTGGCAATCAAGTATAGCATGTTTTTTGTTTTTCTAGAGAGCAATTCAGTGGAAGCACCCAAAACCGTCAATATAAGCAATTCAACATAGTTGGAGGGACCTTTTGCCAGAAAAAATATATTTTTGTAGTATTAGCAATTGAAAATAATGAATTTTCAAAAAGAAAATTAGAATTTTTGGATATGAAATGTATTTTCTATTAATTTTCAAAGTAATATCTCCCTAGACCACTGAAACCATCATATAGGTGGACCTAAGATCAAAATCTGAAAAAAACCAACAATCAACTAAGCAACAATATTTAAGGAGACAATTTAATGAAACTATAAATGGACACTTTAATTGAAGCTTAGGGACATTTCAAGGGAATTCTACTATGCATGATTGGTAACATGGATACTTTGGTGTGTTTCTACCCTAATCCCTATCCTCAATTCATTGAAGAATATTTGGAGGGATGTCAAAGTAGAGGTCGCTTTTTGTAAGATGTGACAAAATTTCACTAGTAAAAACATGTTGATCAAGTGTATGATGGAGAAGTTTGTAGTGGCATAACATTGTTTACCAATGAGGCAAAGGTCTCTTTGGCATTCTTAAAAAGGGCCCCCCTACAATGAACAAAATTGTTTTATATGGCTCTTAAATCAACTATTATCCTTGTATTAACTGATAAGTCCCTTATAGGCATCTAGGGAGGCATAATAACTTCCTAGTATAGAGAGGACCATTATTTAATTATACTAAGTTATCAACTCTCAAAATATTTTGCACATTTAAAAAAATTGTCATAGCTAATTGAATAATTAGAGATTTTCAACAAAATTTGGACATGTTCTAATATAAGTTGCACACTAGTATATAATCAATTTTTGAAATTAAATGTTTTTTAAAGAATTCAATAAAATTAATCAAAGAATTTTTTTTAACATAGAAATATCATGGATTTTCTCAAAGATTTTATAATTTTGAAAGATTCATTATAAAATCGACCATAATAGATAAATTTAATAACAAAATTTGAATCAAATTAGTTTATCAATAACTAAAGAGTACATCTAAATGTTTAGATATGCCCAAATTATCATCAATATTTTTATATAATAAAAATAAACTAAAATATGGAATATTTCAAATATTTATTACAATCAAAGTTTTTGACATTTTTAATGACTTTTTTGTAGTAAGCTCAAAATGTAAACTCTATGATAAAATTTTCAAATCTAATTTTCAATCAGAGTAAAAGTTCTCTCGAATAATACTTTTAAAGCAAGAAAGTCATAGAGAACTTCAATTTAAAAATCCATAGAAGATTTATACAAATAAATTTTCAAAATTTGTACTATAAAAATATTGAATAACTAGTATACCTCATATTAAAAATTTGAATGGATGAAGTAACAAATCCAAATGGATGAATCATTTTTCCATCCATCATCCTCTTTGATAAAATTTTGACTTTTAGAGGTTAATACGAGTAAATTTTTTTAAAGATTCTTTAGCAAGTGGAATGAGAATTCATTTTGGAATAATTTGGTGAGAGCTTCACAAGTTTTGAAATTTTATTGAGTAAAACAAGATTGACTAAAATATGACTTCAACTATCAACAATTTTTATAATTTACTTCAAAAATCATCAACACTGTTTTTTAATGCACAAATTTTTGCCAATTAGCTACATCTAAAAGAGGTTAGCTCTTTTTTGTCAAGCTTTTTTTTTTTTTTTTTTTTTTCAAAATAGGTACATTACCCCATTGTTTGAAGATCCATACCCAAATTTTACCTACACTAATAAGTAGTGAAATTAGATCGCCCCACACTAATTTCTCATCATTTGACACTATGTAAATATTTTTTTGTTATTGCACTACTTTTGAATTAGTTATTGTCATAATGGTTACTTATGAACCTCCATGTGTACAAGTGGAAATATTTCTACACTGAATAGGGGTATTAAGGGGACCCATACTAATTAATCGACATTCCACACTATATAAATATCTACCTTTATTGTACATCAGTAGTTATTGAAGTGTCCACGGGATGTACATCATGCTTCAAACATCTATAGTTTTCCATAGTAAGTCCCTTGAATTTTTTAGTCCCCTTAATACCCCTATTTAGTGTAGAAGTATTTGCTGACTTGGATGGCTTATAAAGGAACTTTCTTGGGGTGAGGCAACCTAATTGTTAACCCTTGAAGGACCAAGTGTCCGTTCAACGTATGCAAGAAATCTTGGGTAGGCTCCTACAAAGTCATTTTTAGTTGGATGTTCATGAAATTCGGATACAATGTATAACTTTGTATCCCCTTCCTGAAAATCTAATTTTTTTTCCAATCGGGTGCCCAGATCAAAAGTTATGCTGCCCTGAACTTTGCAGGCAGCTCAGGCAACTTCGGGCAGCATGTGCAAAACTCTTCCAATGATTTTGAAATTTGGCGGGTGTATAGCTTACTTGATCCAAGATGCAAATGTCAAAAAAAATAACCCTATATAGTGTAAGAATCTCATTCTAGAAGGAGTTAAAGTTTGTAGGCCATATCGAGCAAGGTTGGAAAAAAACTTTTTCACCTAACTTCAAACGTTATAAACTTTCAATCTGTGCGGTCAAAGTCTCTAAAATTTTTTCCACATGTTCTCAAAGAAGTCTAGTTCAAATTTGTATGGTTGAATTTTGAAATAATTTTTTTTTTCATTTTTTTCTTGCTGCCCTAAAAAGTGGCAGTTTTTGACAATTTCTGTCCAAAATGTGCCTCGGTCCTTTAGGAGTTAAGGCAAACTCATATCACTATCTAATGTAGATAAGGTATCACCTATGCTTTTTGTAGTTTTGTTACAAATATCACCAAGTATCACGACAATTGAAGAAACAATTGGCTACTTTCTCCAAAATGATAATAAAATCACTGAAAAAGTTGTGGAAATTTTGAAAAGGGTATATACCGACGGCTTCTATGCAATAGGCCTGTATTAAATTAGTATTACTGAATATTACTGTTCTCCGTGCCTGAGGCTATTTTTATTTTCGAAATGTCCACGTGGATTGCTCGTGCTTCAGCCAAGTGGCAGGGCCCCAATCATTGGAATTGGGATGCCCCACAACAGTCTCAATTTGGATGATTTTGCCACCAAGTTGACCTACTTTGCCTTTTTTGTTCATTTTTTTTGACACGAGTAAAGGAATCTTACTTTGCCTTTGGGTCTTGGGGGACCTTGACTCCCGTTATAGACACCCCCACAATGTTTAGAATTCTTTACATTTTAATTAACAAATAGTTTTCCTCCAATCAGAAACCACTTGCAGCCGGCCGGGGTAAACTGACCCCTCACTCGTCCTTAATGGAAAACGCTGAAATTTTTTATTTGCCACGCATGAAAAAATTTGCAAATTCATAATTCATAATTGCAATTAGAGGCCCCAATTAGCTAGGAGAGGTGTGTAAAGTAAATCAATCAATTACAAAATAGGGGGTCTTTTTTTTACATGCACCCCTAGAATGACTTGGGAGGACAAGCAAAGGGGTCAATTCTCCTTAACATTGTAGCTAAGGATACAATGCAAAGGATTGAACATTGTTGATGGGCAAGGAGAATTGACCCCTTCATTGCCCCACATAATGGTAAATGTAAAAAAATTGCCCCCACTTTTGTGCCACGTTTTCTAGTATTTCTTCATCTTTCCTACGTACACAAAATAGTGAAATTAGGTTGCCTCAACAATTAGGTTGTCTTACAACAAGAAAGTTACTTTACAGGCTGTCAAAGTCAACAAATATTTCTAAAAATAATTCCATTGGTACACATGGAGGTTCATGAGTCCTAATTACAACAAGTCCTAATTCAGAAGTAGTGCATTCTTGTAGAATAACTAAAAATACTTATATTGTGTTAAATGTCTAGAAATTAGTGTAGGACAATTGAATTTCACTATTTCATGTAGTTTGGAGCCTCTCATTGCAAATATGAATACAAAGTTTGCAAATTTTTTCATGTGTTGCAAATTAAAAATTTCAATGTTTAGCCCTTCAAATTCTATGACTATGTTTTTACCAAAAATGCTCCAAAACTCCCATTTTAAATACAAGTACTAAATTTTTGAAAAAGAACTTTGTTTTTTACACATATAACCATGGGATCTTGTAGTATGCTAACTTGAGAACATGTGGTAAAAGTTTCAGAAATTTCCATTGTGTGGATTGCAAGATATAAGCATTGAAATTCATTGAAATCATTTTTTTGACCTTGCGAAAAATAGGGTAGTTGCACTTCACAAGCTCTTTTTTCTATGAAAATTGTCCATAATGGTGGTTCTTCTTTGGATTCTTTTTCCTAGATAAGTTGGCCACATGCTTGAAAATTTTCAAATCATTTGGAATTTTTCAACATATAGGAAAAAATAGTAAGTAGACAATAGTAGAGAATGACTGAAATTACTAAATTGTTAAGAATTCAATTATGGGATTGAAATATGCAAATCCCAATGGTAGAAATGTTGTAATAAACAATCTACATCCTATAATTTTATTTTATTTCCAAAAACATTGAAAATTGAGTAAGATAAGGGACTTTATAGTTTATTTTAGAGTAGAGAATCCATAAGTGCTGGCAAACAAAAAGTTCTCATAACTTTTGACTCATTGATCAAAATAGAATGATTCAAACCTTTCCTCATATAAATAACTCTAGAAAACCGATTTAAAATTTTTTTTTCTCAAAAAAGTGAATTTTTCTAATCTGCCTGGGTTGTCCATTTATTAAAAAAGAAATAACATATTTGACCATAACTTTTGACTCATATTTTCAAATGTCATGAAGTTTAGTGCATATGAAAGATATTCGGGGGGGGGGGGGGGGAGGGGGAGGAGTGAGTGAGTGAGTGGTTGGAGTAGCAACATCCGCACGAACAAATGATAGGGTATTTTAAAAACATGGGGCTAACAATTATAATTGGATTTAAAGTAATATAGGGTATCGAAAATTTCCTCTAATGCTTTCCACCTATCCCAAGCTTGATTCTCCAATGTGATGCTTGTTGTTTGTTGCAGTACTACGAGATGCTTGTTGTCGATCTCCGTATTCAACAATCATATTGAGGATTGTTTGTATCCTAAGTGAAGATCAAATTTGACATAAATTATCCCATATAGGACCAAATAGCCTTTTTTTTTTTGTCAAGATAGCATTTTTGGTCATCCATTTACAAATGTATTTTTTTTCCTTTGAAATCTTCACACAACATATGGGCAAGGAGTAGTCTTCAGGCACAACAATTTTCTTAACTTTTGACTACATGGTTAGAAGATGATTTGTAGTTTCTTCTAGAGCTTTCGAAGCATGAGCAACTCAAAAAATCACTTTACTAAGAAGTAAAAATTAGAAATTTGATTTCTAGATTTATATATATGTGAAAAGCTTTTAATCATTCCATTTTGATTCATGAGATGAAATTTGTGGACAATTATGGAATCTCTACTCTAAAATAAACCTTTGAAGTCCTTTATTTAACTCCATTTTCAATTTTTTGGAAAAAAAATAATATGATGTAGATTGTTTATTTACAACATTACAACCATTGGGATTGACAATTTCCAATCATATAACTAAATTCTTAACAATTTAGTATATTAAATCTTTCTCTATTCCTTTCTACTTACTATTTTTTTTCAAGCATGACTATGAAATAATTTTTGTTGAAATTTTTATATGTATTTCAAAAATCTTATTTCTTCAATACATTATGAAGAGTTTCAAGTTATAGGATCTACTAATTTTTAGATAAAAAAATTTGAAAGATGAAATCTAACCATTTGTGAAGAGTTGAAAATACTTCTTCTTGAAATCCAAGTATCATGATTTTGCAATTATTCAAGTTTCTTATTCTAAAATTTTAGAAGGGTGTACTCTAACAAGTTAACTAAAAGATCATATGGTTGGATACGTGGATTTGTTAAATAGAATTATAGATTAAGATTTTAGCCTTGCTTTGGAGACTAGTATTTTGAAGCAATTTTGGGCCTCTAGCTAAACATGAAAGAATTTTAGGGATCAAGTCATTTAAAGAAAACTTACCACATGACATGAAGTGATTGGTGCAAGGTGACGTGAACTTGTCAAAATCTAACACAGAAATTCCATTTTGGCACCTCTCTGCCAAATCTGACCTTCACCTAATTACAGTATTCGGTATTTGTTTTACTTCTACTGACAATCTTTCGAGGGTGACAAACCCCAAAACTTAAAAGGAGGATGCACATGTACAAGAAGTCTGAATTCAGAAATTTTATTACCAGGCAACACTCTGTTTTAGATATGCCGCAGTTTTTTCCAATTCCTCATCTTTGAATGAAAATTGTACTGTACTTAAAAGCTGCTACTCAAGCAGTGTTTCTAATCCATGTTTATATTTAATTCCTGGGATGTTTCCTTCCATGATCGATCTATAGTCCCAGTTCCAATCCATCTCTACAAGCGAGCTTCCTGAATCCGTATTTTTGTATCACTAATCTCTGTACTGTACACAAAAATGTCGCTCAAAATCTTGGCTGTACAGGCAAACCACAAATCCTAACTAACACAAGTAAGAAACCATATTAACAAAATCGCAGTCAAATGCAACGCTTGCAAATTTGAATCCCAAGCTGTATATATGTATATTATCGATCCTTCCAGAAGACAGATCGATCCATATGCGGAACTCGTTGCAGACGCCGAAGCACCTGCTCCGGTTGCAGATTCTCCCCCACCACCACCACTTTCTTTTCCCACTGGTCAGCAACAACTTTCCGCACGTCTGGGAAATCCTCGAATGCCTCCACAACTCGGTCCTCGCAGATGTCGCAACAGAGCTGCGGCGCGTAAAGCTTCACTGTGGATTCGACTGCTTCCCCTGGGTACTGGTGTTCCACAATGTAATAACCGGGGTATCCGTAGTTCCAAGGATCAAGGAAGAATTGCCCGTTGTAAGGGATCAAGGGGCCGCCATAACCGGGATCTATTGGGTGTTGGTCACGAAAATCTGGCGGGTAGTAGACGTCGTTGTAGAAGGGGGCCTCGCGGAACGTCACTGGAAATCGGGGATCCGGGACATAAACATAATGAGACTCACCCTCAGGTTGATTGTAATGCTCCATTGTGTTCGAACTCTACAAAACTGGAGCAATCTATCTGTTGATTGAATGCGACTTTGGTTTCAGTTGTGTGCGAAGACGAAGTGAAGTTTGCAGATGGGAAGCACGTATGACTGAGGCTCTAAACACGACGTGAAGTTTACAGAATGGAAAGTATGATTGAGGCTCTGAATTCGACGTCAAATTTTCAGAAACGAAAGCTAGTATGACTCAGATCAGGTTCTGGATTCGACGTGAAATTTACAGAAGGAAAGTATGACTCAGGTTCGCGCTCAGGTTCTGAACTCGACATGAAATTTACAGAAGGAAAGTATGACTCAGGTTCTCATCTGAACACGACGTGGAATTACTTTACAGAATGGACAGTATGACTCAGGCCCTGAACTAGCTCGACGTGAAATTAATTAATTTACAGAAAAGAAAGTACCGGTATGACTCAGGTTCTGAACTCGACGTGAAATTTACAGAAGAAAATATGACTCAGGTCCTGAATTAATTGAACTCGATGTGAAATTTACAAAGGAAAGTATGACTCAGGTTCTCAACTCGACTTTGAGTTTAATTGAGCAACGCTAGTTTATTTTCTTGCGCTGCAAGCATCGTCCATGATCGAGAAGCTGCTAACTTCAAGGCACCTACAGACTCCAGGGCGGTGATTGGGAAGGTCCGTGAGCCGGGTATGCCGTGAGGGGCAGCTTGGCAAGCTAGTATTAAATTATTATTACTGAATATTACTGTTTCCATGAGGCTATTTTCGGAGAATGTTCACGCGCAGTTGCTTGTGCATGGGCCAAGTGGTGATCGAGCCATCTTTTGACTTCCCTGATCGAGATGCCTCTCAACAGTCTCAATTTGGGTGATTTTGCCACCAAGTTGACCTATCTGACGTTACTTTGGCTTGGGACTGCCTTCCCGGCAGTGTAGGCGCCCCACAAAGGATTAGATTTCTTTATATTTTAATAAACAAATAGTTTTCCACCAATAAGAAATCCCGTGTAGTCGATACGGACCAGTGTTAATTGGGTTGTTTGATTGTGACCATTGTGTGTACGTGTATCTCATAAATAGAAGGGTATTGTTTTTAAGGAAAAAAAAATGTACTCCGGCAATACCCCTGTTTGGGAAGGGAGTGAAGTGGTAAATTTGTTGTAAATTATCCTACCTAGGTACATGTCCGTCTTGGCAACTTTTCCCAGTAATTCATAGGGTATGGATATCTTAGATGGAAGGTGATGTCAAGGTGTAACTGGGCTCGCTTAAAGTCATACTTTTTCACAATCACCATATTGCTTTTTTTCTTCCATTTGTTTGTTTTTCAAATGAAACTCAACCAATGCATGTATCTGATAGGTATTTGGAAACCAAATACCAATATGAATTATCACTATAATATTTGTGAATGCTAAAGATATACATACCTTTGTGATGTAGAGTTTTGAGAATGGATGAATTCAAACATGTCCTCAATGTACCATTAGTTATTTATATTTGTCCATACAATTTCATTGAAGTCAATTTCCAAGGAAATCATAGAAAATAGATTTTGAAAACTCCTCTTTACAAAGATTTTGCAATTTAAAGAATATAAAAATAGTTAACACCTAAAATTCTTTTGACTTCATTTCACTCCTCATTTTCACCATCATCACCTCAAATTGAACATTTTTAGTGCAACCATTCAACTAAAAAACAAAACATTGCAAATTTTGTGGAATCCACAAATTCAATCTTATTCTCTACTTTGATACATGAATCATTAGAAATTGAAAATAGGCTCACAAATTGAAATATTATAACATTTGAAGAGGGATCACTGTTTTTTAGACTTTCACAGGGGCTTTCACTTTCAATATAATTAATTTACTAGGAAAATATATAAAAATTTGTATCAATGTGGATGTTATTTGAATAAAATATTGAATCATTAAATTTGAATAGACTTTAAAATTTTCAATATTTAGAAAAGAGGAGTTTAGTTAATGAGAGTATTTGATTATGGACAAAACTAAAGTGGAAGTAACTTTAACATTGGAATTATTTTTAGCTAAAGGATAAAGTAGTTGCTAGTAATATCTAATATTTTATTAATTATGGATAAATCTGTAATCTTGAGTTAATATCACATCACTACAACAAAACATGGTACATAAAAATTGCACTCAAAATTGAGTGCGGTTTTTTTTACCACGTTTTTGTGCATGTGCGCATAATGGGCCTTTAGCTTCTTTTGCAATTTCCAATTGCAATTTTCAAAATTTGGGGGTATGTAATATACCATTCCAAAGCCTAAAATGGACCCTTATTTTTTCAAATCTCATCTAATGGTAGTTAAACTAAGAATTGCACTTGATTTTGAATGTAGTTTTTTTTACCATGTCTTATTATAGAGCATCCTCCAAAGAATGATGAAAATATGAAATATATATTCTAAATATATACTTTTGACTTTAAAATGGATTGAACTTATAATTTTGGATCAAAAAATAAAAATAAATGAAAAAATAGACAAATATCAACAACTAGTGGGTATATTCTCTATTTCAACAAAACATCGATATTTCTTTGAAAATTCCATATTTATTTTAAAGTGGTTTCAATCTAAAAATATTCATATTTTTCATCTCACTAATGCAAATGGAATGAATCAAAGTCTGTTGTGCAATTGTGTTTCTAACTACCAAAATCTTTTTTAGTTTGACTTGCATGCTAAAACACCTTGAAATTTTCTTACACATTAGATTTTGGTTCATGAAACCTTCCCAAAAGCAAGAAAAAACTCAAAAAATTAAAAAGTCTAACCACATTATCTTTCTCCAAATAGTTTGCAATAATCTTTGGGTTATTTGGAATTCTAGGAATTAGCCTCCAAAGAGAACTTTACCAATTCCAAAAATGACTCTTGAAGATGATTTTTATAAATATGAAAAATAAATATCTTTTAAAATATTCATATTTGGCACTTTAGATTGCATATTGGGCCTCTATTTATAAATTTAGATTGGATTAAATGTAACTATAGAATATGGTAGTTTATATTGAGAATGGACATCTTTCAAAAAATTCAAAGTATTTGATTGCAAGGTTTAGTATACATTTAAATTTGAAGCTTTACCTAGGTCAATGGAAAATCATAGCAATCCACAATGGTCACAAAGTTCATAGTAGATTTTGAAAAATCACAAGAATGAGCACTCTTATCCTTTCCTTGAACTCCTTAGATTGACCCCCAATATGAGGTGGCAACAAGTGTAGTGGTTGGCTGAAAATTTCAGCCCATGCTTGAGTTGAATAAGAAACCATGATCCTTGAACTGCACTACACCGCTCTACTTCAAAAAATTCCACAAGGTGGAGTTTGACTTGGAATTCAATGGAACTATTACCATTGGATTCATAAATAGTGCATTTTCTTCAAAAGATTTTTTATTTTCTGAATAAACTATGAAGTTTTAGAACAAGAAGATAAAAAAAGATGGGTACCGAATAAAAATTGGTCACTAGATCATTAGAGGAAAACTTCATAATTAAAAAGTATTTTAAACATTAATAATATTTAATTCATAATCAATTCAAATGATTGATTTTGGGTTGATAAATTTTTTATTTATAATCAATTCAAAAGATTGTCACTTTGTTTTGACAAAAAAATTATTTGTAAATATTGGATAAAGTGATGATTAGCAAGAGAAAAAGCCCCCTATATTAGAAAGCTAAAGGCACTACCCCTTCAAAAGAGGCATCCACTCATGGGTCATTGCAAGAAAGATCGTCTGGTTTTTGTAGCATTTTGCAGAGTACTCATGATTTTTTCGGGAGTATTGTATAATTAGAAAAATATATTTTTTTAAATGTAAAAAATATGTTTAAGGTATACCCCTTGAAGAAGAAGGTATCCTAGGAAGGAAAAGCATAGAAAAATTCTCTAAGTAGGAGAACTAGAAAAGTGCAAAATCTCATGAAAATAGGTGCTTTCACATTTTAATTTGTAAAAAAATAGGAAAAACAATTTTCCAAGAAACTAAAAATTTTCCATTTGGTAAGACTTCATGGTGAAAATATTTCCCCAAGAGAATGATCTTGAAACCATTTTCAATGTTTAGAACTATACTTGCAAGGGAGCCCTATTTGCATGAATGTAGAGGATATAAAATAATGTTTTTTAAGTGATATTTGGTAGACACATGCTTGACTAGTGTGGGAATAGACCACAGAAATTTCATCTCTATATCATTAAGTTTGGGTACTCCCCAATACTAAAAAACCCTAAACTACAAAGTGTGACAAATTAACTAAATTAAAATTTAATTATAAATTGATTTTTGAAAATTTCTGAAAAATGAGGGATCTAATTACTATCAAGTTATCCATCTCCAATAAAAATTTCAAGTCAATTGGGTTCATACTTCAAAAGTTATAGCACAAAACAACTCCATCATTCCAAGTGTGACGCAAAATAGTACTAGTCTTTCTTGCAATCACCCTCATTTTGATTTCCCTTGCCCTCATCAAATATGTTGTGGTTGCAAAAATATGAGGGTTGCTGATTTGTGTTGGGAGCCTCTTGAAACTATAAATAGATAGTTGTTGATGCATTCATTGGAAGACCTCTACTTTGATCACATAGATTGCACAAATAGTAATGAAGTTGAGTTGATAACTTCTAAAATAACACCCTTTGTTGGTTGTACTAGAGAAAGATTATCCGTTGTGAACCTTCGTCCAATATTGTATCCATGTCTATGTTTTTCCAACATTTAAACCATAATTGATATTCCAACCTTATTTATAAGTTGCTTCTAAAATTAACCAGTACAAATTCTTGTTTAAACATATAGTCTCTATTTTAGGGTCAAAATTGGATACATCAATTTTCAATATTTTCAACATTCATAGTTTATTCTTGAGAACCTAGGATCAATTTTGGTTCATTGGTTTTTAATGCTTTAAAAATTAATAGTTTATATAGTAACCCAAGTTTGAAATTTCTTTTTGACTTTAGACAAGACCCAATAAAAAACTTGACAATTTAACAATTCAAACCACGCTCAAGGAGAACCCAGGTGTGCTTTAAAGTACACCTATTTTCAATACTTTGAGAATTGATAGTTCAATTCATGCATAAGAGAATCTAAAATCCTCTTTTCACTTCTTCCAACATCCAACATTAAAATAGGCAATTTAATGATAGGAACAATGCTCAATTGCTTATTTGGAGGCATGTAGGTGTAGTTACCCTAATCACACCTAATTGGTAATTTGTGCTTCTAATATGTAAATTGAGAACACTAGTGATTATATGTTATCTAATCAAATAGTAAGATAGACTCAATTTACATACTGGTATACTCCCTCTGTCTCAAAATAAATCCAAGGTTTCTAGTGGGAAATTGTGGGAGTACCATGGATTTATTTTGAGACAAAGGGAGTAATCAATAGTGATTATGGAGTGCTCCACAACTAGATTATACCCACTAGGAATGGAGCATCAACCGAAAACTTGGCTCCCAATTCTCAGCTAATGCATAATGTTAAAGGCAGCGGTTGTTCTTTGAGTGTTTGATTCCAGTTAGAACACGAACAAGAGTCTCGATGCCAATAAATTGTAGCTTTCTTTTATACAAGAATAGAGAAGCTCAATTCCTTCTACACATCCATACTGTACAAAGACAGTGGTCGGGATCAGCAAAAAAACACCAAGGCAGCAAAAATGGAATTGCTACCTGAGAATTCTGCACCTCAAGGGAAACTGTGGATGCGACAATTGAGTCTACGCACTGACAAGCCCTGCTTTACTCGTAATCATACACACCCACTCATAGCGCGTAGTCTGTAGTCTTCCGGAGATCAACATGCAAAGAGGAATACAAAGCTGCATCATGTTTTTATAGCTTTGCCTTGGCTTTGCCTTTCCCATCTCCAACTGGAAGACCTTTGAATTTGTCAACATACGATGGCAATACTACAACAGTTAGTCATTCAGTTACAGTAAGTCCCAAACTCTCCCCATTCAACAGCGACATGTAAAATCTGTGCTCACCTTTTTATTTCGTTGTTTCCACACTCGGTACAAAACAGAAAATCGTTTTAGGTTCTAGCTCTTAGAGAAGCTTCGGCAGCTGGCAAAGAGTGAGCTGAACACTAACCTAATCCGAAAGGTGATGATAAAATAATTACATACCAAGGGCTTTTGCGTTGACAATACTTGGGGCAGCAGCGGGTGCAGGGTTGTTCGCATCAAGGAAAGGCTCGACGTTGTTCGAGTTCGGCCACACTGGGTACCCCTTTAGCTTAGCCTGAAGAAATGAACATTCATGCAATCATGCCACTGTATAACTGAGCTCTCTTACTTGGCAGGTTACGTACTAGATAACTGGTTTTTTTGAGGGCTGGGAGTTCAAAGTTGATTATTGGATATAACCCTCTCCTCTAGATTAAATCAGGATCGTCAGAAATCTTAAAATCTATGGCTCTCTGAAAGTATGGGGATATGACTCTAGATCCTCATCCTCTTTTCCAACTTCAATGCGCCATGTGGCGATGAAATCAGCAGGAGAAGAATATAAGCTAGCACCCGAATTAGAATATATTGATCATAAGCACAAGAGAATGGGACTTCAACAGTGGAAATGACAAGCGCGAACTCACCGCAACATTCTGAGCAGCAAGCGTTGCCATTCCTTCTCTCGTCCACTGTTCCCAGTCCATAGCCCCATATCAGTGTGCATAACTTGGTAAGATGACCCCCAGAAAAGACTAGATTTAATTGAACTCTACTGCCCCAGTATTTTGAACACAAGATGGTATTGGAAGACGAGTTAGATTACCTTTGAGGCGGAAGCAATGTGAGGAACAACCACAGCGTTTGGAAGGTTACCAAGGCCAGGCTTCATGTAAGGCTCGTCCTGCAGACCAACCGGTGCATGTTTACTGTTTACTCGCCAAGTCACTCATCCACGGATCTGCTCAAGCTCAGGGCCTAAATGCAAGACTAGGGCAATTAGCAGAGAATGTTGCGTACCCTTCACGTAATACCCCTGAAATGTTCAGATTTACTACTTTTGTAGTAAAAGAAGAGCCGCCTACCTCGAATACATCCAGCCCAGCACGGAACATGGGGTTGGCTTTGAGATGTTCCACCAACGCCACTTCGTCTACGACAGGACCTCGGCTTGCGTTCACAAGAATTGCCTCCTGTTCCACCCAAATTCCATAAAAAATTTAGCCCTTGATGTATCAGAACATGCAGTCCTTTGAATCTCTCAAAAACCTTCTCCAGAAGTCTTTTATATACAAAGAACTGGGAGTATTTCCTCAAGCAAGTGAAGAACAGTCTCCTTAAATACAATGGAATGGCCTAAATAGGGTGCAACTCAAACACAAAAGTTAAGAAAGTAATATAAGAAAGTACCTTCTTCATAAGAGCCAGCCTCTCTTTGTTGATGAGGTGATATGTTGTCTTGTCCAGGATAGGATGCAAGCTCACCTAAATTCCCAAACCCCAAAGCGACAAATATCAATGAATACGTCATCTCAATTTTTGCTGGAGAAACAGAAAAATCTTGAAGTCCAGCTGTGAGGGTTCAGAATTGGAAATGCTCCCATAAAAATCCAAGCTTGCATTTCTTTAAGCATTACCATACTTCAGTAGCAGGTTAGGCACTTCTCCTTGCAGAAATGAATTTGCTCGTTTGCTTATCACGGGTGTTGGCATTCAAATGATGCTACATGGCTATTATTGGTTAAAAATGATTCACCATTTTGTCCCGAACCTGCTACCAAAGTACGGTATGCAATTTAGCAGAAGATATCCTGATACAAATATCCTCCTGATTTTCAGTAGCACTTCATACCACATCAGCTTTCTGCAAGACTTCCTCCGGACTGGATGCTCGGGTCCAATGTACAGGTTCCTCGCCCTGAGACTTCAGGAATTCGCCGTAGGCTGCCATAATAAACACGCTTTTTGAGTTTGATTCATGTGATGGTAAGTGATTCTACAAAATGAGGTGAGCTATTTTCTGTACAATGCTATATCTTCTGAAGTGTTTCGGCGAAGTTACCAGTAGATGAGTCGAATAATAACTGTCGAAATGACAATCCCGCTATAAATACATCTGATTGTGGATCTCAAAATGCATGTCAAGGCTAACGCACTGCACAAACCTGTAACGAATTTCTCTAGTCTTGTCGACTGATACAAGTCGTAGTAGATTACGTTCATCTTGAAACCTTCGACCTACCAGGAAACAACGAACAACTTCAGGCCATGTGCACCTCAAAGATAGGAGAAAGGGTCATCTGGAATGCGGGTTACAAAAGCATAGTTTCAGAATTCTCAAGACAGCAGCTTAACCTTCATGAAAAGAAAAGCGAACATCTTGGGACCAACTGCTAATTCAAGGACGAATCAAGGTATCCAATATGCTCTGCTTCTTTGACAATTTGTTTTTTTAACACAGATCTTGAATTCCAGAATTCAAGTGTTCATACTTAACCAACTATTATAGAGAAGTGCAGTTATTATTAACCATTGTGCAGCTACAGTGTCAAGGATAGGTCGGTCAAGAGTGCTCGAGAATATAATGAAAGTGAAACATACCATCATACGTGCATAGGCAGTCCCGATTCTTCCGGCACCAATAATGCCCACCGTTTGTCCCTTTAGTAGGTTTCCCACAAACCTGCAGGACAGCATATGCCATGAACTCTATTTCACGGACTGATCATAATGTGGAAGAACATAATCCTAACAGGATCAAGTTTTTTATCCCCAGGATCAGTGTTGGTCAAAAAATGAAATTGAACAAAAGTAAGTTCCCATATGACGCACTCGATACACTACTAATGATATTTAGTGTTACCTACACAAATTGATTTTTAAATGCTATAAGGTTTTACTTTTGAAGGATATTTTTATCATGAGCACAGTTATCAATAATATTCCAAGAGGAGGATCTCTATAAACATGGCTGGAAAAAAAAATTCATGGAGAGAAAAAACTTATAGCATTTTTAAGTCAATAAGTGTAGGTAACACTCAGAATCATTGGTGCTAAAAGAAAATGAAGTCCAATCTGGGGCTCTTGGTCCTTAAGGGGTTAACAGTGAACTCTAGAAAGTAAGAGCATACAGAGTAGGAAGCCATCCATCGTATTTGCCAGCACGCATGAAGTCATCGGCTTCAACAACACGCCGGGCTGCTGAAAGAGTCAGAGCTGCTGCCAATTCTGCTGTTGTCTCCGTGAGTACACCCTACAGAGCACACCCAGTAGAAAATCATACCTCTGATATCATGTGAAATCCTTACAACTTCTTTCCTAACATGCAGTGAAGAAACAATCCATTACTGGAAAACGCCTTGAAGGCTCTGTTTCCAGCTGCCTCATCCAATTCATAAGCCTATTATCTATCTTGCATATCTTTCACAGTAACACCCTTCTATTTAGTATGGTCTAAAAGAACTTGCACTTCTTGTTTTACACCACGCAGTATGTTTGATACTTGAAACGCCAAGGAAACCAGCAAAAACATTTAGTATGATGTAAAACAGAAGTAAAAGCCTACACTAAAAAACGAATGAAGATTACAGTCAAGTAAAGAAACTAGTCCCATTCACACACATGCTCTCAGAAGAATATGCATTGGGGAGCAGGATATACATACAGGAGTGTTGCCAACCGAAATGCCATGTCGAGTAGCTGCTTCCACATCCACGTTGTTGTAGCCTACGGCCATGTTGCTGAAGGCATGGCCACCAGCCTTCTTCAGGGCCCCGAAAAGGGTGTCACCCCAATCCTCTGTCAACTGCACACACAACCATTCACTTACCATCCACAAAGAAGTAACTGAAACCAATGAGAGGAAGAAGAAAACTGAGGTACTAAGACGAGCATGAATGAAAAGTTTGCTACTAACTACGCCAAATGAACGCAGATACCAAATTCTAACCTAGGTGTCTCTTTTGAGTGGTCTCTACGGCACAAATGAGAAGGGAAAAAGTTCTGTGAGAATAAAAATAAAAATGAAGGATGACATTGATCCAAAATCAATGTAAATAAAGCGTCTCTTAAAGGAAAAATCTACTAACTACACCTTATGGACATTGATAGCGAGTGTTACACTTGGTGTCTCCTTTCGGAGGTAGACTCTATTATTCGGACCAATGTCCAGTAGCCAATAAACTAATGGGATATAATAATGGTTCTCCATACAAAAATCCTAACCTACCTGCCCAATAACACCGTCGCACTTCGTTCCAATGAGAGACACAATGTCATCCACGCTGAGTATGGTCTTGTTCTCTGTGCATATCTGCATTAGCAAACCGTATTAGAACCACCTGGTGATGGATAATTGAAAAGAGGCCAGATGAAGCTTGTCAAAACCTGGAATTTCAATACCACAGAACGGTGTGACACTCAAACTCAATCCAGAATCAGAACAAGGGAAAGGAAGACCAAAACGAACAACTCAGTGCTTTTTAATTGGACATCACGAAAGCTCATGCGGTTTAGGCAATCTGAAACTTAACTGCCTTGGAGGTAAAAATGTAAAGTATTCTAATGTATGGTTTTCTACCATTAATTCATGTCCCAAGTCCCACCCATACTAAACAACTGGCACTTGGAATACTTGAGGTGTCACATGGAGCTATGGGCGATGGGATGTAGTCCGTCTGAATTGCGAATTTACACACATGAGGCGCTACACGTAATTCCACTTCGTATGGCCTGGGTTAATGTACAAATACATTTTCTGAAGGTAATATTTCTTATCCACATATAGGGGAAAAAGAATGGAAGAATGAAAGCTCTTTCATCCTCGCATACTTGAATCAATTTTGGATATACACATGCAAAGATGATGTAAAACAGCAGTAAAGTCTACTTTAGGCCACACTAAATAGAATTAAGATTATGGTGTAAATAGCCTGCAGGCATTCAGCTTCTCCTGTACCAGCCATAACATTCTTGCGAGCCAGTTGGAATACCATCTTCGTCGGGAAGAACGAAGCATGCGTATCCTGACGTGGAGTCATACGAACAGAATAGTGCAGAGGACGATGATGAAGGAAAACTTGTAAAAGCCAAAAATCAAGCGAAACAACTATTCTTTAAGGATTCCTGTAAGGATGGTCTATCCATGTTACAAAGAATGGTCGAATATTCCATACTTTAGTTTCTTCGACTACATTTTTAGTACTTATTTTTGCGTTTTCTTCTCTAAGTTTTCAACATCCTGTATATTTCAGCTGCAATCACTCCAATGTAATTGAAAAACGGGAAAGCTGAAGAATCCGGAACCTCCGCTGCCAGATGTCTCTACGAGAGACATCTTGAATCGGAGACATCCAAGGGTACCTGGGTACACTGCAGAGAAGGTGCCAATTCTACATTCTACCCTACAAATATATTGGAAAAACTTTCAAAATGGCACTGAGCTAAAAAGAGAATTCTTCGTAGCTATGGCTAAAATTCACTTCCAGAGCCTCTGCAAAGCGAATTCAACTTTTACAAACCCACAAAAACTATATGCCATAACATTCAAAACAACGTAAGCTCAAGAAGCTCAGTCATTCCAAAAAAACCAAAAGGACAGTCCTCGAATCACAGCAAAATCCATAGTCAAATTCTCACGCAACAAAAGTCGTAAGCCACACACAATCCACAAAAATTTCGGGAAGAATTGAATGGGACTTACTTCAACTCGGCATCCGACGCTGGTGAGCGCTTTGATCCACTGCGTGCCGGGCATGGGCTTGGTGCTGACGACGCGCAACGACCCGCCCGCATTGTGCACCTGCACTGCCAGTTGCCTTGCTGCCATCGCTCCACACAATTGCAATTGAGATTTCACCCAAATCGATTCCCTTGCTCACTCTTCAATTGCAATTGCACCCAAATCGACAGCCTTCTGAATTAGTGAGAATTGGCGGAGTGGAGGAAGAGCGAGGGAGCTCAATGGCTGAGGGACAACGAGGATGAGAGGAGATGAAAGCCGATTTGTCGTCGGATTTGGGGATGAATGTGGCGGGGAACATGTGCCTGGGATATAAAGAAGGCGAGGAGAGGTGGTGAGAGCCTTATCTGGGATTCAGGGCTGGGGACGCCTGGGACTGGGGTGGTGCACGTGTTCTTGTTGCAATGCGGGCTTAACCCCTCATCGCCTGAAGTCCAAACATGTGTAAAAGCTGACTTGCTTTTCAAGTCCTATAAGTCTAAATCTCAGTGAGGTATGAAAATCTCAACCGTACAATATTGTAGTGTGCATGTTGTAGATGGAGTGAAACAAATTTGGGGTCATTTGACCGTATAGATTGAAAGATTATAATGTTTTAGTGTTGAAAAAAGATGCTGAAATTTTCTTAAAAACACATTTGGAGGTGAAATTTGATTTCTAATCCTACTCAAATGATTAAAACTTTAAACTACAGAGTGATTCAAACCAAAAGACAAACACTTTGGTGAAAAAAAATCTCATTCAATTGACACATTGTGTCTGCAAAATTGTTTTGAAATGTCAAAAAACAGTGAAAAAAGTAGCAAAAAATCACATCTATGTCTGAACCTCCCTCTACTAAAATGCTTCTCAGTCACTCATAACCTCTTGTATTCATATGAAATTTTAATCTTATAAACTAGACTAGTATGCGCAACTTTTCCAACAAAAATTATTGAAAATAGACCACGTATGAAGAAGTTATAAGCCGCTGAAGTTCATTGTAATGCAAAAATGTCTGGATTTTGAATTTCGAATTGCTCCCAAACATTCAAAACGACTTGGATTGACATGAAAATTTTACCACAATAACTAGGCTTTATTGGGAACAAAATCCAACAATTTATTTTATTGAAAACAAACATTTTATGAAAAAGTTACAAGCCCCAAAAGTTGCAGCCATCAGAATGCAGTGAGGTGAACTCAAATTGAACCTGTGAACTTCGAATGGCTCTCAAAAACTCAGTACATCTTGGATTGATCTGAAAATGTTACCATTGAAACTAGACTAATATACGCAACTTTATGAACAAGTTTTATTGAATTCGGACATTGGATACAAAAGTTACAGCACTTTGAATTTTACTGCCAGACTATGAGAGGACACTTTTCATCCCCTCCGGCGGTGAGGGGTTAACCCCTAAATGCCAGAGGCACCAAATTTTGGTGTCATCACTACTTTGAAATTAAATAAAATCTAACCAATATGCTATTTTTAGTATTTTGAATTTTTGAAAGATTCTTTTCGAAGTCCTATTTTAGCATCAAAAATCCGATTTTGAAAATGATAGATTATGATTTTTTTATTCAAGATTTTCTACAAGGGTGTCCATTGCAATCTTGACTTTCCATAGTGTTGAGGGCTCTTGGAAATGAGCCTCAAATACACTACAATAGATCTTGGAGAAAATATCACATTAGAAATTCATTTAAAAAAATCATAGAGTAGATTTTGCCAAGTCATAAATTGGTTGGGGTTATGCATGTAAGGCCCTCTAACCCTATATTTTTTTGGTGACCCACTTTTTAGATTTGACATGTAAAAAGAGGGCTAAAAGACTTCAAATCACTTTTGCAATTTTAATACCCTCATGATCAAACATAATAATCTTTCAATCCATAAATGATATTGATGTGTTTTCTTTTTCAATGTGATCTCTAGCATGTCTAGTTTGAATTTGTGTAGTTACAATTCCACAAAAATTGATACAACTTATGAAAATTTTGTATTTTTGTTCAATTTAAAGAAAATTCCTAAAAGCTCATAAAAGGCCTTGGGCATTTAGGGGTTAATAAGTTAAGGTAAAGATGCTTGTTATCAAGCAGATTTGCTATCTATGTTAGGTACCTTGGAGAAGTTATTTGTCAATTCACATATTTTTCAAAGATAGAAAAGTGTGAGAGAAGTCATTTGCAAGTAGAATCAAGACATTCTGACAAGAAATGAATTTTCTGTGATTTTTTAAAGTTTTCCGGAACTAAATTGGTAAAGTGTGGGTAGACCCATGCTAAACCACATGCTAATGTATTCACCCCCCAAGTGCATTGTCATGATGCTAAAGGGTTGCTAAGATTGTGGTAATGGGTAGGTGATTGATGCAAATGGGAGGGCAAATGGATGTTGGAATTGGGTGACTAAAGGCATTGGGTTATTGCACCTCATTCACTATTTTGGCCCTTTATCCATAAAATCATAGAAGGATGCTACAAATCTAAAAGGTTTGATGGATGACTTCACTATTAACTCCATAGTGCTTTGACCTTTAAAATTTGGATAATGAACAAAGAGGTTCCAAGGACTTTTTTGACCACAAAAATTCTCATTCATTGAAATCAATGCTCGACTACTTTTTTTTAAACAACGCTTGACTTTTTTTTAACTTTCTATATGATGAATTTGAATGGATTGAGGTAAATATTATATATTTATAAAGACATAAGCAAAAATATGCAAAAATTCAAAAAATGATTGAGGTGCTAAGGGATTAACTGTAGAAACTAAAGGGGACATCATAGTTGATTAAAAACAGTGTAGCATTCCCTAAGTTTGTTGAGAGAATTCTTGCATGGCAGAAAGTGGTCAGCATGTAGAGCTCAAAAAATCAAGCTTTTTGAAGAATTATTCATCAGCCAAGATGGTGTTTAATCTTTCAATGAATTTTCTAAAGAATTTGAGAGGTAATGTGACTTCCTATGAAAGAAGTAACCTATTGGTCCAATAATAAAAGTATTTTGGTATCCACCGTGGTCGTAGGAAACCCCATCCTTCTAGGATTAATGTTGTCAAGTTTTTTCTTGCGATACATTGCTATTCCCATAGACAATCATTAATACAAAATTTTGGGGGGATTATTAGACTCTCACCACGGTTATAGCCTTGTATTACAAAAAAGAATGATGATTGTTGAAAAACTAGTTGTAATCCATTTTTGTTAAAATGTATTGCATACATATATTCTAGAACATCAATTCTGCATTATCTAAGATATCTTATTATTATAGTGTTTTAGAATAAAAGATGTTAAGCTTGTATTGAGACAAAAAATGGCCAACTCATGACTTTCCAGATTACTTTAGAAATGAAAAATACACCTATTGGTCCAAAAATCAAATCATATTTGGCAAAATACATTGGTGATAGGTCTTGTTTTTTCAAGGTTAAATTGTTTTAGATTGGTACTCTAGAATTATGTGCCCCTCATAGATTTTGATGGAATTTGGTCATTGTTGGTTCCACAACAACTTACCTTAACCCATAAGAACTCCAAAGTTCATTTTTAAAATGATGAAGGGAATGCTTGAGGACAAAGTTTGCTCCAAAAACTTCTGATTCATCCAAAGTGATGTTTGAATCAATAAAAGATGACAATCTTTTTATTACTAATTAGGTGAAATTGAGATAAATAATGTACATGTACAAAAATAATAGTAAAAGTGCAAAAACATACAAAATGATTTATGGGTTACGAAATTAATTTGAGCAAATACAATCTTTGGCATTCAGTCTCTATGAAATAGCTATGCCTAAAAATTACACAATAAGAGCAATGCTACCTACAAATCAAAACAGGAGATTGATTAGCAATTTTTGGATGTGAAGTGAGCAATTAACCCCACATTGTCAATAACAAGATCAACATAATAAATTATTAGAAATAATAGTAACACCTCACAAACATTTAAAATATTGATTCAAGTAGGGTATTCTATCTTTTTTTTGTTCCTATATTACACAATCTTCATTGAAGCTTCTTTAAAACTTTCATCATCCATTGGATGGATGTTTGAGAATTTGAGAATTTATGAATGCCTAGACTTCACTATAATAACCCCACATTGTAAGTGACGCTCTTCAATTTTTTGAAATGGATCGTGGGTGATGTCCAATGCAACAAACCCATATTTTTATGTCAAAAAATGCCAACATAACATCATTGTTGACATAAAAATATAGGTTTGTTGCATTGGACAACACCTAAACTTTGTTCCAAAAAATCAAGGTGTTTCACCTAAATTGTAGATTTTTTATAGATCTTGTGGCTCTAGATTTACTTTGCTATAGCAAACAATCAATTTTTTTGGGGGTAGCAATTTCTCTAAGTATTACTTTTTCTCTTATACTTGGAAAATTGGCATAGCAAATAATGGAGATATTTTTGCACACTATGAGACCTACAACTAGTCAAAAGTTAATTTAGTGAGTTGCAAGGGTGGAATAAACAAGTTAGCCATCTTTTGAACAACAAGCCTAGTTGTTTTTTTGTCATGATGAAATTTTGCCATACTAGTAGAGGTGCTCCAAAACTATGTGTAGCAGAAGTTCAAAATGACCTCCAATATTTTAACATAATTATTCTTTCTTTGAATTTTTTTGGACATCTTCTAGTACAATTTTATTAAAATTTGTCATAACTTATAAAAATATGTTGTATTTAATTTTAAAAATTATTTATTTGAATAAATTTGTCAAAAGAATTATGTTAAATTTCTTGTTTTCTTTTTGGACATGGTTTTGTTAGAACTTGTTAGAATCTTTTAACATAATAAGTTTTTAACAAATTTTAACAAATTATAACAAAAAATTATAAAAGGAAAAAATCTAGGGGTATGTAGTTATATTAAATCTATGAATGTTTGTGTACTAGTTAATGTTTCTTAGTATGAAATTGGCTTAGTTTTTGATGGATATCTTAGGCAATTGAAAGAAGGTTCCTAATTTTCTTAGTGTCTATTTTGTGTAAAACTTCAACATAGATTAATAATTTTCAAGATGTGACTTATGAGTGTATCCAAAATGGTTTCTAAATTCTATGTTTAGAAAGTATATGTTTTGGTCAAGAATTCTTAAGGATCTTGTAACATAGTTGGTTTTGCAAGAGTTTACTTTATATACATACATCTTAAATTTTTTAAGGCATGGGAATTTGACTTCGATGTTTAAGACCATGATCACCACATTTGTGAAGTATGTCTAGTCGAAATATCCCTAAATAGACTTTCTCATTCTCAATGGTCTTCATGCCAACATTATTTATAAATATACATATATTCTACATTGCAAGTGCTTAAATTTGGGTCACGGGATGGGTAAGTTGTTGCATGCATTACTTCCTTTCTTATACTCTTAGAAGAGTAAGTGTCCCCTCCATACTTTATGATGGTATTGGTAGCCTTTGACCCATCCACACACTTTATATGTAGAGCTCAAGTGGTATATCAATAGGTATTTTACTTCAAAGTGTTTCACAATTTTGCACACAAGTATTATACAATTTGAAAGAATATGGCTATGAGGAAGTTGTGTGCATGCACATGTGAGAAAAAATTGAAAAGAATTTGAATACTTTTTGTAGATTGACGATACCTTAGCAAAGACAACATATGCACATTTTCTTCTCATTCAAGCATATAGTCAATTTTGGAAATTGTCAAATCGTGGATAAATAAATCATTAATTTTACAGTGCTTGAAGACTGATGCAAGGAATCTCCACCCAAATTTTCAAAGTGTTTTAGAGCAATCTAATTTTACTTAGAAATTTTGTATTCAAAACTACAATTCATCTCTAGTTCACTGTGATTGTTTCTCCTTGCAATGGTAATTGTCCATGTGCTTCAAGAAAAAAAAACCCCAAAAACCTACACTTCATACGCCAAGAAGTGAAATGTAGTACGGAACACTTTGGGGTGAAGAGCATTTTTTTTACAAATGTTCCCACCAAAATGTTGGAAAAAAAACACTTACACTTCACACTTTCCCCTTCTGGGGAAAGCTCGTAACGTAGCTTGAGACCTCCGAGTGGACGCCGTCAACCTTCCGTCGCCTCCCTTGAGATTCCATTCCCAGGCTCACTCTCCCACAACTGACTGTCACACCCCCACTCTGTTTTTTCCGATGGCTCCATTGCTACAAAACACCTCCAATTCCTGCTTCAAGCTCTTTCATGGCATCTTGTCTCTGCTTTCCTTACGATTTGGGGTTTCGTAGCTTGCTCAGAATTCCAAATTGAGCTAAGATGGCCATGGCAATGGAGTTCCGATCCGGCGTTTCTCGTTGCTGCACCTCCCCCTTCAACACTACCACTACAATCTTGCACCGCCATGATGCTAACCTTCGTTTTTCCCGATCTCGGAGTTTCCGAAGCTCATCTCTATGTCCGGATGCAGCACTGGCCATGGCTAATTGCATTCCTCAGCCAATTTCAAGGTTAAGCTCTTCTCGGCATTCGACGATCGTGTGCAGTGCGACGAAGGACAATGACAGAGTCAATGAGAACGAGCGAGGGTTTGAGAAGAAGATTGAGGCATTCGGGGAGGCGCTCTCGTCGGGGTTTCCCTTCTGGATAATGGCAGCGTGCGTTGGGGGGATGATGAAGCCGTCGGCGTTCACATGGATCCAAGGACAAGTGCAGATTGTCGGCTTGAGCATCACGATGTTAGGAATGGGGATGACAATCTCCCTGGATGATTTGAAAGGAGCCCTGGCGATGCCGAACGAGCTTGTGGCGGGGGTGTTGTTGCAGTACACCGTGATGCCAACTGCAGGGGCGTTGATTAGTTGGATGTTGAAGCTGCCGGCGCATTACGCCGCAGGGCTCATCTTGGTGGCGTGTTGTCCTGGTGGAACCTCCAGCAATGTGGTTACGTATCTGGCGAAAGGGAACGTGGCTTTGTCTGTGCTCATGACGGCTGCGAGCACGTTCCTGGCGGTTGTTATGACGCCGATGCTAACGTCGCGCTTGGTAGGGCAGTATGTTGCTGTGGACGCGGGATCGCTCTTCTTCTCCACCTTGCAGGTTGGCATTGTTTGTTTGAATTCTCAAAATTAGGTCATCCGGATCAAATTATTGTTAAATTGCTACGAATTCGAATTTACTCTGAAGGAACCACATCAATCCATTCCAGAGAATCAAAATTAGGTCCTTGACGCAAATTACTGTTAAATTGCTAGAAATTCTAATTTTACACTGAAATAACCACATCAATCTATTCAAGAGAATCCTTGTGCATGCCAATCCTCTGAATTGTCATGAAAAGGAATCCTGACGTCTTGTTTTGCAAAGTTGAGCTCATTTTGAACAAGTGAGATTCGTAAGCCTATGAGGCAATGGCTACACATGTCACAGCTTGAATTGTGCTTGATTTACTCTGTTTTGGCATGACTTAGCTCGTAGAACACCTACTACTTACGATTGGTTTGATTGTTTGTACTCGTGACAAAATCTAAGTTGTAATGCTGCTAAATGTAGCCAGTTTGGGGACCACTGCTTGCAGGTCGTGTTGCTTCCCGTGACAGTGGGTGTCTTGTTAGCACAATATTTTCCAGGAGTGGTGCGACGAGTGGTCCCGTTGGCTCCTTCCGTCGCTGTGCTCGTTGTCTCGGCGATCTGCGCGGGCGCCGTTTCGCAGAGTGCATCGACCATTCGTCAGTCGGGTGGTCAAGTGCTGGTTGCAGCGATAGCCCTCCATGTGGCTGGGTTCTTGTTTGGCTACCTCCTGTCGCATACTCTTGGGTTTGAAGAATCCACGTCGCGCACGATCTCTATCGAAGTCGGGATGCAGAATTCGGTTCTGGGCGTCGTGCTTGCGAGCAGGCATTTTGGGAGTCCGTTAACGGCAGTCCCGTGCGCTGTATCCAGTTTTTGCCACCCCATTATCGGCAGTGCCCTTGCAAGGTTCTGGCGTTCTCATACAGCTAACCTGCCAACCGTTGACGATGCCGTTTCGTCCTAGAGATCTTTATTTTTATTACTTCCACAATCATTCACGTCTTGCTACTTGAAGGAAGTTTTCGGTACCTGGGACTCGAAGGCACAATGTATATGTCCGTAGCACGTAAGAAAGATTCTATGATCTTCCTTTGTTTGCACGTTTTTTTTTTTCACTTACAGACTTATAATGTTCCATTAGTTGTTAAAGTAATATTATTATTTGAGGAAATTTAAACAGGTAATTTAAGTGCCTGGATGATCCTATTGAGAGCCGTCCGGTTCTATTTGTATTGATGATTCTCGATGTGGTGGTTGTAATGTAGGTTGGACGATGTTCTCTGTGCAAGATGGAATGTTGGTGGGTGAGGTGGACAAAGTTTTGGTGCGAACAATTAAATGTCTAATTGTGTATTGAGTTATCAAGTAGAAGAGGGATGTATTCTCCTGTTGACAACAGAATGTAAGCGTTTTTCCAAAGTCTGTTTTGGAGTTTTGTAGTAGCGGCGGACTTGTTTGGATAGGAACTCTATCTTCACCTTTTCTGTCGCACCCGATTTCTTGTGAATTGAAGGAAATGTCCACATCATGGCCTTTCAGTTGCATGTTAGATTTAATACCATTTCTCACGTTAGAAATCGTGTGAGAGCTAAGACTTCTTATACCGGTACGAGTAGTTTTTTCTCTGCCACAGCGCTACTGGTTTACTTGCTTCAATGTATTTTGTTCAACCTGTATGTTGAATGCTCAAGAATTGAAGTGAGCTTTGGCAGAAACGAACTCCTGTATACTGTTTCTTTGGAGATGAGTCCACCGTAAACGCTATTATCACATCAGCGGCTACCAACGGTAGTAAGCTCGAACTTGGAAACCCCGTAATTTAATACATGCGTGTCCCGTGTTACTTGTTCATGATTATTAGAGCATCGCCACCGTTCAGCAAGAAATGTGACTCGGCAAAGGAGTTGTGCAGTGTTGACTTCGTGGATTTAGACACTGTGTTTTGTTGGTCCCCCACTCTTCCATGCCATAGCACTGTGGTATGTTCTTATTTGCATTACTATTCATGCACGTGTCATGTTGGTGAACCTCCTTACATCCCAACAAGGTAGATAAGACAAAAAGCTGACAATTGTTCCTCAAGGATACCCCAAATTGCAGCTCAGTATAACCAAACATGACATGGGAAGATGACATGCCAAACGATGAATTTGAGTGGGCCGGCCAAAATTTCACCGTCACTGAGTCCACAGTGGGGGTGACATTGCTTTTGGGCTCAACAACAGCCGTGCCGAGCCCATATTCTGGGCAACAGTGGCGATGCTCTTAGTAGCATTAATCGAAAACTTTGAGAGCATCCGCACTGTGGAACAGGAAAACTGTCCGGAAGGCAAATGGCCGGAAAAGAAGAGCCCAGCCAGTTCACCAAACTAGGAGCTTGGTACCGAATTATCTTGTGATGCCCATCACCCTTTCCCGTGCCCCCAATTTCGGATTCACTGTTGAGATCTCACCATTCCAACATCTAATTGGACAAGCAATAATGGTGACATGAATAGTAGCCTTGAATTCATGAATAGTAGCCCACATATCTTGGATATTCTGCCTCACAGTGGGGACTTTGACACTTGGCATGGGGAATCAACAAAGAAATTGTGGACTCTGGAATGAGACCTTTTGCAAGTCAAATCTTCCGTGTCCGTTGTGGATGCTGTGACTAAATTGCTTCATATATGCTCATATGATCAACGCCTCAAACTTAATGTGTGATTTGTACCGGACGAAATGAGGAAGTCACGAGTGTTGACTACGAATTGACAACAATACCTGCGTTCCGTGGGGTATGTAAGACGACCGAATCTTATCCAAAGTATGGAGGATTCTACGAGCAGTGTAAAATATTTGTAATTAAGGTTTCAGGCCCCCCTATATTGCGTTAATTTTATTGTCCGAAATCGGTCAGCTTGCGTTGCTTAGTAAGTTGTTCCAGTCTTATCCCAAATCCAATTCTTTCTGCTCTATAGGATCTGGGCTTTATTTAACTTATAAGAGCTCGTTGAAGACCACGTTGAAACGGGAATCCAAGACCTTTGGGCCTGAAGGAAGAAAATCCTGGTTTCGTCCTGCGGAACCTCTATCATACAAACTAGTCCCATACCCTAAGGTACATAATGTCAATCGAGAGTTTTGCCATCGTAGCATGTCTTGATTGGTTACAGAGAGGCAGATTAAGACTGATAATGCTCACTCCTTGCCTTGTGCAAATTTTCAACAGGGTGGGTATGAAGTAGAAATGTCATTGGTCTAGCAGTGAGAGAAATCTCAGACAAATCTCGACTACTATCAACCTGTGTTAATTTAGTGAGTGTGAATCTACCTAACATAATCTAAATGCAAAAGACTTTTACCATATTGATATGTTTTGATTGGTTGAGCAATCAAAGAAATCAAATGGATCTACTCTTGCATTGACATTATGTCCAGTAACTACAAAGCAAGCCAAGTCATCATACCCTACATGTTTGTCAACTTTGTACGTATAATCAATTCAAATCAGTGTTTTGAAGTGCCGTTTTGCATGTTAACAATGGGCCAAGAGAATTATTATATAAATCCTGTGTGGCACTTTGAAAACTAATTTTTTGGTCGTCTGGGTCTCTGAAACTTAGAGCATCCCCACAGCAGGGCGCCAAGGGACCCATACACGGGCAATGGCCGTGCCCTGGCTGAAATACTGCCCCACGGCAGACGCGCCAAGTGGGAAAACATGGCCGGCCACGCCAAGTTTTGAAGATGGCACTGGCAAGTAGCGCAGCTTGCCCGTGGCGCGCTATTCAATCTGACTCCCAATACCGACATTGAATGCTACTGTGTCAACGTTAGTCCGTAATGACTGGGAGGTGGGGGTATGCATGGAGGGCCAACAACACCCCAGCTGGCCCTGATAGCTAGGAGAGGTCGATAAGGTGGTCTGGATTTTTCTAAATTCAGAATGACGCGTCCCGATGGCGCCTCTGCCGTGGGGCAGCGCAGGCGCTTCCAAGCTGGCCGCCTTTGCAGGCACGCCAAACCCCCCCTTGGCGCGTTTGTTGGAAGGGCGCACCGTGGGGATGCTCTTACCAGGCATGTGCGGTGCCGATTTATCGTTCAATTTGAATGGACTAACATAACAAGTTCACTAAAAAAGTTATTTGGGAAAACGCCGCCTCAAACTGACTGAGTCAGTACCCATGTCCAGTCACTGACCCCTCATCCTGGAGTTGTGGGCGAGCTGTTCAAGTTCTACAGGTCGAATCTAGGGATTTTTAACTGTTCCAATCTACAGTGGAGGTGACGAGCCTTGCCAGATATCTTAACGCCGCTTCAGGTGCTGCCACCGAGGCACTGATCTTTACCAGTTCGGTTCTATATATAAGACTGATCACGGTGATCAGCGCTCCTTCCCTTGTTGTTGCGTCCTGCAATCCAGGTCTCTTTCGTCTTTTAGTTCGCCGCTATTATACTGCCTCACTACTTATATACTAAATCTGTACTAGTCCATCTTTACAAGGTTTGAATGTCTCTGCAGTCAATGCAATTAGATTGCATGTCCAACTTCAGTTGATTCTGTGCGTTTCTGACGACGTCGTTTGCTAGTGTAGAGGTTTTCTCATGCCTGTGTTCTGCTCTTTCTCTTTTTTTCTCTTGAGGGAACGTTAGTCTAAAACTTGCAATTAAGTCTCTGGGAGCTTCTGAGGAGACTAATTGAACTTGTCTATTGCGGCGTCACAAGAGCTTGGTTGTAGTCATGACTTCTTTTCTTCAATGCGAGGACCTGTGTGAAGTTCCGAGGGTCCTGACAGTGGCCACCATCCTTAGGAGCTCGGAGTATTCCACACCAATTCAGAGCCGCTTCTGCCACAGTATGCCACACCCTGATCTTCCTGCACCAACGGCTGCCACTGTACCTTCCTCCTCAGTATATTCCACGTCGTACATTCAAAGCAGGAGCGGAACTTATAACTGTGGTGGGGACTATTTCGAGGACGAGGCTTCGAAAGACTTTTGGAGCGAGTTTGAATTTTCAGGGCTTGCTATGAATCAGCGAGGAGTTGACGAGATCAACCAAGAAGTCGAAGACGATCAGATGGGGCGACCTGTATTGGCCAGTCGGAAGCGACGCAAAGGACCCCTGGGTGGGGTTACAGAGTTTGATCCCTCAGTCTAAAATATTGTGGTCACAGGAAAAATTCTTTCAGGTTTGTGTATTTTTGTTGGTTTTCCATCCATGGGTCAGTTTCGACCTTCGTCAGATCCGAGTAATTAAGAGGTTCCTCCTTACACTATCTGTTTGTGCATAGATATATACACGAAATTGCTGTAGATCGTAGGATTAGATGATTTATTAGTACAGTAGGTGAGGAACATATCATCTGATGATCCATGTTGTAAAAATTCTCATACAGGGGAACGATTTCAAGTGTCCCCATGATTTCAACTTTACTCCCCGGTACACGCCGGGGAAAGCATATCTCCAGTCATTAGACACTGCGGTGATCAGAAAGCAGAAATGGAGACAAGCCAAGAACTCTAAATTCTTTCAGGAGTTTGGTGACGTCTGGCGATTGGTTGGAAGTTTCGGAGAGGAACGCGTGTTCGTAGTTGAATTGTTCTGGACTGGCGGTCAACTAGTGGGATGACTGTCTGGTTGTGTGCAGCCTTTGTTGAAGTGCGACACATCCAAATTTCCATGCATGTGAGCACTAATAGAGATCCCACCCCAGAGGGATTCTAGAAAATGCTGTCGCTTTACAATTGACAGGGTTTATGCTAAAAACTGCCCCTAAGAGCTTGACAAGTGGCAGGGTTTAATGAGATTAAGTTTTCTAAAATACCTCCTCGCTATTTTTCTACTAGTCGTTTTCCGTGAGGGTCAGGAATCTCGAGATGCGACCAAGACCTTCAATTTGAAGAACAAAAGCTCATTACATTGTGAGTCCATATCCTAAATGTTAGACAAGTTTGAGGCATGGCATCCTTGTCCATCGGCAGGCAAAACTCAAGCATCTCGAGATTGCAGACCTTTCCGGAAAAGAGACTAAAGAGTTGCACAATAAGACAACTAGGATCAGTGGCGTACATGGAAGAGAAATCTTCAGGTTGCCAATACTTACTGTTCTTTGACCGGAGTGCTCCACTACAGGCCTGTTTTTCAAGTTTCTTCCAGTAGATTGAAATATGGCAACAGGACTATTGCAACTAAGTGCTTTTCTTGTTGTTTCCGGACCTGGAAGCCCACCCTAAGACTGTTCTGTAAGCTTAATTCCTGAACAAAAGTTGCAACTTGCCACGAGTTGTGTCATGCAAACGTCCGAAATAGTACTTAGGGATTGCCCCATCTCTCGGAGAGTCTTGCAGCTGGACCTGAATCTAGGAAGACGACCAGGCAATTTCCGAGGGCTGGTTGTGGGATGGGTTTGGAGGGAGATGGGGATGTGGGTCGTGATCAGCACAAGCTCAACACGGACGCGTGAGAGGCAACCGCGTTGAAGAAGAGGAACCACTTGAGCACCTCCAGGCATGAGACGTAAGCAATCCCTTAGAACATCAATCTAGTTAAACTGGCGAATACCGTTCAAATGACCGCGGAAG
Organism: Straminergon stramineum; assembly: GCA_963920665.1. Lineage (NCBI taxonomy): Eukaryota > Viridiplantae > Streptophyta > Bryopsida > Hypnales > Calliergonaceae > Straminergon > Straminergon stramineum. The sequence continues at coordinate 37,463,595 of OY987264.1, forward strand.
CAAGGAAGGAAAGGAAATGATTTATGGAGCCAGGAGAGGAATGGGTTGGAAAATCCTAGCTTAGCAGCGCAAACTGTGATGGGTGATGTGCAATTTGCATATTTATCGGCACAGAAAGGTAAGGTAATGTAAATGTTAAAATGGCACATGGAATACCACCAATTTAACGGAATTGACGCTATTTCATGAGGGTTCCAGGCCTCATGGTGGAGTGGCATTGGTGACGTTCGCAATGAGTGTGGCCACAATGCCCACCAGACTAATTCCCTGGATACACACCTGATGGAGATTCTTTTTCTTTAAAATGGCATCGGCAATTTAATGCTCAACCAGTCGATTCTTCTTAGCAACTAGGAGAGCCTGTCTAATTTTTTAGTTTGGTACAATTGCACAAAACTTCGACAAGGCAACTGAGAACTGCCAATTTAATGAACTGAGACTCAGATCCTCCCTGTTTTCCCCAGGTCACCGTTGTGAGATGTTGGCTTGGACCACGCAGGCAAGTCGATCAGCAGGCTGTGAAAAGGTAGTTGAGTTGGTATACTTGGAGTGTCCTTATTGCCCCAACGAAGAAGAAATGGCAAGAATGTGCTCTTGTAAACTGGGGAGACAGGAAACTGTGCTCAAGGTTACGTCTGTTGATAGCTTAAACATAGCTTCATGCACCAGTTTTTAAAACACTAGTGCGTGCCACATCCTAGCTATCCGTAAACAAAAGAAGTCAAGCCGTCTCTTCCATTTTCCAAATGTCTCACCTGTTGAATGCCAGTTAGGTTCTGTGTGGCTATGGTGGATCGCCAGAAGAATTTCCCAACCACGATGCCGGAGGTGCCCTCTCCACTGTAACGGAAATAGACGCTTCAATTCGTCCTTGCTGCCAGTTTCTGAACGCTTCGTAATGACAAAGTGATGCTTGAGAGCCGGCCGGGAGGCTCGAGAGCATTATCAGATCCAAGGCCAAGTTCTATTCAAACAAGAACATCAAATGTGTGTTTTTTGGTTGATCTACGGTTCTGCAATTTTTCGGATTATGCACCTGTAATAGTTGCAATGTTTTCTTTACCGATGATTTTCCACCAGTTGGCTACAACCAAAAGATGTTGGCTATTGTTTGTAAGGAAATCTTCATTTTTTTCAGTCAAAATAGCCATATCACTGTTGTTTTGTTTTTAAGATCAATAGCCAAATTTTATATAGGGATCACCTAGTTTTGATATAGATATCACCAAGTATCAACCAAGTATTACATGAGTATTGAGGAAATAGTTGTCTACTTCTCCAAAATGATAAAAAAAAAATCACTCAATAGTTGCCTCAAAACACCAGAATTGGCATTCTATTTACTTTTCTGTGGTTTAATTCTCATGTGTGTTGTCTAACAATATCTTTTGTAGAGAAGATAATCTCCACAGTGAGCTCTCCGCAAATCAACCAACCTCGATCGTCATAATACATACACAGTCTAACGGTCGTGATCTAAAACGAGATTGACAATAGCAATTATTTAACAGTTACTCAAACTAGGAAATTGAATATCAGAATTGTGGGAACGAGCTTTCTTAAATTATGAATTTTCATGTTCAGGGGGGTGCACCGTCACCTGTGCTAATCACCGCCGTTGAGGGCGGTTACCGCGTACTGGTCATTACGAAAGCTATCACAAGTAATCACATGTTAATTGATTTTCTTTGGACCACGTTCGTCTTGTATTTCTAGTCCTTGTGTTTAGATCTCTTTTGCGTTTACCAGAAGAATCGCTTACTTCGATCACCTCATTCGATCGGAGTCTCCCAAATTTCACTCCAACTTTCTTCAGTATTTTCAGAGTTGCCCTCATTTTCGAAGAGGCCGGCATTGAGCTAGACGTCTCTTGGTTTATGAAGTCAGGTGTACTCTTCTAAGGCTTCGCCCACCCGGTAACCAAGGAGCGGCTTGAGCTGACTGGAATAGCCACTGGATGCCCACAATGCCAAAGTAGCGTCATTGAAAAGTTGATGCTCTGCTACTTCGGCAGTGTGAACTATATTAGTGTAAATTGGAACAAAAAAATATCATTGTGGGGAATTTCATTAAAATAGTGCCATTCCAGCATTTTTACGGTTTAGACTGTGCGGTCTGAAAATGGCGTATGGAATATGCCATTTCAATGAAATTTCCTATCATTATATTCTTCGACTAATTAAGCCCCTCGGTTGGCTAAAAGGAACAAGATTAGTGCAAGTACAAAAGTGGGACAGGATCAAGACAAAATACCAGTGCTCCAAAATTTCAGCAACGCAGATGGGAGCGGACCGAGCAAGTTGCCCCAAACTTTGCATCTAATGTATGTCCCAGTTGAAGTACAACTTGTTCCCATCCGCTGTTCCCATCAAACTGCAACGTGTTCCCATCAGCAGTTCCCCAAACTAGGACCCATGTATCTGTTTCACAGCTCGGCTAACGTCTGCTGTGCTGTTCCGTGTGGGGTAAGTCATTCCGTAGAGTATATTGAATGCTTACGTTAACCACTGCTTTGGTACAGCCTTGAATTCCGCAGACGTTTTACGAACAGTGCTAAATTCAAGCCTTGTAAACCGCAATCGTAAGATATAATTGCAAGAGTTAGTGTGCAGGTTAGTATGTTGCAAGGTAGGTGCACCCATCATTCATCACTACCCAAAATGCAACATCTACATTTGGATCAACAAGGGACGCGGCTTAAACCTAGATATGGATGACACAAGATGTATGGACAGAATCAGAACATGAGAATCTAGGAGGGCCTAGTGTTAATTTTGGTACACCTACAAATATTACTTTGAAATTTCATAGCTTATTCTGTTATTCATATGCATGGTGTCCAAATAATGCATGCTAGAGTTCTTTGGAATCCTGTATCACTTGCCAATAAAATGCAATAAAAACATGTATGTTTAATATTAGTAGTAAGTAAGCTCAGTTGCCATTAGTGTCAAATATGGGTACACTTGCCTTACCACTTGTTGCTCATGTCAATGCGAGTTTCATATTTCTTGCCTGGAAGTTGAGCAAGGCTACTTGAATCTGTCCCCGAATTGCTCCTTCGAATACGAAAACTTGGTCCTTCGAATGTAGAAACTTGGTCCGCACTTTTGCTTTACAGACTTTGCACGTCATGGTTGTTGAAGAAGACGGTTAAGTAAAAGGTAGCCCAGCCTTCTCTGAAATCAAACTCTTCTGTTTCCTTTGCTTTGCCTTTTCCTTTCACTTGGATTGTAGTTTATATTTCAGCCATAGTGTGCGAATGCCGCCAACTATTCTTCAGCTTCTGACAGCAGCGGCCACCATGTTACAGTTACATGAATTCAAATCTGCGGCAGTGTTGCTTTTCCTCAAGTGGCTCATCAAGCTCCAACACAAACACAGGAGAAGTATAACCTTCAACACCAGGAGGTGAGAGTCACTTGCCATGCAGCTTCTTGATTTTGTGCTTCATTTTCCTCCACTTAATTCGATTGCCGGTATTTACGACAAGATGTTTCTGCGTGTTGATACTGATTCCAAATTTTTGGAGTGAAGTAGTGTTGAATCGCTGAACACATACTTTTGCAGTGTGCATTTTGTGTTGCACCAAATTAATCCAAATGTGCATGGACCCAATTTCTTTGTATAGATATGGAATTTCAAAGCATGAGTATGTAACCTGGAATGTAATGGAGCCTGAAATTCCATACTCAAGCTGTGTATGAAATTCTGCAGTTGCATCAAGGAACTGGGTCACTGGACTTCGGGGATTTCTCGGGACACTCAGAGATTTTCTGACTACCTAGAAGTTTGGTGTCTTCTTCATTCTGATGCAGGGACAATTGTGAAGCATGCTACTCTACAATTTGAAGAATCTCACGGATCATGCTGTAGAGTTTGAAGATTCGATCCCGGGGTTAACTTAACTTACTACACAGAATCGGCCTGGTACTTGACGTTGATGTCCTTCTAACTAGGTGTCAAATGTGGTGGACAATCTTGTTCAAATATTGTGGAATAATTACATTTTAAGAATAGGCTTGTATGATAGAGGAGTTTGTTAGCATCGTGTGGGCGCTGTGCTTGTTTGTTTGAGTAGAAAACCGGATTGATCTTCCAGTAGTCATTCCATAGAGTTTTTTCAGTACAATCATTCTAGTGCTCTAACCCCTGAAGGAGCAAGAAGCCGAAATTGGGTCGAGATCATGTTTTTACAAGTATTTTCGAGTAGGTCGTGTAGGGATTTTGGCTTTTTCATTGCCAGATTTTGATCGGTACATGCAATGTTATTTGCTGATTCTGGTGATGCAAACAAAGTCCTTATCCGAAAAATTGATTTTTCACTATATTATCTATCAAGTTCGTCTTTTTTTAAGCTATGAATCCTTCGTCTTTTAGGGGAAAATCCATGGAGACCTCTGGGAGTTCGTCACCTGAAGTGTGCATGGATCTGGTTTCTCCAACAATTGAGCCTTCAGAGCCGCCCCAACCGCCTACTATCAGGTAACATGATATTCATTAAATTGACAATTTTTGCATTTTTCCAAAATGAGGGCTCACGTATATAGATGGGTTGTCTTTAGTGAAGAGTGTAGCTGAAAGAGGTGTACGTTGGTGGTCAGTCTCTATTTGCTTAATCTTTAAAGGGCAGCACTGTAACTGACTTTTGAACACGATTTGAGGGCGTTCACTTCTCTGACTCATGTGTTCACCTTGGCCATATGCTTGGGACGATAACAGTGAGTACTTAGCTGGATGAAAGACGATAGAGCTACTAGGTTGAGTTCCAACTAACTGCTACACATCTTGGATGAAATTGACCAAAAGTTAAGGTGAAAAGTTTGGTAACTGCATAATACTTTAGCTTTACTCATTTACAATGGGAAACATCTTAACGAGAGTAACAATGTTACAAGTTGGTTGTTCCTTTAAAAAATGAGGACAAAATCTAGATGCAAAATAACCTATTTCAGTCATCATGAACCAGGGGTCAGTAAGCTTGTCAATAGTTATTTTATTGATATTAAGATGTACCAAAATCAGAATGCAACCAACTGCCAGTATATTATTCTCCTTTCAAGATAGTTCTCACTTTTAAATCCTACAAGAGAATTTTCTCTTACGCAGAAAAACCTGTTTGCTGAAGGCCACTGACAAGGTTTACTTATAAGCACTGACAAAGGCATGACATTCCGCCTCGCTCTCTTTACTCTTGAGAGCAATTCGCCGCACTAAATAACAACGATATGTAAATGTTGTAAAACTGCACAAAGCTTCCATCGCTTCCATAGCATTCTTAAACTTCATGGCAGGGGATCCTTTACTACCCATGAATCGGGGTTGCTTTCACTAGAAAAAGTCTTGAATTGAAGCAAGCGTGGCCATGAATGATTCAAGACTACTGTACAAGAAATTAATTATTCCTAGCTAGCACAGTGACAGTAACATTGTAGAAGGACCCCAGGCCCAACCTCCCTATTATTCAATGTCCAATTCGCATAAAGAATTGCCAATGCTAATGCCACTCCCACCAGCACAGGTACTACTACAGCACCACTGTGGCAAGGAACGTGAGTTACATTTACCGCGTGGTAGAGACCGACAGCCATAAGCTGGAATGCTACCCAGAGGCTCAAGGCTGGCCGCGCCTTACACTGACCAGCCGTGAAGAGCTGGAGAAGAATTTCAAGCTGTTACTAGAGCACGAGATTGCCAACAGTACTGGGGCTCCTGGAGAGCATGGAGCCCCAGGAGAGCAAGTGCGCTTTCCAAGCTTGGAAGAGGTGCGACGTGAGTGGCAAGTGGGGTGCGAAGTGCGTTTCCGCCATTGCGATATGCGCATGACGGGCAAAGTGACGGGCCGCTTTGTGTGGCACTGCAGATCTAGTGGGAGGGGCTCGTGGTGTGGAAGCCGCAAGCAGCTGCGCTTGGTGTTGTTGCTGCAGTTGCCGACAAACGAACTGATCTTGAGCAGCGAGGTACGCTGAGATGTTGCTCAATTTTGTGAGAATTGGTGAAATTTTGGTCAATTTTGGACAATTTTGTGGGATTGGTGGAATTCTTGTGACTTGGGGAGTTTTGTGTGTCGTGCAACTTGGAATGTGGATGTATGGAATTCCTATATTTCGCTCTTTTGGAGCTTTGCATAGACAAGTGGCACAATTTTTGGCACCCCAAATTGTGCCAATTTAATGAAATTGAAGATTGATTTGTTGACTCTCGCAATTCCATCTTGGTTGTGGACTGAAGTAGAAAGCTTCAATCAAAGGAATTTTTTTTATTAAAAGAATAGCTTCTTCACAAAGTTTTGGAACTTTAGGTTTGATCCTTCATTTTCCTAATATTCTATGGCATTCATAACTAGGGGAATCAAAGTTACATGAGATAATCATGCACATTGATTGTTTGCCTTCAGTGAATAGATGATTTTATGACCTAGAGAAGATTATATGGTGTGGTAATAAGTTCTTCATACTTACAATATGGTGGGTGATAAAATTATGGTCTTAGTGGGTGCATAGTAAATAAGGCACTTCAAAATATCATTTTGTGCATTCAACCTATTGTCTTAAGCAAAGACTCTTCAAGTCTAAAGTAATTCTTGTAATAAATAAACAACATGTATGATGAATCTAATTTTATATCTATAGTTGGTTCAAGTAATTATTTGTAGAATAATCTAGTGTGTGTGTGGGTGGTAAAGTTAGAGGTTTAAGTGCTCTTCAAATATTGATAGGAACTTTGGTGAATATAGATTTTTAAGTGTCAAAGTGACATACATATGCTCATTATTCAGGTGACAGATTTGGTAGCCTCATCTGAATCCATAAATAAAGAGGAGGTGTACATCCAAGGCATTAGCTTGATCAGCGTGGTGGCCACTTTGATTGCCAATGTCGCATATCTAGCAAGTGTAAGTCCTATCCGAGGGATTGACGAGAGCCGACAAGGTGTGGCAGTGGCATCCTATTTACCTATCCCAAAGTTGTTCCTCTTCTTCAACGCTTTTGCCTTCTATGCCGCCGTATTAGGGGTCGTCCTTATGACGGCCTTCATCCCCGTCTATGGCACTGTAGGCAAGTGGGGTGCTATCTTCTTATCAGGATCAGTGCCTGTGGTGCTTAGCCTTGTGGCATTCTACATAGCATACATGGTGAGTGTACAAAAAAAAGTCTTAGAATAAATTTTGAATTGGATAGCATTCAAATATTTCCAAAATCACATTAAATTTTCTTCAAAATAGAACATAATTGTGTTAGAGTCTTATGTCTTTACCTTTAAAATTATATTAATATAATATGAAACAACAATTAGACATGGAATTGATAAGTTATAATCATTTAACTATTGGTTTTCAAGTTTGAAAATGTTTACAACCTTCAATCTTATAGTGTCCAAGTGTATTGTAACAATTTACACCCTTAATTAATATTCACTTCAATATTTAGACTTTTAAATTTAAGCAAATAGAGACTAGAAAGCTAAATAGGCAACTCATTCACACTAATCAAATAACCCTTTTCAATCTAGATTATTTTTGAATTTTTGCATATCCTTCCTAATATATGAGTACAAATATATTCCATACACTCATTTCATTAGATTGGTCACAAAACAAGGCTATTTTAAAGAGTCAGTTTACCTTGAAGTACTTTATCTATCTTCAAGAATTATTGTGAGAATTTCTTGTTTAGGTGTTTAAAATTGCCTCCTCCCAAAAGGGTAAGTTTTGTATATACTAATATGCTCTAGTACAATGTTGTGAGAAACTTACATAGGTGAGTGTATGGGCTTCATTGGACTCTTGGGGCACATCCTTGGGCATCACAATGGTGGGGATTTTGATGGTAGTGTATATGCGCTTTTGGGCCATCCAATTGATGCATGGCAACGTGGACCACAACTTAGAGATGGCCCCCAAGTCCAATCCTTGGGATTGGTATTACTCTCGCTTGCAAAAAAACAAAGAACCTAAGAGCCAAGGTGAACTCAGTGAGGGCCCATTCCATATACACTCAAACCTCTTTAATCCAACCTTCTCTTCAATGACATTTTGGAATACATTGCATACTTGCTACATTATTATTGGTTGTAGCATATTTTTCCTTACATTCAAACTATTTGATCTTTAATATGAATGTTTTTCAAGAAATCAAATTCAGGAGGTTAGAGAGTATATTTTAATTGGTAATATATCTTCCTTATATTTCAATTAACAATGAAGATCCTTTAAATGGCTTAACCTTGTAATGTTGCTATGGACACAAAGTGTGTAATGGATGACAAAAAATCCTTCTATATAAGACAAAAGTACAAATGTTCATCCTTGAAATTTTGTGCAAAAAAAAGGTCTTGCACAATAGTTTGACTTCCAAAATTTTTTCTTTCTTTAATAGACGATTCACATTGTACCAAAAAGGGTGATTCCATGATGACCAACCCATCCATTTAAGTTTCATTGGCTTTCTAATTTGAGCTCTTCTATTCTTCTTTGCCTCATCTCTTGTTTCCTTAATTCATATGTCTTTTCATCTACTTAATGGATATCTCTAATACTACTTCCATAAAAAATGCCCCAACTTCTTGGAGGTATACAAATTTACATCTAGGCCTATCCTAGTTATTAAAGGAGGCACTACATGTGCATCTCCCAATGCATTTCACTTTTGACAATTGGAAAATTGTTCTTTCAAAAATTGGCATTGGAAAATTGTAGTTGGAATAATTTCCCTTGTAATTCTTCTCTGGAAAATTGCCACTTTGATGACTCATATTGTGTTGTTGATACATGTAGGAGTGGTGGAGATTGATGAGGTTGGCATAGAGCATTCATTTTCTTTAGCAAAGCGTTTGGTGCGGGGGGCAACAATGGTGCTTACCAAGGTAGAGGAGTTCTTGATGAGCCCTACCATTTGGCAACTATTGGTGTTGGGCTCAATGTCTGAGAGGAAGAAGGCGCGAACAAAAAGCAAAATCCTACTTGAGCATCTACACAAGAACAAGCATGAAAATTAATAAAAAAAAACCCAATTGATCAATGGTTTGGGGATCTATATAACATTATTAAACAACTCTAGATGTTTCTCACAATCAACTCCAAGAGACAAAATATTCTATCATTGTTAACCCCTAAAGGACCAAATTGTGTTTTTTGGCAACATAGCAATTTCGGGCAGCTTACTACGAATGGAATTTTTAATTTTTTTCTTTGAAAATTTCACACAACATGTGCCCGAGGAGTAGCTTTAAGATTCAACAATTTTCATAACTTTTGAATACATGGTTCAAAAGTTATTGTATGATAAGTTGTTTTCATTGCTCGGCGGGCAGCCCAGGTAGCAAAAAAACTTCTTGAAAAATCACTTTTTTTTAAAATAAAAAATTGAAATTTATTTTCCTGATTTATATATACATGGAAAGCTTTGAATCATTCTATTTTGATTTATGAGATGAAAGTTATGAAGAGTTTTAGTTGTGGGTAGTTTGTGGGTAGTAATGGAATCTCTACTCTAAAATAAACTTTGAAGACCTTTATTTAACTCAATTTTTAATATTTTTGGAAAAAAATAAAAAAATTTAGGTGTAGAGTTTTTATTACAACATTGCAACCATTGAGATTGGCATTTTTCAATCTCATAAATAAATTATTAACAATTTAGTATTTTGAATCATTCTCTACTTCTTTCAACTTATTATTTTTTTCCTATATGTTGTACAAATCCAAATGATCTAAAACTTTTCAAGCATGTAGCCAACATGACTGGAAGAATGAATCCAAAGAGTTACAACCATTTTGGACATTTCTTCATAATGATCTGACCTTGTGAAGTGCATCTGCCCGGATTTTTGCAGGGCCAAAAAATGGCTTTTTGTCACTTCAAATGCTAATATCTTGCAATCCAAACGGTGGAAATTTCTGAAATTTTTTCCACATCTTCCCAAACCAGATTACTACAAGATCCTACGGTTACATTTTTCCAAAAATGTTTTTTTCTAAAATTTGGTACTTGTACCAGAGATGACAGTTTTGGAGCGTTTTTGGTGAAAACATAGTCAAATACCTTTAGGGGTTAACTAGAAAGTCATGCTAGTAGGAGAAACCAACATTGAAAGTTGATTGAACTAGAAATAAACAAATGGCAAACTGACAAGGGGTTTGAGAAAGAGTTGAGACATGCAATTACATGAATAATAACAATTTGCCCTTTGTTTAAATTATGTTCTATTGTGTAGACTCAAATGACATCTACTCCATCATTCCAACTTACAGTAGAAAAGATATTGAATTTCAAAGTTTTTTGAATTAAAATTTAAAATTTTACTTTTACTTTTACTTTGGTTGTGGCAACAACACAAAGCACATTAGTAAACATAAATATTAAATTAAATTCTTTGTTTTGTTTTGTTTTGTTGTTATGGTCATATGGTAAGATCTCTAGAACCGTCCATCTTCCAGATGCATTCATGGTATAGTTGGCAAGGTCTTTGCTAAGAAGGGTGCACGGACTTTGATTTGTGGCGTTCCAACTCACAACAAAAGAGGTATTGAATTTCAAAGTCTTTATGAATTAAAGAATTATAAATTTGAATTTATTTTTTATTTTATTATATTGTAGCATCGGTATAGGGCATACGAGTAGATTTTGAAGACTTTTATTTTCAAATATTCTATAATTCAAAGGGTACTAGTAGGTCTAGTCTTGAAAAGTAAGTTTTTCAATTCCAAAAATGACTTGAATAAAATTCAAATTTTTAAAAATAATTACTATGATTAGAACTTAATTTTGAACTTACAATAGGAAAACCATTCTTCTAAAAATCAAAAATATTCAATCTACAATCGATTATACAAGGAATTTTCCATTTTTCACTTCAAATTGTGTTCGAAAATATTGGTTTGTGTACTAGTTGATTTGACCATATGGATACGATCTATGGATAATATTTTACAACTATTGTTGAGATTCATGATTAAATTTTTATTCTAAATTGCATTTTTCAATACATCTTCACAATTTTGAAGCTCTCAACTTTCCTTACTAGTCCTTGAGGGTTAATCAAAATGTCATTCTATTAGTTGTAGATTAGTCATTTGGAGATAGACATGCATAGCCAAACTAATTTTAGATGTCAAAAAAATCTCTAGATAGCAAACCTATTTTTTGGGAGTATATAATTCTAGGATGGTATTTTGTTTTATTGTCGCCAAAGATTCAATCCACTTAATACTTTTTAGACATTTAAAAAAAAATTTCATTCCCTTAGTTATCTTTCATCTAGTTTCATGTACAAAATTACATTATTGATCACCACTCTAACAAATATATAAAAATTTGTAGAAAAAACTTTTAAAACAACCATGCACTTCTCTTGAATGAAGAATATATATGAACTAACCATTTTGGATACCTTGAGGTATAAGCATGGAGGTGTCTCCTAGTTTGCTCCTAATATAAGGTGACTACATCTCAAAGCATCTAAAGAAGCATTTGAATATGGTTTTTGTTATCAAATTATCATCATTTGCATTTGAACTTATTGGCAATTTAGAGGGAATTTAGTATGTAATTTTTGTTCTCCGCATTTACAAAAGGCTTGACGTAAAGGAACTAGGAATTTTTAAACCAATAATTATAAAACCTACAAAATTGACCATGTGCTCACACATGTAGCATGTTCAACACTTCAATTGGTATTCATTTCTAAATACAAATTTGTAGGGATAGATTTTGCATTTAGGTGTGGTTCACAAAATGATGTGCACTACCACCTAATTTGCCAGCTAGCTATTTTATAGGCCATAGTAGCATCAACCAAGATGAAATGTCAACTTGTATTTATGGATGAAAATTAAACCAACTAAACACCTAAAATGATAAGTGCCAAAACATTACTTTAAATCATTCAAATAAGCACTTGACTAGAGTTCAAATTACTCGAACTTATAATTTGTTGTTAAATCGAGTTGAAAATAAAATAAGGATTTAAAGATTCATTTTTCATGAATTTTTGGACAATGTATTAATAAATTATACATTTTTAAACTACTAATCTTGAAGATATGTATTTAAAATCAACCTTTGACTATTATGTTGAAAATTTTATATTTTTTACAAGAATCTAGTTAGAATATTTTGCAAACAACTGATAAATAGATACACTTATCGTAGTAGACTGATGACAATAGCGTGGAGTAGGTAGCCATTTTGGATAATGAATAATTAGGTCCATTTATGATATTGCAAAGGTGACAACTTCTGGAACATGACACCTATTGACAAAGTGTCTTTTAAATGAACTTTCTCAATGGTTAATGATTTTTTAAGCTATCAAAGTGGAACAAATGGATTTAGGATTCACTTACAATACACTTCTAGTTTTTTACAATTTTTCTAATTGAAAATTAGAGCTAATTCATTGTGCTTCCAAAATTTATGCAACCACCTGCATTTTGCTCTATAAGAATTGCCAATGGACAAAAAAAGTTCATCATTTTTTCTTGCCAACCCTTTGTTTTAATTACCTTATTAAGTTTTCCAATCCTTGTTGCACTTCTATAATTAATGAGTTTATAATATAATAATGATATAGATGTGCAAATCTCAATAGTGCTCTCAACTTGAGATTTTAAATATCACTATGTAGTGGGTGCATGATGTTGCACCTCATTGTAGAAATTTTGGTTGGTATCCATGTCCTCCACTCACACATCATTCAAAGCTCTTTTAATTCTAAAGAGAGACAACATCTACATGGACATTTAACTAGTTTGAAAATTGAAATTTTTATTAATGAATTCTAAAGAATGTAAAGAATGCAAAGTACACAAAGAACACAAATTGATTGCTCTTAAAACTACTCTTTGATGTAGCTTTGAACCATTTCCATTGGGCTCTCTTAGAAGTTAAAATGAGAATATATGTCTTTCAAACAATTTGGTGGTGCTTACACCTTAGAATATATGTACAAAAAAATTGAAAATCTATGATGCTATGATTCTTTAACTACTTTGTTTGGTATAAATTTCTTGCATGTTGAAGGTTTACATTTAATTCAACATTGGCATTAGCTAGTGTTGTATTTTGGAATTAACTTTTTTTGCTATTGATTCAAAATCTTTTATTCAAGATCAATAAAAATGTTTTTTAGAATAATGCTTAGAAACTATGAATTAATATGTTCATGAAAAACATATGAAGGATGCAAACTTGTTATTTGAAAAGGTCAAGAAGTGAAAACCACCAAGATGTTACAATGACAATTAAGAATGTACAACCCACCTTAACCTCTAAAGTCCCAAGGCCATTTTTATGTCAAAAAATACTCAAAACCACCATTTTTGTTGTGTTTGCCCAAGAAAAGAGAAAAAATATTTTTCTTAGAATCTAACCATAGGATCTTGTAATTGACTTGTCTGAGATGGAGTGGTTAAAATTTCATAAAGTTTGACCTTACAAATTGAAAGATACAATAGATGAAATTTGAAGGCTCCAAGAGCCCAAGAGTTACCTTGAGTTCCCAAGCTGTGGGAACTCACCACAGCAGCAGTATGACGTGGCACAGTCACTGCCATGTCAAAGAATAAGATATTTTTTAATTTTTAAAATTATTTTCAAAATTATTTTTTGGAAAAAAAATATATTTTTAATTCAGTTTTAAGTTTATCAGTACTTTTTTGAAATTTTTGGGGTAAAAAACTTTTAATTTTTTTTTCCAAAAATTCAAAAATTCAGCCCATTATGGGCTGGTTCCCAATTTCTGGCAGCATAGGGAACAATGCAAGGAACAACCCTGAAACGGGCTCTTGGAGCCCTCAAATGTCCCCTATTGTTAGCATTCAAAGTTGGCAAAAAAAGTTCATTTGAACATTGTCTTGCAATTTCAGATGACTTTGACTTCTATTTGTGGAAATTTTTTGCACTACACTTTGAATTAAAAAATTTTTATGTTGAAGAATTGAATCAAAAGTCTAGGATTTTTTTTTCAAAAAACACACATTTGATTTTCATTCTTTAAAAAATTGAGAAGTAGAAGGTCAAGATTGAACAAATAACTAAATTGTTAATAGCTCTAAGATGAAATTGAAACACAATAATCCCAACAATGAGATTTTTCTAGCACACGCGCATAACCTTGTCAAACAATTCTTTTGAAAAATTGTGAAAATTGCATTAAAAAATGAATCCTATGAGATATTTTTTGAATAAGATGCTTAGATTGCCTGAAAAACAAGATTGTCCATAACTTTCTCATCACTAGTCCAAATAGAATAAGTCAAAGCTTCATGTAGAAAAAAATATAGTATTTTAGGAAAAAAAATTTAATTGATTTTGACTTTTTGTGATTTTTTTTTATGTTGCCCACCGACCTCCATTTTCAACTTATTGTTCCATAACTTTTGCTCCCAGACATCGATTGAAATAAAAATTATATTCCCCCAAAGCTTATATATTTTCGTAGCTTCTCAAAAGTTTCAAGCAATTAAAATCAATATTGAGACCATATGAGCCTACCCAAAGTCACATTTTGGCCCCTATAGGGCCAATGGGACTTTAGGGGTTAAATCCATCGACAAAAGTTTACTTTGCATATAGTGGATGCACCAATTACATGACATGTGATTGGATACCCCCATCATATATTGTAATCCTTACTAGTATATTCAAATCAAAACAAGTGCAATTGCATATATAAAAAATAAAGACTAAAGTCTTCATTTGAATTTCAAGGTCTAATTCAATTGTTGAGTGAAGGGATGACTTCAATTATAGGAAAGTCTTATATAATGGTTGCACCTTCGAGGTTCAAATTCTCAATTTCTATTCAAATGAATAACCAATCTCAAAGACCTTTCATATTCTCAATAAAAATCAAAATGTTCTTTCCCATATAATAAAAAATACCACACAACTTCATTGGTATATCCACAACACATTACCAACCTCCTTGCTTGATTATTTTAGCATCTTTGACACACATGAGCCTACATCTGAGGTAAATGAGGTAAATGAGCCCATTATAGACACGAATGGGAGCAAATCTATTGTGGACAAAAATTGTAATGGTGGTGTACATTCAAGTCTTGAAATGTATACCAATAATATAATTTTGCCCACAATGGGCTCACTTACCTTACGTCAAACCACAAGCAGATTTCCATGTTGCCAAGGACTTCACTGCAACAATCCAAAAGACATTCCAAAATGAAGGAGCTCAAAATTAAAAAAGAATTCATGAATGCACATCAATGAGCAGACTAATAAACAAAGAATATGTGAACCATCCAAAATATCAATAACAATGTTTGTCTCCAAGGTTCCAATCACCAAAACAAATATCAAGAATTCAACAAAAGCTAAACCCTATAAGGTGGGTACACCCAAAAGTGCCACAAATTGATACTATATCTAGTTACTATTATTAGGTTGTTCAAAATTTCATATTGTCTTGTTGGCAAGTGAAAAGAGGTTCCAATGCACCAAAGAACATGCCATTTGGAAACAATATGCAAAAGTTATGGAGGGTCAAAGTTTGTTTCTAAAAGTGTTTCTTCTGCATAGGTACATAATTGGTTTTGGAGATGTACATAGTTTGAAGATGGCGGTTTAAGGTCTGGTGCCATTTGGGAGTACCTATTGTACATAATTCCAAACTAAAACTACCTTCAAGGACCGAAAAGAGTACCATAGGAGGCTCAAAAGAATTAATAGGGTTGTGAACCACTCTAAAACTTCCTTACACATACCTAGGCTCAATATCCAATTCCAAATCCAAGAGACAGGTAATTTCTCTACAAGGATTTTTGGGTTGACGTCATTCTAATGCAAATGCAAGTGATAATGTTGATCGATATGAGATAGCATGAATCAATCCGATCTACAAGAGGGAGGGAATCACAGACAAACACCATACAAATTGAGATATATGGATGACTTTATTGTTAACTATAGAAACAAAGAATGCACCTATTGATCCAATAATCAAAATATTTTGGTGACTATTGTGGTCATGATGGGTGGCGTCTTTCCAGGGTAAAAGAAATAAGTACCTGAAGGTTGGTATAGAAAAGAAAATAGAGTCATATCAACACCTACATACATCCATACAAGAGAAACAAAGCTTTAGTTGGCAGGGGATTGGAATCACTTTGAGCAGATTATGAAATACAGGGTATCATTCATAGAAGATGCTTTCATTTGTTCTCCAACTCAATCATCATGGCAACCCAGCTTCAACGTCGCACTCAGCTGGTATGCAATGGTGGGGCATTCTGAGACATGCTGAGTGCCACAGGATTTCTGCTTGGAGAATTTTCTTTGTTTCTTTCTGTTTTGCCACATGAACCAGGTCAAAAATGAAGTTAGCAGTTAAATCATGTAATGAATCATGAAATCAGTATCTACATTGATTTTAAGTCATAAATCAAATTACTATTGAAATCATAGATTTAAGATGTTCAACAATCCATTGTCTGTTTTCATCCACTTTCCATTACATTATTCTGGACTATAGTCAACTGGATGAGCATGAGGGAGGGAATCCGTTCACCCATTCATAAGGCCAGTGTCATAAGAAGTAAGATTTACATACTATAAGATATACATCGCACCCTCAGTACTATGTCAAACTTCAGAAATTCGAAACTTATTTATACAAAATCCGATTAATACTTGGATGGTTTGAATATTGCCAAAATAGAGACCGAATTAACATCCAAAGAAAAAATCCACACACAAAACCAATGAAAGGAAAAACGTACCGAGGATGTAATGTCCTTCGGGACCCCACAAATGAACCCACACATAGATACCCACTAAAAGAATACATAACAAGGGAGTGAGAGTGACGCTATATGAGCAAAAACCTCAGAGCTTCTGAATGAGCTCCAAGTCGGTCAAGTGAATCACCACTAAAATAAATGAAATGGTGAACATGTTTTCGACAATGAAGAAGCTGCCAGCGGGTACACCCACCACTGGCATTGGTGTCGACCCATGCGCTTCGCAACAGATCCTATTTAGGGCTAGCCAGCAACGGTGCAAAACTGCAAGACAAGCCATACTTCCGCTGTCGGGTGTTGCCAAGCTCCAACCGCCCGCTGTTCTATCAGGGGTGCGAGGATTGTACAAAACTATGACTTCAAGTTGTACAAACTCTGCGTGAGACCTAGCTCGAGCATATAAATATGCATCACCGTTGTTTCCATGCAAGGCCGGGCAGTACAGGAGCAAGGGAAGGGAAGGGAAGGGAAGTGGAGTTGGACACTAGCAGATGAAATGAATTAATCCAGAAGATAGTACTATTCGTACACGTTTGGTATCACAAAATGAAACCCTGTGTCCTGATCGTGTCCCTGTCGGAACTAAACTATCCATGAGCTGACAAATAAGGACAGTAGAGGGATATGATTTGTAAAGTTAAAATGCATTGAGGAGACTTCATTTATACAGTCGGGACATATGACAAGCCAACAACAAGCCGTATGCTTCAAAGCGAGAGAAGCACTGGTTTCGGGGATGAAGTAACTAATTGATAAAAGGATGTTAATTATCAGAGCTAGAGAGAAGCTACCGAAAAATTTAGGGATAATTTCTCAGGTGGGTACATACTCGGCAAATGATGCAGCCAGGAGAGCTGCTCCAATGCCGGAGCCATCTTTGGAGAGGTCGATCGAGACGTTCTTGGCTGCCTCGCCGAGGAGCTCCATCACCGCTTCTTGCATGTAATTCCGGAACTCTACGTAGTGCTCGTACAAACCCCCGTCCATGGCGACCACCGTCTTTCCGCTGCCGGAGGTCACAGGAAGCTCGTCATGGACCCCATTAACGTCGTTCTGTTCCAACGCGCTGGTTCGTCGGATCAAACCGTTGGTCGAACTTCCGTCCCTTCCGATTTTCTTCAAGATGCCCACAATGCCGGCGGCGGCCAACCTTGCCCCCCGCTGGCACACGATATCACAAACAGCAAGGACTATCTTGCGAATTCCCACCGTTGTGTTTTGAATCTGCAACAAGCCAAACATTTATGTCACTGAGCTGCAAATGAAAATCACTAAGCTTCCAGAAGGCAAGCCAAACACCTGAAAGGTAATTGTACACAAGGTACTCAATCACCCCCGTACCCCATATACTCTTTTCAGAACTTCTGTAATCGTTTTGAGGTCGCTACTGTCGTCGTGATGCATCTTAGACATATCCGGTGTCCTGAAAAAGAACCGCAAACTTCAGTTCAATTGTCACAAACACGAACACATCCAAAACTTAGTAATACTCAGTTCTACATGATGACAACGGCAAACGAATTCGATCTCAAGACGGGTGACGAGAGTGTTTTAGGACACGCACTGAAGGGTGAAGGACTCCAAAAGCTTGTGTGGGACATGAGGACCGAAGATGCCAGCTTCTTGTGCCATTCTGACAAGCACACGCCTCACACAATCACCCAAGTACATCCCAGAGATCATCTTTTCGAAGCCCTGAAACCAAAACGCACAGCATTCATTCATGATCAGCTTCTTCAATTTGTTCCGAATGAGATACATGAGCAGATATAGCAGGCAGCACATGTATCATATCAAATGCTGTATAGAAACTTTACATATTCTCCTGGATGCAGACTCTCGTTGTCCAAAGACTCGTCGATATACGTCCGAGGCAAGTGCGATGACCAAAAATTTCCCCACTCCATGTTGATCACCTGTACAATGAAGTCGTTGAATACATGCAAGACAGTTACTACATCGATCACGGCGCACGCTACTACTATTCCAATTCACCGGATATATGATGCCACACGAGCAAATCGACAATCATTGCCTTCAAAAATTAAAAGTTCAGAGTTCGTGATAAAATAAGAACTAAAGCAGCCCGGATGCAAGAGCTGTCGAAATGCAAGCTGGCAGAGCTCCTCACCATCTGGCTAGACTTGGGAAGTTCGCCACCCCACTTGGATATAGACTCCGCTCGCTCCACATAAGCGGCATTGGTGCCTGTACCCAATATGACAGCTATCATGACATCGTTATTCCAGTAGCGGCCACCAGCTAAAGTTCCTACAGTGTCGTTGACCTGCACAAACCACCAATGATATATATACGAGTCAGTTAAATAGTCCAGATACCTCAAACCACCTCCGATCGACAGCTAGACTCCCCACTTTAATTCTTACTAATTAACAGCCTTCTCAAAGCATTTACTGCCGATGAAAACCGACATCAACTCACTTGTCCTTATTGCAACTAGTTCGCCTTCACATCAACTGCTGAAATCTGATTGCAAAAAAGCTTCATAGGCCTACAGTCAAAAAGTACATAACTCTGAGCTTAAGAAGTGAGAACCTTGGCCTCGAAGACCGTCCCCAATTTTTCTTTTATCCTTCAAGTTTGATGATTCTCGATACACTAGTTACGCTCGACGAGGGAACTTAAAATTGTGCTGAAATATTCTTGAAGTTACATAATAGGGTTGCCACTAAGTCCAAGATGGGAACTGCATGCGTGAAGTAACTACGAAACAGGTTTGAAAAGAATGGGATTACCAAAGCAGCAATCCTCATCTTGTGCCCTCGTCGTTCGATAGCACCTTGAAGAGCTGCAACCACATCCTGGCCAACCTGCAAAGTCGAGCGAACAACTTCGTCATTGTAATAATAAAAATCATAACATACATCCTTCAGCTCTCTCAGCATCTCAAATTTGTATATCCTGGCGGAAACAAAGTACCACCAACATCTTCAGAGCCTGTGAACTACACGGAGAGCAAATTTGAAATTACAGAAGATGCAGACCAAGTTGAACAAACCAATGACGGTAAGCCCAATGAAATGTTAGCTGCCTTCGTTCCTCTCACCCAAATATAGACTATAGTAGTAGACTTCTTGCATTAAGTTCCAACATAGATGCTTTACCAAAACCAAGGACAGGTTGCAAAACTTACCGCATCGTTTACTTTGAAACCCTTGGTCCATTGCAAGAGAGTGCCACAGTTTACAGCCGTTTGCTTCACAGGGAATGAAAAGGTAAACCCTATTTCTCGCGACTGGCCCTTGTGCAGCCTAAATTCGTCGCCTTCCCTGGCCACAAAGCTCACCAGCTCTTTGGAAATGAAATCGAACAACTCCTCACTTGTTCCAAGCATCAGATCAGCAGGAATGGCAACTTCCTCGTACTCTTGCTTAATTACCCTACCATCCAGCCCGCCCAATTGGACGCGGAGCACCCGGAAGTTGGTACCACCCAAGTCCACGGCATAGAAAAGACCTTTTTCGTGCCTGTCCAACCACCCAATACTTTCAGAAAATCGTACGAAAAGAAATCAAATAGAAACTCACAAAATATATACTTATCGAAAGGACATCAAGAAGTCAATTGAGCATTCTATCTAAATTGTCTCCACAATAAACCCCTAGGGCCAGTTAGGTTTAATTCATATCAAACTCAAATTCCAACTGCGATTGCACACAACAAACTAAATGAAACTTATCAAGACTACAAGCGCAGATCAACGAAGACAATTAGTCACAAAAGAGTGCACGACAAACCAGCGTAAATTTATGACGTCAGCTGGCCAATTTTCCAAAAACAAAGCCCTCCCGTTCTCAGAATCCAAAATCCCGTCTTCACTGGTTGGTAGCAGTCCAAATAAACGGTACGACCAAAGACCGCGGGCCAGCTGAGGCAATGCCTAAGAAAATACTGTACTGAAAACGGGCTATAAAATTAACCTCGGCAACTGCTACCTCCACAAATACATTGTATTCAGGAACCTCGATTAGTGCGATTATAAAATCCTAATCCCGTAACTTCAAAAAGTAATGTGTTATATACGATTAATTAATTACCGTAGTGAGGTGAAATACGAAAACAAATTAAATATACGTCTAACAATGATATTAACAACTAACTCTAACAAGCAAGACAGAGGCTGCTTAAACACAATAGAAGATCGGACAGGAAACCAGAAATAGAGTCAATCCATAGACACTCAGTCACAGGAAGCTGCAACTGCCGATCAATCCGCCGCTGCAAACAAAACAAAATAAAACAAAGCATAGAACCTACCAATTTCCCGGCACAATCCCTGCCAAAAAAGGGGAAGAAAATCCTGCCCAACTCCCTACATTGCCTAAATTAAGATCTGAATCGTGACGCTTGAGCACTACCTGACTCACTGCCAAAGAGTTCCGTCATATTTTCACCCTAAGACTAAGCTTCCAAAACACCTCGAAAAGTACAGATCTCGAGAGAACACGCTTCGAAACTTGAACTCGGGAGGAATTCCGAAAAGCGGAAAACAGAAACAGATACAAAATTGCGTATTGAGTGAACGCATTAAAAAAAAGCGAAAAAGCAAAATATAATAGATTAAGCAAAAGGCAGTGAGAGTTCTCCAAAAGAAGGGCAAGCAAGCACACCCGTCCGGCAAGTGGTCAATGAACGTTGGCAGCATCTTCAGTTTGCTCCCGCCTTCGGAAACGAGCCCGGCGTGCATCTCCACCGCCATGGCATCCACCACATGCCGCAAGCGCCCCAGCGGCGTGTCACAGGCCTCCTGAAACTCCATCAGAATTTTGCGTGCCGTGCGCTTCTGTGATCGCACTTTCACTCGCTTCGTCACCACCACAGCTGCAGCAGCGCACGTCGCAGCTGCGCATGCAATATACACCCCGGCCATCGCCTTGGACAGCACCATCGCTTCCTGCTCTCTCGTTTTCCACCACCTCCACCTCTTCCTCTCACACTACAACTCTCCAAAACTTTTCCTAATCCTACAGATCGCTCACAACAACCTCATAACTAATCCCCTCACCTCTACCAAAGCGCTGCAACCACCACTACCACCTCGTTCAACACAGACTTCTCTTCTCTTCTCTTCTCAATTACAAAGACTTCTTCCCTTCCAAATTCTTCCCCTGCGGATCTCGACTCCGCTGCAAGACCTCGACAGCGCCATGTTCGGTTGGCGGAACTTGACTTTACATTCCGATCATCCTCGGTTTCCGACACGGGCGATCTTTCAAGCTCGTGCGAGCAACACACATGTTCGACAAGGGAAGGAAAAAAGCCTTCAACTATGTTCGCTCGGTGAATGAGGGCCGAAGGTCATTGGGATGGATGATTTAAGTGGATGAGGGATGGATGTGTTCTGAAGGGGGGCAGGACAGGTGGCATGCGCTGGCGCACCCGCCTCCGGGCGTATGTATCTGTTGTCTCCTACTGGTACAGTATTTTAATTTTCGCCACTTGGGGACTGGCGGACTAACTGGAGTTGAAGTGAGGCTCTTCATTATCCGAACCTGAGGTTAGGATTAGGATAGATTAGGATTAGGATGTGTCAAAGTGCAAGACTCACCCACTTTGAGATAAGTATAAATAAAAAATTTTGACTAAATATTTTTGTCGATAAAAGTGGGGCTTAGAATTGTAAATTTTTCAAAATTAAATAAAAATTAGAATCTCCAACTCTAATTATTTGTTGAACTTCAACTTGATTAATTTAAAAATAATCTAAGAATAATAAAATTACTTAGAATAAAATAGGTAATTATAGCATATTTAAGTCAAAACTATAATTACAAGAGTTCCTATTTTCTTCTTTGGGGGGATATTTTTTACAAATTTCTCAATATGAAGCATCTTGATGGTGGATTTCAAGTCCTTTAGAAAACAAAGTTTTCACTTTAGTCCACATTCAAGACAAAAAAAAAAGGTTTGCTCACAATGATCTCACATCCTTTTTTAGCTATATATTTTTGCTTTTGTGTATGTATTTGTATTTTGATACTACAATGTTTGATTACATTATTGTATTTCAGTATACCTTTGTTCTATAGTGATTGAATGTACATGAATACAAAGTCGTATATTAGTACACAATTGACAAAGGTTTTATAGATTTTTATATGTTGCAAGGTAGAAGACCTTCAGTTTGTGCCACAATTCAAAAGCTACCCAATTTTCACCACTAACTAAATATCAACAATGCATATTCAAACTTTCAAATATATTGTATCTATACATAGTAGGCACAAATATATGCTTCTACCTTATAAGAATACATTGATAGTCTCTTCAAGGATTAACTCAAACATCCTTAACTTCAAAACTTTTTTTATCTTCAAATTTGCAAAAAATGATGAATTTCTCTATAACTTACTACAAATTCAACAATTGCAAACTTCTACCATAAGATTTTTTTTTTAAAAATCTTTATCAAGTGTCCTTGCCTCTTTTAAGATAGAAGGTTTTAAAAGTGCTTGGGCTCTATAATCACCCACCTCCTTAAATGTACACTATTGGTGCATGTTTCTTTTTCATTGTACAAACAATGTACAACTAGTGCACAATAGAGGAGGTGGGCAATTTTAGAGCCTTATGCCATTTCAACTTCAAAAATTCATAACTAATTTTGCAAAGCTCCAAAAAATATGAATCAACTTGGGTTAGATGCCAATTACATTTGTCTTTGAAGGAAAATTAACTGAAATATATTTCAAGAAGTTTCACCTCCCCAAAATTCAGGTTTCAACTCTCCGACGGGCACTTTATGGACCTCCTACCTTACTGATTGTCCCTTAGTTGGAAGCCAGCAACTTCGTATATTTAAGATATTTCCTTACTTCCTCTGCCCTTGGAGTACTGGTACACTACAGTTGTGATTTTAAATTTCCATGTGCTTGGACTTTTTGACACAATTGCGTGACAATTGTGGACAGAGTTAAGTTATGGGGTCCTTGTATCCAACATGTGCAGGCTGGCTACATAACAGTAATGGCCAGTGCGCAGTATGTCTTGTACTGCGTACCCTTTGGGGGAGCTGGTGTCCTGCAGGTCCAAAATGAACATGACCAGCTCACTGTTGTAGTGTTGTCCTGCCTCCTCTCTAATTTAGGCAAATTTTGATGGTGTAGCTAAGTTTCCAATTTTGGTGCAGGTGAAGTTGAGATGGGTCCCAAGTCCCAACTCCCAAGGATCTAACGAGGGGTTTGTTGCCGTTCGTGTGAGCAGCGGCTTTTTCTGAAGAATAGTAATCCCCTGGTTGGCAACATGTCATTCAGAACATTGTTAACAATGTTGAGGGGCCCATTTCGCTATCACAAGAAGTGGGAGCCCCAACATGGCAACTTCCTAGCCAGCCAATGACTCTCCCACCCATGACTCATCTAGTGACACTAGTGTTGCAACTTCCTGACCACCCAATAATTTAGTTATGTTCGAATTAGAACTGGGTACATTCACTCCTAGGCACATAAGAAAATAATGTCCCTCCTCCAAGGGGGAATGGTGCAAACTTGTTAACAATGTTATTTTGAAGATAGGTAAGTATTTGGAGTTGCTCGGGTAATTTATATCCTCTCTGTGGAAGGAGCCAAGGTTGTTTTTTCCAAAGGCCCCCCATTGCATCTTCAATCTCTTATTAAAATCTCGTGGTTCATTTCCTCCTATATATATCAAATTCTCACTAGCCACATTTCTTCAACTTCAAATTTTCAAGGGCTACGATCCTCCTCTTTCAAACACACACCAGTTTTGAAACTAAACTCCAAATTTCATTACACCGAGCGGACAAGGACAACAGAGCAAAGGCTAGCTGCCACGACCAACCATCAACCAATACTTGCCTCCACCAATGTCTAAGTACTTCAACCCCCTTGACAGCCCACCCTAAAGTGATATACACCTTGTTCAAGAACATATCCATCTCCAATACCCCAAGTATTCGCCTTGGATTTGAAATGGCAAGTGGTTGTAATCTAACAATATCATAAAAACAACAACTACATATCTACCTTTTATTATTGCACACAAGTTGATTGTTGTTTCTAACAATTCTTTGTCTTTTATAGAATACTCCATTTTCACACTTTGCATGCCGTTATTTTCCCAAAGACATCGGCTAACAATGAACTAATTGACAATTCTCCCCAAACATTGTCTCATTGAATTAAATTTGGAAGGACGTCAATGCAATAGCTCCTTTTTGTTATACCTACTAAATTTTTTCCTACAAAAAAAACATTGATGGTGAGCATCTGAAAAGCTCAAAGCATTTCCTATATGATGATGAAAAGATCAAAATCTAAACGTCATATGTTTTTCTCTATAAATGATGAAAATTTTCAGTAATTAGTGACAACATATGAAAAACACTAATGGAAAGGTTCTTTATACACAAAGAATGTAAGATCAAATCAAAGAATGTAAAGATAAAATGTACACAAAAGCATTCCTTGTCCTATTGCGTCCCTCCCACACAATTCAAGTAATATCTCATTCCAAACACCCAATTTGGACAAGTGCAAAGAAGGGACCCAAGTTTGCAAGGGGAACTTGGGTATATAACTTATTTATCAAGGAGCAAGAAAACCAATCAACTAAGTGTAGAATTCAATTTCATAATGCTAAGTCCAATTTTCAAGGTAGATTTGTCACCATTCCATTGGATAATCATAAAAGTGTTATAACTCATAATGTAGACCCTCCTTCTACACCCTTAGATTTGCAAAAAGTACAAATACAAATGTTTGTGATGAACTATTAGACTTAACATTATGTCCCACAATACTCTTGAACCTCCCCCTTTCTAACATTATCTAGTCCATAATTTTCCACATGTTTCTTGTGGAGAAATATCTTCCATTTTCTTAAGACCCTAGAGGATTTTCAATCCCTACACATAAACACAATGTTATATAAACAAGTTACTACCTTAATACCAAAATATCGGAACAATATATAGTGGAGTTATTATTAGAACCACCATGACAACAAACTCTTTATTCATGTGGGGTGTAACTTAAGGTAGCTTTTAAACTTAAGATATCATAGTGACAATCCTCTTCGTCTTCCAAGCCATGATGATGATGAGTTATTGAGCCAAAACTTTCCAAATATTGGTCGCCAACTGGTAGGTCATTGACTCACAGGCTCGGTGATGATGCAATCCCAATAACTTAAAGTAAAAAGAAACCAACCAAAACAAAAATGATCAAAATATTGTGTAAAATAATGCTTGAAGGCAATGGGTGAGCTGGATTGGAAGTAAAGTTAAGCTTAAGTTAACTTAAGTTACTCAGAGACCTAGAGACCACATTTAATTTTAAGCACACTACATTGCATGACCCAAAGGCCATAGCCCTCAACCTGTCATGAGACCCTAAAATAGGCTACTTTTAGGGTTAGGGCAGAAAATGAGCCATGAAACCATGAGGCTGCTTGGTCATTTATAACTTAGTTTTTGCTGCTTTGGTTGGAGACCAGCCTTTCAAACAAGATGAGCAGCATGTGAACTTAAATTAGCAGTTTTTTTTTGTTTTTTTTTTCTTGAAACATGGACAATTTCCATCGATAAGGGAAACCATACAGCAAACCAGAGGGCAAGCCTTAAATTAGCAGTTTTCAGTTACAGTTACAGCATGATGCACATTGGCAGGGGACGGACTTTTTCTAGGTTTTAGCCTTTGGGGGTGTCTCCTTTGCCATTTCCAGTCATAAAAGTGTTTCTTAAGATTTTTTGATTTGGGTTAATGTTTGGGGAGAACAACTGCCAGTTAGTTCATTGTTAGCTCATATGGAATTGGGAAAATAAAATTGGTTGCAATTTCAAAACATTGGGGAAAAAATGGTGAAGAAATCTATGAAATCTTTGTTTGGAATAGAAAGTAAAGTAGTGAAAAAACCAGATTTGATACTTGAAAATTGGTTCAACGTTACATTGGGTAGCATGCATTGTCACCTCCTTGATTCTACAGTAGATTGGTGTGGAATATTCTACATCCATCACTAGCTAAGGGAAAAGGTGGAGGTTTGATGTGATGACTAGTTGGAATAGAACATTGAACTTAGGATAATATGGATTGGATAGCCAATCAAAGTCTTATAGAACCGGATGAAAACATTCGGGATGACAAAATGAAATATTGGGGATGAGAATGTGACCATATTTGTCACAATGGGTTGTGACAAATCACATGCCAATGTGTATTTAATATAATAGATGGGAAAATAGTTGATAAAACTCACCCCCATACACCCCAAAAAACAACAACAACATGGAATTGGGTATTGGAATGTTGGTGTGAATGGGGCCATGTGTGACAAGAAGACCCTGGCTCATGTCAATCTCAATGCTTTTAGAAATTATTTCCCATCCAAACTGCAAAACCAAGCAATCACTGGCTCTGTCCAGGATGTCATTGACACAGAGTATATGCCATAATACTTGCTGGAAATTCAGAATCATGGGCAAGAGGGCGTTTTGTCATGGGACCCTGTGGACGCAACAATTGCTCAATAATCTCGAGGAGAGGAGTGGAGTGAAGCTTGAGAAGCCCATCCTCGAGAAATATTTTATCCCTGGAAAAGACCGGAGCCAACCTAACTGCGTAGGCAAATTAAATCTCAAAATCCTCCACTCTGTATCATACAAATCCTCCATTTTGTGGCTAAGGGAGCTGACCCATTTTTGACCATTTATGCAGATACACAAGGGAGGTTTCAACAGTGGGGAAATTTTCCCACAAGCAGAAATAGAGTTCATAAGGTTTCCATAATTTTTCAGATTTTTCTTTCTCAAAAAATAATTACTACGAATTTTTAAGCTGAAGATTTTATTCTACCCATATTGGTCATTCAGACTTTCCTATTTTCGACCAAGGGCTGGTTGCAAAATCCAACAAGGGTTGGTTCCAATTTTGAGAGTCTTGTAGCCAATCACAATGCACCACAACTACCCGGGAACTATGCTAGCATTAATCATTGTTAATCACCTCATGATCGAAATTACTACACCCTACGTTGCCAGACTAGGTCTGTGATTAGTAATGGGTCGGCTCCCTTATGTATGAGTGAAATTTTCTTTGTCATTCAAAGGTGAAATCACATGTCTAATGTGTGTGATATAAGAAAGAATTAGATTTTTTTGTGAAAATTTCAAATTACCATGGTTTATTGAAGTGAAAGTGAAGAAAATTCATATCAAATACAAAAAACATGCACAAAAGATTTGAAAATTTTAGTATAGAAGCTCATGATAGTATAGAATGTTATAGTACAAAGAGAATTTTTCTTTGTCACTCTATATTTAGAAACATGGTTATAGGTCTCCAACTTCTAACGCCAATAAAATGTTCACTTTGGGGAATTATTCAAAAGAATTAGAAAAAATAGAAACTACACTTTAGAGTCTTCCTATTGTTAGTTTTGCTCAGAAGTAGAAGAAAATTGTTTTGGATGTCAAAATCAAGTTTCAAGGAAAAAGAAACTCAAAGTACATATATATAATGTATAGGTAAATTTTCTTTTTTTTATAAACTACCATTTATAAAACCAAAACCACCTAACATGACTTGAATTTAGCTCCATGATGTGCCCATAGAATTATAGAAGTTGCACACCAAGGAATTCTAAATTCTCTATCCATTTTTTTGTAAAAGATTTGAAAGCCACAGTTTTAACCTTCTATTATGAAGTAAGGTTAGTGACACTATTTTTGTCACGAGACTATTTGTGACAATCCGTAGAAGGCCTTATTATGGTCATGCAAGATGTCCAAATGCACCACTTTAGTGTAAAGTAGGGGCACCTAAAATAGACAAGTACCTAAAACAAATGTTTGTTTTTTGCCTAATAGCAAACCAAACTTGCATAAAAAATCATTGACTATAACTTGAATAGATCATCAAATTGGCTATTCAAAGGAGCCTCTATTCATGAATCACTCTTTGTTGCTTTATAGTTCCAAATGTATTGTTTCCTATTAAGTTTGTGATCCATTGTAGAGGCCTACGGTATGTTGCTATGTTGAAAATTAATAACATATTCTATAAGTAGAAATAATTTAGATTCTACTTGCAGCATCTTTCAATATAATTTTTTTAATATGTTTGAACAAAATACTTACTATGAGGCCACACAAAAAACAAAAAATTGCTTACTTATTGTTGATTTAAGGTACCACTATCTTAAATGAATTCATGGCCATTGTTGGGGTGTGCAAGTAACAACATAGGAATGAAGGGAATAAGGTCTTGAACCTTTTGGGTGAAAAAACATCAATGAACACATCTCCCTTTGGGCCTCAATATTGTAGCAAGTTAAAGATATTATTGTAACCATTTCAGGTGAGTAAGATGACCATTGTAAGTACATTTTTGTTGTTATTTTGTAGGTGATCTAGTGGTGCTTATGGGATATAGGGCAATACAATTCAAAAATTTCATAACATACTAGTGTAGACTTGCCTATTGTTGGCCAATAACTCAAAATCCATAACTTTCACATTGTATGTCCAAATGCCACAAAACAAAGTCTTTGCACCCCTTCTTCTCAAAGAACTTTCTAACAATACTAAGAACGCGATTGTGTGATGCACAATCCCAAAAATTCATAATTTAGGATAATCTAAGATAAAAAAAAATAATTCAAAAATCTTTAACTTTCATTCTATATGTCCATATGCCTGAAACAAAGTCACTATGCATCCCTCCTCGCAAAGAACTTTCTATTGGTACCATGAATGCGACTAGGGAACACACAATTCTAGAGATCTCACCATAACAAACAAATAAACAACCTAATTTCATGTAAACAAGGTACGTGGCCTTGTGCCATTGAACCAAAGTAAAACATAATTTCATTAATTAAAAAATGAACGAAAAAATCTATAACCTTCACACTATAGGTCCAAATGCCACAAAACAAAGTTTGTGCACCCCACCTTAGAGAGAGTTTTTTCATGGTACTCTAAAGGCAACCAAGGGATGTATGGTCCTAGAGATCTCACCATAACAAACAAAACAAAACAAACTAATTTAATGTAATTATGGCCCACTAGATGAGATTGAGGTTCTCTAAAGGGCCATTTTAGGGTTGTTCCCTTCATCATGAATTAGTGTACAATTTTCAAAATATTAAAGAATAAAAATTTAATTTAATGATGTGAAAAATAAGATTTTTTTTAAAAAGTATTGAAAAATATTTAATTAAATAATCTTATCTGATGTAGCCGTCTCTTAACCATGTCAAATTGTTGATGTGGTGATGTTCTCATGTTCGGAAACTAGCGGGCTCATGTAGAGGACCTCGATCTCATCTAATGACTAATTTGCTTTGTGCCATTTCCATAACCAAAATAAAAATAGAAGTAATTTTCTCATTTTTTAATTCATAAAAACTTTGAAATTCAATAATTTTCATGCCATAGGTCCAAATGCCATGAAACAAAACCTGCAATCGTCTTTGAAGAGAGCTTTCCAATAGTACCAAGAACACAACCAAGGACACATGATTTAGATATCTCCCTATAACAAAAAAAACTCAAACATCCTAACTTAAGGTATGGATAGATAAATTCATACTTTGTCATAAAAATAAGTGGTATTGCTTTCTATCACACTTTCACATATTCAAATTAAAAAAAAATTGTTTCCACCACCTCAAGGAATCACACTAAAAATTATATTACAATTAGGGTCATTCACCTTAAACCTTGAGAGTCCTTGGCAAGATTTGGAGTTTGTATGGAAAAATTAATTATGGCACGAGTAGAATCTATACATCATATCTTCATTTTTTGCAATTTTTTCTTTCTTTCTTTTTTATATATACATGGCCTCATTCATGGCCTTGCACAACTACTCATGAAGCATTGATTGTTTACATGATTCACATTATTGAAGACTCAACAAATTTTTCTTGCTCAACATACTTGCTAAGCTCTTGAAAGATTGATAATTGACCTAGTGCATGTCGACTTTCTTAGAGGTTAATCCTAGAATACTAGGCTGGTCACCATAGAAATCAGCCTTTTTGGTATAGTATGAATCATACTATACCAAAAAAAACCCAAGAAAAATACAAAACCCCCAAGAGCACTCATTTAGATGTCAAATTGCAATACAAGACCTCCCCTTTTTGCACAAAGATCCAAGGATGAACATGTGCATTTCTTAGAGAAGAAATCTTTGTCATCCATCGGACACTTAGTTTAGTCCGCCGCATCATTGCAGGCTTTAATTCTACTCAGATTGGCTGAATTGACTCTTGCACAAACAGGAGAAGGAGCTCCAGTAGACAAGTACTGTAAGTTGCTTGACAAGGTTCTATTGTGGCACGGAACTGAGGCCATTGGGTAGAGACATGCACGTGCATTGTGTCAAGCTTGCAAATTGGCCAACCACAAACTGAATCATCAACCATGGCAATTCGCACCATGTTGTATGGTCCTTTGACAACTACTTTTTGACAATAGTTGTCCCTGCGACAACCGAAAATTAATGAAGGTAAGTTGTCATTTTGACAACCAAAATTATTTTTAAGTCCTCTGCAAGTCAATGTTTACTTAACCCCTCATCGCTTGAAGTCCAAACATGTGTAAAAGCATCCTTGCTTTTAAAGTGCTATAAGTCTAAATTTCAGTGAAGTATGAAAATCTGAACCGTACAATCTTGTAGTATGCGTGTTGTAGATGGTGTGAAACAAATTTGGGGTCATTTGACCATGTAGATTGAATGATTCTAATGTTATAGTGTTGATAAAAGATGCTGAAATTTTCTTAAAAGCAAATTTGGAGGTGAGATGCAATTTCTAAACCTACTCAAATGAAAAAACTTTAAACTGCAAAGTAATTCAAAACCAAAAGACAAACACTTTGGTGAAAAAAATATCATTCAATTGATTCTTTGTGTCTGCAAAATTGTTTTGAAATGTCAAAAAACATTGAAAAAAGTAGCAAAAAATCACATTTATCAATGAACCTCCCTCTATCAAAATGATTCTCAGTCACTTATTACCTCTTGGATTGATATGAAATTTTGACCACACTAACTAGACTAGTATGTAAAACTTTTCCAACAAAAATTATTGAAAATGGACGACATATGGAGAAGTTATAAGCCATGGAAGTTCACTGTAATGCAAAAATGTCTGGATTTTGAACTTCAAATTGCTCCCAAACATTCAAAACAACTT
This sequence comes from Straminergon stramineum, assembly GCA_963920665.1. Classification (NCBI taxonomy): domain Eukaryota; kingdom Viridiplantae; phylum Streptophyta; class Bryopsida; order Hypnales; family Calliergonaceae; genus Straminergon; species Straminergon stramineum. The sequence goes on from OY987264.1 coordinate 37,495,543, forward strand.
GATTGGCATGAAAAGTTTATTACAATAACTAGACCTTAAGAGGAACAAAACACAACAAATTTTATTGAAAAAAAACATTTGATGAAAAAGTTACAAGCCCCCAAAGTTGCAGCCATCATAATGCAATGTGGTAAACTCAAATTGAACTTGTGAACTTCAAAAAGCTCTCAAAAACTCAGTACATCTTGGATCGATTTGAAAATTTTACTAGTGAAACAAAACTAATATGCACAACTTTTCCAACAAGTTTTATTGAATTCGGACATCGGATGCAAAAGTAACAACACTTTGAATTTGACTACCAAACAATGTGAGGACACTTTTCATCCCCTCCGGCATTGAAGGGTTAAGGCTAAGCAAATGTGACTAAGGTGGATTAGTGCTTTTAGGTTATGTTGTTGCAATACTTTGATGGATGATGATGAATGATGGATTTGTTGAAGATACTATATGATTGAATGAAATCTTCTTAAAACATTTTAGAGGGGGGTGAAGATGATTATGGAGTGATATTTCTACTTGAACAATATATTTTCATTGTTTACATTATGCTAGAGCATTGCATCATGTAGGAGATTTGGAGATGATGGTTTTTTATTTGGATATAAGATAGTTACAAAGGTATATGTCACTAATGTCATGGCAATGTTAAATATACTTATACATAAGGGGATTGCACTTGCAACTGTTAGATGAAATTCACCTATTCTAAAAGGCAGCAAGTTCCCCCGAGTTCTTGAACTATGGGAACTTGGTCAAAACAAAAGGTTGGCATGGCCAAGCGTTGGCCACGTCACATAATAATAAAAAGGTATTATTTTATTTTATTTTTTAATTTGCATTTAATTTTTTTAAAATCCTTTAAAAAAATTCTAATCATTTTAAATTTTGGCCAACAATGTCTAGTTCCCAACATGGGAAATTAGTCTAAAACAACTCTCCAATGTAGCTGAATTTCATCTAATGAATTCAATATTATGTAGCCCCATTTGCTCCCATGATCTGATAATTCTTTAAAGGATTGTTCAATTATGGTTTCAAACCATTATTGAATAAGTATATATATTCTCATAAGGTATTTTTATGCCTATGGATTGAAGTAGGAACTTCAAGGTAATTCAAATATCGTTTGATTTAATATGTGTTGGGTTTAAAAATGTGCCAAGTTGAGACATCCACTCTTTGAATGTTGACTATATTGGACGGTATCCTTTCATGACAAAATAGTGAAAGATTTTGTCACAATTCCATCTACTGTAACTCCTTATGAGAGAGTCTTCTTGACTCAAAATCATATCAAATCATTCTCATTGAGTAATTTGAATATTGAAACTTTAGAGGTACAAACAAGAATTGTGAAGACTAATTTTGCAATTTTACTCCATCACTTTTTTAGAAGTATGGATCAATTGGTGTAAAATGAGAATGTGATGCATTTATTGTGTTGATTGATTATTGTAAGTTGCTCCCTTGCAATGTGCAAATAGGACACACCTACACACTTAAATAGTTTAGATTAGCTTACAATGTTTTGAAGGTCTTGCGTTTCTTAATTGAAAATGAAATGAAGTTAATGGTTCTTGAAAAAGATGTATTTGACATCCAAAGTTAATAGAGATTAACATTTCCTACAATTGATTTTTTTGTAGATCAATATTCTTAATGGCCCAAAATTAGACAAGTTGTCAATTTGACAACCAAAAATTAAAGGAAATTGTCAATTCTTTTGCCTAGAATGTAACAAATTATATGGTCTTTTGACCAAAATAATAATAATATGTTCCATCCTTTTTATGACACATTCTAAAATTGCATTCCTTACATACCTCTTCAAATGTGTAAACATCCTATTGCACAATTTTCTTTGATAAAGTTGTAAACATGAGTGAGATTGTACTAGAGGTTTGTTTGTAAACTTTGCAATCAAGACCATGATGAATAAAGAGTTTGTTGGAGGTAGTTATATCAACTATACTATAAAGATGGAGGTAGTAAAAGCTAACATGTTTAGACATAGGCATCTACTTCAATACTACGTCTCAATGTGAAGGGCAAAGATCAATTTTAAATACATTTATAATTAAGGTTTTAAATTGAGATATTGTGTGTTAGAAAACATGCAAAGATAGATTTGATTGTCTCATTTTCCAACAAGGCCCTATACAAATTAAAGAATACTAATATTGTAAGTAAATTATTGAACAATTGACTTTTTTCATAAAAATTAAGACTAAATGAATGGAAAAATTGTGAAAATTTTGTTATATTCTTTTTTCTTTACAGCTTAATTCTAAAAAAAAATTCCAAAAATTTTCATCTATTTTTAGAACTAGTCTTCGTCAATGTACACTTGCAAAATAAAACAAAAATATTTCTGATTGTCTATTTGAACACTTTCAAGTGCACATATGTTATGTATTGTTGCTAAAGTAGTTGATCCACTCTATGTGAATCTAGTATCATTTTTAATGGCCTATGGATTAAAGTAGGATTTCTTAATATAAATATCATACATAAAAATGATTTAAATTATTTCTCTTTCTCTCTCTAATAAATTCAACATGCAACGTTTCAAAAAGTTGCTAGTATATGAGCTTGGGATCATGAGCCTCATAGCCTTAGAAGATTATACATCTATGTTGTAGGTGTCTATACTATAGAAACTATCCAAGATTATAGGATACCATTATAGATACTTATATTATAGGTGTTTATATTATAAGCACCTTCAATGATTGTAAGATATCCACTTATAGACATGCCCAAGGCTCATATACTTGCATTTCCATACTCACATGTTAGCATTGTTGCTTTTTAAAAGTCAAGTTGTTTTGGATGAGTTATTCTAGGTGTTGTCCCTAAACAACTCATTTTCAATTGGTACGGACAAATTGTGAGTGGTTACATATGAGTTTTTATGGACAATAGAGTTGTAAAAGACCAAATTTCTACTAGTGAAAGCAATTCTGAATACAAATAGAAAAATAGTATTTGAGACAACACATTCCAAGCATTGAAGCATGTCCAAGTCAATACAAATCTATTACATTCTATGCAAGGTGTGGGCATTTCTTTTATTCATGAGAATGTAGTTCTTTTTTGATTGAGAGCCAAAATCAAAAGTTAGGCTATATCAAGTTTTTCAAGCAAGCAAGCAACCTAGAGGAGCATGTACAAGAAGCCTTTTTAGTCTTCTTCTTAAATTGGCATGTATGTAACTAATATAATACATAATGGACCTATAAAAAAATGTATATTATAAAAATCTAAATCCATTAGGAATTAAAGTATGCTCATACTATTCAATAATAAGCAAAAATAATTTCTTACATGGTTAAAGTTTCTATTAAATTCTATCCATTTCATAGTCATCTTGTACAATTTGGTATAGTTGAATTTCCCCCACAAGATTCAAGAAATTGCCACAAACTCCTCAAATGATGACACATTCACTTCTATTATGTCATTGCATTGTATGTAATTGTTGCACTTTTGATCAATGTACTAGAATTACATACAAGTAAAAATGTTGCAATGACATTTGATGGCTAAAAGCCCTATAGATACTACAAGTTACAATGCATGCCATAGTTGCACCACCTACATGCCCAAACAAGTCCATAATGACTTCAATACCAATCATATACTTCTATTGCCAAAATGAACGGATTTGCATTGATTTGAGGCTAATTCATAGTGAATTGATGGCAATGTATAATTAAGGCATAAATTTTACCCACTTCAGACACTAGTTATCTTTATTTTGTGCAATCAACTCTCGAAAACAAGCAATTTTGTCCTTCATTTGTAATTTTAGTTTATCAATACAAACAACCTGGAATGGGGTGTTCAGTTGTACCTTAGTACCAAAAGCACAAAATTCTGCTCACAGTCCTGTACAAAAGTGCTTTTATGTTTTAGTATCCTCTCAATGTTAGTGCCTTGTACCTTTAGAAGACCTTTGCATTAGAAGACAAAAAATGTTTGTTCCTGTTAGGAAAAAAATGCAAAGAAGTTGATCATTGCAATCTGAATGCATAAGCTTCAAGATTTTGTGGCATGGGTTAAAAATACCGATGGTCCAAGTTTAGAGGCAGCTTGTCGCTCACATTGGCCAGTCAGACCAAGGCTGTAAGTCTGAGTTATAACCTATAACCCTTCCACTCAATGTAAAGTGCAGGACGCTCAGGACGCTCAGCTTTAAGAAACAACTTTGGCATCATGTCCCATAACCCAAAGCAGCCGAATAGCAATTTAATGCAATAATATGAAGCGACAACAATAATTTAGTGGGATAACCAATAGCAACAATAGCAATTTTGTTTTAGATGAGCTGCAACTGAATGAAATTGATGAACCGGAACTGACAACCCCAACCTTAGATTCCAATTGGGTTGACAAAGATTTGTGCACAGCACCTTGCCAAACTTTCCGATGCAATTCTGACCATATTCTCTGAAACTCTCAATTTCTTAACTTCAGATGCAATTCTGACCATGTTCTCTGAAACTCTCAATTTCTTAACCCTTGAATGCCGGGCTGGCGACTGTGGAAATCAGGTATTTTGAAACCGTGTGACATTATCTACTTTAAAAAAATCAAAAATACTCATTGGGAGTCAAAGTAGTGTAGAAGATCTTCCCTTTCCACCCCTAATTCCAAGGATGAATAGTTGCAACTCTGTCCTATAGAGGAGAATTCCTTGATGTTCCTCGGACAAAAAAACGTCCGCCGCGTCATTTAGGGGTTAAAATCTTTCTTTCAAATAACAGAACTGAGTACTTCACCTTGCTTGCCTTCTGCTGATTTCTTCCAAATTCACAGGTTCCCTCTTGTGATCTGAAAATTTAGAACACAAAATGAGCTGGAAGATCAACTTGAGGTTTGCACCCTTCTTCATTCCTTTCTCCACAACCGCAGACTGGGAATCGTATAACTGGGAGATCTTTCTAGTGAATAGCGAATTCAGCGAATTCAAAAAGCGAAATCTATGCACTTAACGTCAAAGATCCAATGTACATGAATAAGCTGAAGTTGCAGCGACGTTTGGTGAGGTTTCGGTGAGAGGGCAGCAGCCTGAAAGGACACTGAGTGCATTTTGCCAGCAGTTACCGTTTTATGCTTAGCTATACCTCAGCAGCAGGCTTTCTCTGAGCGATACAACCTGCAGGCTAGGGGTCCCGTTGCGGCACTCCCTGCAACATACATGAGTATGAGTGTTCCTCCTCATAGTGAAAAGCTCAATAAAACCCCTGGTCGTCAGCTCTAGCAAAGATCCAAATTAGATAGAGAATAGACATAGGACAAGTTAAAGCTCAAAAACTCATTAGATTTAATATACTAACTGGCACTGCACATCAACTAAAAACCACAACTAATTAGACTCTAATACAGAATAAAGGCATCGGATATGCAATGCATCCAAAAAAAAGAACAAAGTATCCAAGATTGTTATGTCCTTCGTAAGCTGCCCATACAAGAAAAATGTAAAAACTATCAGTCTTTCATATGTAAAATCCTCAACTGACTGGAAATAGGTCCTCTACGTTACTGCCAAGTGGTTCACCGGTCTAGATCAGAAGACGCACATTCGAAAGTCATAGGGAACATCGACAGACTGATAAACCAGTGTGATTTCGTTACGGCCTCTAGTAGTAGTAGAAGCCACAAAAATCCCAACTCATTCGAGTGCAAACGAATTCGCAACTCACAACAACAGGAATGAACGAAAAACGGTTTGCAATCTAATGATCGACGCTTGGTCTTTGCCTGCTCTTGTCCCAACCAAAGTTTTTTCTCGCTTTACTCTTCATCTTTTCAGCTCCTCCCGTGACGTGTGCATCACCGGTGCCGCAAAAAGTGAAGAAATTGCACTGTCAAGAAAATTTTCTGTAGTCAGGAAATCTTCACGGCAGCAGATGACAAGCATGCAATCGACCTCCAAAGTCGTCCCGAATAGCCGTAGTCTTCCTCTTCCACTTCACTGTCAAGCTAGATTAGCTGACGAATCCATCAGATCTGTTGAAGTGCAATCGACGTGCAAAATTGTGGCGTTGGCTTCGAGGCCATCATAACATTCTTGACAGGAGCTGCGAACACCTTGGACCGAAATGCTAATTCAAAGCAGAATCCAGGCATCCAAGATGCTGTGATTCTCACATTACCTTCGTGGCGCAGGTACGCACATCTTGAAGTTAAGAATGGAATAAATTGGTACTCAGCCCACTACTGAACACAAGTGCAGTTAACCGAGCCAACCGCAGTGCAGAGCGACAGGGTGGACAGTCAAAATAGCTCTAAAATGGCACGATGTCCCTAGCTTAAGGTAGTACAGCATTCACTCCATCATTTTTCTGTCATCTCGCTCGATAAGCACACAGACTTCCACATAATCCTGAGTCCAACCGCGTGAGATCGAGCCGCTTTTCCAATTACGCGTACCCGTCCAGTCATGTCAACTGAAAACGAGCAGCATCGGTAGAGGCCAGAATTGATGCACTCTGGGAGATAGCCTCCCTTCCACATTCGCGAAGGGTAGCTAGATCGAATCCTGTGAGATCGATGATGAAGGAGTTGAGGTCACTGGTCATGTACAGCCAGAGTATATGGCGTCTTGAATGGATTCAGTTAATTCACAGAGTCTTCAGCTTCTTCCTCCCGGTGAGACGAGCCACGAGCTTCTTTATCATGGTGACAATTACTGATCCAGCTGGTTGCGGCGAGGGAACTGCAGCTTCCGGCAACGAGCGCAGTCGCAGCGCATTCAGGAGAGAGCCGAAGTAGAGCGCCAACGCGGTCATGACGAATGTGATCACATTGTACGGCATGCTGAAATCGGGTGTCGCAAGCAGCATCAACAGGTTGTCCGAATACATCTGACTCGAATCATTCTGCAACCCCCTGCCAGAGAATGTGAAGAGAGCCGACGGCAGGTCAAATCCCCGATTGGCATCCGGCGGGTGTTCGTCGATGCGCAAGTAGCCCTTGTCGAACTCCACACTGAGGAGCACCAGGCTGGAGTTCCGTGGGATGGTGACTCCGAGTTCCAGAACGGCAGGGGACTTCCGGTCATCAGCCGGCGACAGCTTCAACCTCACGCCCTTCAAATTCTTCACCTGCTGTCCATCCACCACGACCTTCAGCGTGTGCATATACAGGCGGACGTACCATGGCACAATCTGAAACGTGGTCACGTCGACACTATCCCCCTCATTGCTGAAATCGCTCAAGCGCTCTTGATTAGCGTTAACAACAGAGACGATGGCTCCCCGGCCATTCCCCCGCCCTGTTAGGAACTGCGTGGCACGAAACGGCCCTTGGCGTGGAGACCATGAAAGAAACGCTCGCCACGACATTCCCACGTCTAATGGAGATCGTTGGCTATGGTCTAGTACATCGTAGTCCAGGCTCAAAGACGCAGACAGCTTCGACACTGCCTGGGGAGGCGAATTCAGCTGGAAGACGCTATTGAAATTCACATCAAACTCCTCCTGGCTCCCTATATTGCTCCGAGTCTTCAGCTCTTCTACGAGGCTCTCTTCAAGGTCGATCTGCACATTGCTGGAGGTGGCGAGAGGGCACCTTCCAACTACCGTCTTCCCAAACAACGACGAGAGAGACCAATTCGGACGGCGAGTATCCGACGACTTCAAGACCACAGTTAGGGTTTGCGCCAACCTGAGAGATCCTAGCTGTCCATCAACGCCATTTCCTGCCGCCACATGCACACGTAGCGAATGGTAGTGGCCATTGTAGATTCGCGGCCTCTCGAGAAGCGTGGACAACCCCGCTCTATCTCGACAGGGAAGGAGCTTCAACCACGGCGTCAAATTCTCCGTGCAAACAGCTTCCCGGGGAAGTGCTCCCTGGCGCACAGCACCACTCGTACCTCCCACCATCGCCGGATCCTCCAGGAAATTGATCGAAGCACAGAACAGACCGGACAACGCATGCGTCAAGTTGCGCCACAACATGTCAACGTCGTGGTGGTTGGATCGACGAAATTGCGCCCAAAGCTCAACACCTCCAGGCTTCACATGAGCAGTCCCGGTACTACTCGCCCTTCCATCCAATACTCCCCACTGCCGGTGCTCCCACCGCCCCTGCGTGAACGAAAGCTCCATCTCCTGGATACGTAAGCTCTCCACGATCTGGAAAATCGCCTTCGGAAAGAGCTTGTGATGGTGGTGGTGACCACGTTGGTTGCTTTCTTCCCCGAGGGAGCTCACGAACTGGAAATGGGCCAAGACTTTGCCATCGGGAAGCGGACGCAACAGCAAACGCTCCTGAAAATCCTCCGATCGGGATGAACTGCCAATCCGCCATAGCAAGCAGAAAAATGCAAGCCAGAGGCACGGATTGCATCGTCCCACACCCGCCATCGGAGGAGACTACTTAACAGCAGCACTCAGACATGGAGTCCATTCATTTCTCCAATTGCTTCCGCATTGCAAATTGCTTGAGGAGCTCGGTCATTTGTATCGTGAATCGCAATCTCTTGGAGAATTTCGATTCCATGAGATAGGAAGTACTAAACCCTAATATGGACTGGTATTGCACCATCTCTGGCTTTAAGCAGGCAACTCCAGGTCTGTAAATGACTTGTGGTACGAGCACTCAAGTGCGCCACTTTTTCTACACGAAATAGTGAAATTAGGTTGCCCACACTAATTTCTCGAAATTTGGCACTATACAAGAATATTTATTGGTATTGTACAAGAATGCACTACTTTCGAATTAGATATATGTAATTGGGACACTTAAACTTCCACATGTACAAATGGAAATATTTGTAGTAGTATTTATTGACTTTCATGGCTTGTAAAGCAATTTTCTTGGGATAAGGCAACCTAATTGTTAAGGCAACCTAATTTCACTAATTAGTGTAGTTCTTCAATGTCCCATGGTAAAATTTCAATGTAAAAAAATGGGGTTAGTAACAACCTTTTATAAAATCCAAGCCCACTTGTTTCATAATTTTCCAAAGCTCAAATAATAACTTATTTCATTAGTTTTCTTTAAGTTGAAAGTTTAGGTTGTCTACACATGCTAAAAGACTTCCTTTAATAAGTCTTATTGAATTTCATAAAATCTCAAAATATTACAAATTTATTTAAATTTTAAGGAAAATTTATTCAAAAAAATACTTCAAAAGGATTAAACACACACACGTATGATCAACATCTAAAGCAACTACACCTTATGATTGCACCTTCTTTCTAAAAATGACCCCTACAAATTCTTGTCTAAAATGTATAACTTCCCTTTATGAGAGTATGGGGGCAATTCTACACTCACCTGATTACAAAGCTTTGAAAATTCATGATTTATTCATATGATATTCAATAAATGTATTTTAAGCAAATCCCAAATCTCCTTTGACTACCAACAACAATCAACAAGAATATTATAGTTTAATTATAAGAACATCACTCAAATCCTTGTTCAAACGATTTTAGGTGTTCTTACCTTACTTAGAAAGATATTAAACAAATTTTAGCTTGTAAGGGTAGTGTAGACCTAGAAGGTCCAATAGATGACTTCATTGTTAACTATAGAAATAAAGAATGCAGCACCTCTTGGTTTAATAATTGGAGTATTTTGGTGACTACTTTGGTTATGGGAGGCCACATCTTTCCAAGCTTAACTCTAAAATATTGTTGTACACCTAAAAGGTCTTTGGGATGACATCACCTAAGTTTTGGATGAAAAATAAATAAATTTTCATGCAATTTGTTTTTGAAGTTGCTTGAGTTCATTTTTGATGAATAGTATTGCAAATTCCTTCATTATAGTATCATTGATTTCTTCAAAAAAGAAGATGGTTAACCCTAGAAGGATGTTGCAGATTCTAAATGTCCAATGGATGACAGAGAATTCTTCTATGTAGGACTTTGGTGTTTGTCCTTGGAATTTTGAATGAAAAGGGGAGGTTTTATACAATAGTTTGACCTCTAATGAGTGCTCTTGGATTTTCTTAAGCAAGTGATCCACACAAGCCCCCAAAGAATGATTTCCATGGTTTAGGATTTTGTTCTTATGGGATTAATCACAAATCACTAATATTGTGTATTTTGGCCATTTCTTGCTAATTATTCTTGATGTGATTTTGGCCATAAACATGATATTTTTTTATTTCAGTTCCACTAATGAAATGAAGCTTATCAAGTGTAGTTTCTATTCCAATTTGAAAAATTCCTAAATTTCAATATTCTATAGCAATATGAACCTTTGGCCTTTAATCATGGTTTGTTGATTTTCTAATTTAGGAGTGACATGGTAGCTTTGATTTACACCATGATGTTGTAAACTACTAAATTAATATACATCTATGGTGAAAATTTCATAGTTTTTGAGTATATTTTGTATTTGATATGAATTTTCATCATTTTTTTCTTAAAAAAAATCACAATAATTTCAAATTTTTCCGACTTGCATTAGACATATGATTCCATCTCTGAAAAATAAATATAAATTTTTTCATTCATATCTAGTTCCAAAATGGTAGCAAATAAAGGAATGGATAGTGAGGCTTGAAATCAATGGTCATCCTTGCAAAGTTAACCTATAACTGATGTGGGGGACATTTTTTGTCTGATGAATGACAAAGAATCTTCCTATGTAGGGTAGAAGTACAATTGCTCATCCTTGAAATTTTGTGCAAAAAAGAGAGATCTTGCACAGTTGTAGTTTTACCTCCAATGACTATTTTTTATTTTCTTAAAGTAAATGATATCACACGGTTCCAAAAGGGATGATTTCCACGGTCACCAGTCCGTCCCTCTCCCCTTGAATTTGAAAGTCCCGCCACAGTAGCCAGTGTCAAATCCACCCATTTCGGAGATACCAGCAACGCCAACAGCCGGATAGCTAGATGTAGCAATCTACATCTAGGTTTCCCTCCTACCACCGCAGCTGCCTCGTCCTCTTCTCAAGCTTGTGAAGGACGTTTCACGACGAAGCACAATCTCCACAATCAAGCTCTCTAACGCCAGAGTACAATCATCAATGTCTACTGGAGTGGTCCGGCACTACCGAAATTGAGCGTTAAGTTACTCAATCACATTGCCATCATCGTCATCATCAACATCAAATCATCAATGGTGCAATTTATTCTGAGCTGAGGGAGCTTGGAAGCGCACTAAGTTACTTCGCGGCATGAAGATCGATTGTTGATGGTGTGGTAAGGATTTTGTGGATTTCTTTCATGACTGGCGTTACAGGTGGGAGTGGTGACTCTCCAAGTGAAGGGTGCTAGGGTTGGCCGCCACGACCATGCCGACGTATCGAGTTGCCGGGATCACAGTGCAATTCCCTTACAATGCCTACGACTGCCAGCTCGTTTACATGGAGCGCGTCATTTCGTCTCTTCAGCAGGTATGCGTGATAACCTAAAGTGTGCGCCATTGTGGTGAGTTGGAACATTATTCAGTGCCTTTGTTGTCTGAGCGGGTCGTGCGATTTTCTTTACAATTCTTTGCGACTGCCAGCTTGTGTAAGGGAAACGCACCTTAAGCGAAAATTGCATCGCTGAGCATAGGTACAGTATGGTAAATTTTGATAGATTCTTGTTCGCAATTTGAAGATGGTCCCAATGTGCCTAAGAATGTGTTATTTGGATGTTATATGCAAAATTTATAAGGGTTCAAAGTTTCACTGGTAGATGATCTAAAACAAGCAACAGTTCTCAAAATCACTATGTGCAAAACCCTAAACCCCTGAAGTACGTTGATCTAATTTAGGTCATCAGACCTAAAAGCGGCACTTGAAGCGCTTAGTTCCTACTCTTAGGCTGACCAAATTTTTGCAAGGTCGTTCCAATGCCCAAAGTAGGGCAAATTTGGTTGCAAGTTTTGATGTTTAGTGATGTAAATCCTCAAATTCAACATGTAATCTGTGTCCAAGATTTTATAGTGTCACATTTAGGTACGTGTGGCAATTAGGTACCCCTACCTGAGACGATTCAGGGCTACTGTACTTGCCTGAGCCACCAATTTAATGGTCTGGTGATGCCAGGGACGAAATGCGTTGCTGGAAAGTCCAACAGGAACCGGGAAAACGCTGTGCTTGCTGTGCGCGACGTTGGCTTGGCGTGAGAGCCTGGCTCCTCTTCCAGCTGCCAGCCAATCCTCGCACCCATCTTCCCAACGAATTGCGGTGAATTCCTCTGAACAGGCTACTTTGAGTCTAAGCCAAATCGATTCTGATGGCATAGTCCTGCCGCCGAAGTTGCCTACGATAGTGTACTCCTCTCGTACCCATAGTCAGCTGCAGCAAGTGATCAGAGAGCTGAAAGCAACTGTGTACAGGTTGGTGCATTTCAGGGAATATTTTCGAGCTTCGTCGTATATCATCAAGACTCCGGTTAATCGCTTATCCTGCAATATAGTTTATGGCATCGTAATTTGTGGCAAGATGATGTCTTTGCAGTGTGAGTTGAAAAATTCAGTTCAATGAGCTTCAATGAGGTGTAGATTTGGTTATTGTAAAAATGCATTATAGTTTGTTGCATTGTTAATTGAGAAAAGACAACGTCTTTGTAGTGTGAGTTAATAAGTTATTTCGGATGAACTTTATAGAGGTGGAGATTTGGTTATTGTAAACCAGTTTGGCGTGGTTTCTGGTTTCGCTTCGCAGGCCCAAAATGGTGGTGCTGGGTTCAAGGGAGCAAATGTGCATCCACCGTGATGTTCAAAACCTACGTGGAAGAGCTCAAAATCATGCCTGTCGCTCTCTCACCAAGGGTCGAAACTGCACTCACTACAATCGCGTTGCAGGTGTGTGACTTTCTTTCAGTCTTGTTTTGGGATGGAAACCTGCGCGTTGACTGTGGATTCATTGGTTATCAAGTCTTTGAGGATTGAGTATGTTCTCCAAGTCAGACTGCCTTTCACTCAAGGTTGAATTCCGAATCGGTTGCAGATTACGCTAAAAATCATCCACATCTTGGAGAGGAGCCCGTAGACATCGAGGACTTGGTGAAGATTGGAAAAACTGAAGGCCCGTAAGTGTGTGTATGCGATCTTACTCTGTTCGGTGGTGCAATTGTAAAGGGTGTGGGACTTGTCGTTTAGATGGTGAAGCGAGCCCCGGCCTTTCCAGTTGATTATCAACCTGCATGCTTTGACGACAAGATCTGACAAATTGAGTGCACTTGGTGCGTTATCATGTGGTGATTTCAATTGACTTGCTCTTGGTGTTGGTCTGGAGCAGATGCCCATACTTTCTCTCTCGTGAGCTTCATAACACTGCGGACATACTCTTTGTGCCCTACAACTATCTCATTGAAAAAGAAATGAGGCGCTCTCTAACAGGGGTCTCATGGAGCAGGACGATCCTCATATTTGATGAGGCTCACAATTTGGCAAGTTACTGGTGCATTTCTTTGGAATATCCAGGTTCTCGATTTAGCTTTATTTTGGTTGGGATGGTAGAGACGAGAGTTGTCGTGACAGACCACTTCGTTCTCAGACTAAGATGCTTATTTCATTGCATGTTGACTTCTCAGGCGATTTGTCATGAGGCACATTATGAGTTTTTCTGAAGGCTGCGTATTACTGCGTGCATATTGATGAATTTGAACTGGGTGCAGGAAGGAATTTGCGCTGATGCTGCTTCATTCGATTTGCCTGCAGCCCATTTGGCAACATGTATTCAAGAGGCAAAGGCCTGTGTAGATTTAGCTCTAGCACGTCGCGGAAATGACAATGCAGCTGATACTTCTATAGACCCCGACAATTTTGCAGTTTTGAAAGGTATCAGTACATCCTTAAGTTAGATACTAGCGAGAACATTATTTATTTGTTCATAACGATATGGGCATTCATTTATATGGATATTCGAAAAAATAGTAGCTGAGGAAGATCGAAAGCTAATTTTTGTGATGTATATCTAATTTCTCACGTATTGGAGATGCAGCACTTTTGTTGGAGCTGGAGAAAAGGATCAACGAAATTCCAATTGGATCTGAATTAGGATTTACTCGCCCGGGGCCTTATATATATGAGTTTTTGGCGGAGATGAAAATCACTTACGAAACTGTTTCGATGCTTATTGACACTATCGATCAAGCTACCGCTCTTCTTGAAGATGGTAAGTTGCTAACTGCAATATGCCTCAATGATACTTTTTGCAGTACATTATTAGTGATAAGCTGTGTTCACGTTATATTGTTGTAAAGTCGCCGATTTCGCATCAGTACGATTGGGTTCACAAGGCTTGAAGGATTTCAGCCATTGTAAGCATATTCGATTTTCTAGGATTTTCTTTCATCTAAGTTCCTTCCTTTTAAGAAATTATAAGAAATTCATTGCCCGAATCTCTGCGTAACAGAAGCGAATGAAGGAGCGGGAGGTGGAAAATCAAAAGCAGGTGGATCTGGCACTATGTATCGACTCTCGACATTTCGGGATGCACTACGCATTATTTTCAGAGATAATAATGTATCACATGCTGGTTCTTACAAGGTGAGCCCAAATTTTGGCAATCTTTTTCTTAGAGAAATTAACTTGGTTGGGCTCTTTACGAGGAGCATGGTTAAGGAAACTGCTGTTAATAATATATGATTAGAAGGTTTCCTGATCTATGTACGTGAAGAGCACTGGACTGTTCTTATTTAAATACAGATTCTGTTATGTTTAGGCGCCATTATAATAGCTGTGATCCTCCTAGTTCTCTTGGTAATTGACATGGTATAAAGCAATAACTCATGACAGTGCATCATGTTTCCAGGTTCACATCCATGAGCAAAGTGGTAAGGATGGGGACAAGGGTGGTGGAAGAGGTAATTTGTATACTTAGGTAACATAGTATTGCTATCAGTGAACAACACATAGATGCTCAGAAGTTGGTTAGTGTAAAAGATTTGCACTTGATAGGTTCCCGTCTTTGTGTTGTTGGTTGTTTCTCTGGTTTTATGAGTGTCATTCAAACATCTGCGAAGGTACCGGCATGATGAATATCTGTGGATTGCATATGTATCGCAGTACTTAGATATCCTGGTTTGTCTTCTTCAGGTGCAAAAAAGGGGCGCATGTTGAGCTGGTGGTGTTTCAATCCTGGTTTAGCAATGGAGGAGTTTTCGAAGATGGGCGTGCGCTCTATCATATTGACTTCGGGAACATTAGCTCCTCTGGACTCATTTGCCATTGAATTAAACCTGTAAGAGCCATTCATGCTAGTGCTTTGCAGATCAGGAAGAAGTCCCTGCTAAGTTCGTCAAATGTGCTGCATAATGTCTCTCTGAGCTTTCACTGGTCACATTGCAGGCCATTTGATGTGCGACTAGAAAACCCCCACGTCATTGATTCAAGTCAAGTGTGGGTCGGAGTTGTTTCTTGTGGTCCTTCTGGACGACCCCTGAATTCATCTTATCGGAGCCGTGACTCCATCGAATATAAACTGGAGCTTGGAAACACAATTGGTATGACTTGTTTGTGCAAAGAAATACACCTGTCACACTTTTTAGACAACAAAGAAATTAACAGAGTTGTAAGGTTTCATTGCTGTTTCTTTACGAAGTAATACATGTGCATATAATTAGTCACAGAACCAGAGACATTGCGATAACACATCCGTCTCTTTTCTTTCGCAGTAAATTTTGCACGTATTGTGCCCGATGGTCTTCTTGTCTTCTTCCCATCCTACTATCTCCTCAACTCTTGTATTGAAGCTTGGCAAACAGTGGTAAGTAATCTTTTCACTCGTAATAAGCTTTTAATGCACTACACTACTTTCCGTTCTCTCGTTTATTTTTGGTATTGTTTGTAAGCTTGAAGTGAAACAAAGACTGATTTGGGGGAATATTTCATGCAGACATCTGGGTCAGCAGCCACAGCAGCCTCGGTTTGGGAACGAATCTGTAGGAACAAGCAACCTGTCGTTGAGCCCAGAGAATCGGCTCTTTTCAACCAAGCAAATGAGGTAAACTTTCTTACGAGGCAGCCGTTGGATTTAGTCGTTGTGTTCTTGAAATTTTCTGCTGTGTTTACATGACTCGATGCTATTTTGTCGACCTTCAATTTCTGTTTGCGTCTGCCACGATCTGGCAAATGAGGATGGACTGGGCAGGCTTATATTAAGCTATGTGCACCCAAAATCTCCAACTAAAATATACAACATATATTCATTTCAAGTGACAATTCTAGATGCACATTTCTTATGTTAATTATTTTTTTTCAGGATTTTGTAGCTAAAATCAACGACACCACCTCTACAGGGGCTATATTCTTTGCTGTTTGTCGAGGGAAGGTACTTCCTTTCATCCACTTATTTATCCAACACCAACTAGTAATTTTTTCTCATAGGATTACCTGTATTTTTTTCATGAGTATTATCTTCTTTTTTTAAATTTAAAAATTAATTTACGGCTGCATTTCAATTCTTGGAATTTTATAGGAATCTCTTGTATGGTTCTCTACATACATAGTGAGCTCAACTACGGTAACTCGTCTGTTCACTCGTAGGTGAGCGAAGGGCTTGATTTTGCAGACCGAGCAGGACGGGCTGTTATTGTGACTGGAATACCTTTTGCCATGAAGATGGATCCCAAGGTCTTGCTATTTGCTGACTTTTTAACTCTCTCTCTCTCTCTCTCTCTCTCTCTCTCTCTCTCTCTCTCTCTCTCTCTCTGAACAAAGGCTCATACTCTATCTCTTCAATTAGGACGGATCTCTTTGTCAGAAATTAGATTAGTCATCATGGTGCTTATCAAATAAGCCCGATTTGATGTGGCAGGTGAGATTGAAAAGGGAATACCTTGATGAGCTGGTTCGTCTACCAGCTAGAAGGCACAAGGTGAATATTCCTTCCTTTTCCTCTTATGCTGGAGATAAGTCCATCACATGTAATGAAACCCTGTTGCTTCGGAAATTGACCAACTTCGCAGAAAAAATATCCGATTTGCTGAATTTTTCCATTTAAGCAGTTTGAGAATGACAGGCTTTGTTTAAATATCTGTATGTTACTTCTACAATTATACAGATATCATATTCTTTGCTGTTGATCTGACAGATCTGAGGTTGGGAGGCTGGGTTTGATGGGGAATTGTAGTGCATTTACAGTATGTCAAGCATGCACTAAATTGCCTTGTTGAGGTACACACTTACAGGTTTTAACAGGGGAAGAGTGGTACGTCCAGCAAGCATCCCGAGCAGTAAACCAGGCAATTGGGCGAGTAATCCGTCACCGCAATGATTATGGAGCTATCATTCTCTGCGATGAAAGGTTCTTTCTTGTTCTCTACCTCTCTGGATGGATATTCGCTTCCACTTTTGCATCTATGAAGGCACTGTGACATTTGTACAGTATATATCATCTTTCACAGTAAGCAACTCTAAGACTGTTGTGCAGGTTCGGCCAATCAGGACCACAAAATCAAATGTCGCTTTGGCTTAGACCCTACATCAAGGTCAGCCGGTGGTTATTTTCTCATGTGTCCACAAGGATCCCCTGCATCTTTTTCCATTCATTTTTTGGGATCGGATGCATTGTCACAACCCTGTTGGTCGAAAATGTGAGTTGAATTTACCTGATAATTAGTATTGTTCATATTCTTCTGCTCATCAATGACAGAGTGATTGCTTTGGGGATGATGCAGACCTATCATAAATTTGGAGATGCAGCTTTCAGTCTGACACGATTCTTTAAAGATAAAGATACTGGAGTTGGAACTCTTAAACCATCAATCGCAGTTGGTATTTCTACAGGTTGGTTTTGTCACTTCGATGCTGGTGTCTTTGAGTTCGTTCATATCAGGAATATGTACCCAACGTAACTCTTTTTAAGCCAAAGATGCAATTAGAATATTACTGTTGTGTTTCACAGGTGGTATCGTGTACTCAAGGACAGCCCAACAAACATCTTCCACTGTCATCAATTTCAGCGCTACCACCAATCCTCTTCGTTTCTTGCAAGCCTCAGGGATTCAAAGTTGCAAAAACGGAGTAGTGATAGAGAAAAATGATGGAAGCACCGATGGAATGAAGAGCTTCATGCCAACAGTGAGCGTCTCTTCTTCTTGGAATTCTGAAATTCTTTGAGGAGCAATTCTGATAGTATTCTTAGGCTAGTAACAGGATTTCAGGAGTAGACTTTTTCAAGGAACTTTTAGACAGCATCATAATGAAAATCTTTGCCATAATTCATGGAGAGGTCTCCCTATGGTCATAGTTGTTATTTGAAGGCTTCCTACTGTATCATGGGGAGATTTATGTATGACCACTGACCGCAGGGGACCTGACCATGATTCATGGGAAAGGTTCTCTTTATGATGCTCTCTAAAAGTTCTTTAAAAAGTCTGATTTTACTGAAAATACTGTTTAGGTGCTTTTTAGATAATATTAACATTTCAATGGAAAGATTTACTCATTTCTTGAACATTGGAGCTCTTGTAGGGATCAGTTTTCGCCCCACGTCATCCGGAAGTCTCCATACCTTCAGCACCTCGTGAATCTCTGTCAGCGCTTCTTGCAGCTGATCGATTATCAAAAAGCAGTCACGTGCTGAAAGATGTGGCCATCACTGCTGCCAATTGTGCTGTTGGGAGTACTGCTGGATTGGTTCATTTGTCCGGCAACGCTGGAGCCAGCAAAGGAGGAATCGCTGGACAGAGGATTCTTGGTCCAAGTCCTACTGCAAGGCTCAATGAACCTCAATGTTGGTTTATATTTTCAACTTTTTGTCCTCCTCATAAAGTAGCCAAATAATGAGTATGCCACATCAATCTATTACATATTCCTGAATAATCGTTTGACTTAATTCCTTTCTGGATTTCGAGTTTTCTTTCTCAAAATCCTTGTGGTGAATATCTTCATCATCTGTTTGAACTATGTGCCGAACTGCTGCACCTGCTCATTTTCTAACTTCAGATAGACGATATTACTTCTCATCAAATTGTGTTGATTGACTTATCTAAATTTATCATCTGAATAACAATGGTGAGGGTTGTGGTGTGAAGCTTCATGTCGACCAGCAGAAACCTCTTCGAGCAGTATGACATCGTATCTGAAAGATCTTGGTCCATGTCCTTGTGTTCGTCCCAAATCGAACAGCCGTCGTGAAGAAGAAATGGAGTTTGCTGCCAAGCCAGAAGAGATTTTGCCTGCTAATCAGAAGGACACGGCACCCAAAGACGAGAAGAGTAGAAGAGCTGCAAACTTCTTGAAGGAGGTATTGGAATATCGTATTGTATGGTCATTCATCACAACAGACCACCCCACCCCACCCCACCCCTATTAGATTGACAAGTTATTAATGATACGTTAAGGGGCATCAAATTCATTTAATCCTGTGCTGAGTTTCTGTTAATCTAACCCAATGGTGTGAACTAAATGTTAGTGTCGTTGGCATCAACCTCACATTATACTGGCGACTATTGAGATAACATTAAGTCAACACGAAGTTGACATTAATTCAACGTTATCTTAATATTGATCTAATTTTCTATTAGATTAACATTAACCTACCTTAACACCTTTGTGAATCTTATAGGGGATCTTTTGAGATGTCTGCCAAGTTCTCTTGAAAGCACTTTAGTCGAATTTTGTTCTCTCGACTAATCTTATGGACTCTTTTACCTGCTGAGTAGGTAAGGGGTCGTCTCAGCTCCGGAGAGTACAAGGGATTCCTGGAATGTATGAAAGGTCTGAAGAACCAAACTATGAACATGGACAAGCTTCTACAGTTAGTTGGAAATTATTTCTCTGCTCCAGAACGCCTCTATCTACTGCGGAGGTTCGGTGGCACCTTCCGACTACATCTTCTGCTGATGTTTATGCTTTGTCCTTGTGCCTCTAATCGCTCCTTCAGATTATAACTCACGCACTGTTCCCTTTAATCCTAAATCTAGGATCGTGTGTGAGGTCAATATATGGCCGGAGCTGCATTACTTTTGAAGTATCGAATCTCCTACATTGGAACTGAATTAATGTGCTGTTGTTCTTTTTAGTTTTGGAGAATTTGTACCAAGCAACCACCGTGCTGCTTACGAGGAACTGTTGGCAGCTAAACATGCAGCTCGTGGAGTGTTACTAGGTTTTTATCTACACCTTTCTCAGAGCCTTGAGATTAATAACTCCAGAATTCGCCATTAATCCCGAATCCCAAAGTTAATGTAGAAATCCTATTTTGGAGTTTCCAAAATAATATTTCTAATGTTCACATGTGCAGGGTATGATTTCTTCTTTCTTTTGGCACTTTTTGTTATCTTCCTTGAAGCTTTCTAAATGATTTATTTGAAAACACACACTCTTGGCCATTGGGGCACTTTAAGTTCCTTCAAATTTTCAGAGTCTGCAATACTCAAGTACCGCATTATCATTTATCGAACATTTGATAACGGGTGAATGTGGCGGATTACAGACAACCTCTCAGGTCAGGGCACTAGCAGACCAAATGTCTTTAGTTTCCTGAGCAGAAGCCGGAATCCTCCACCTCCTCTTTCTCCCACTGAGGGACGTCCGGTCAAAGAGGCTAGAACGACTTCCAAGACAGGTGAGGTGCTTTGTAAACCTGATTGTTCTAGTTACGCATGCTACGTTTGCGGACAATCGAACGTCTTGAGCTAATTGTTTTGGTTGTTCTCTTTCTGCAGTAGTAGGTCGTGGAAAGCCGTGACAAAGGCATTAAGCTATTTTACGCATTAGCAGCATGAGGAGCCATGCTTTGGCACTATTGGAGGTAGGTATTCATGTGCTGAAAGCATCCAACAGAAATTACGATTTGCTTAATAAGACAAGATTGTGCACATTGAGTGATTACTTGCATAATTTTGGTTGCTCTCTGCTCACCAATGAGTCGTTCAGCTCTTCACTTGTGTAACCCGTTTGATATTGAATTTTGATTACAGCTTAGGATTATCGGTAGGCGAGATGGAATCAAGGATGGCATATTGTTAGCAGTTTCCAGCTCTGTGGAAAGTTTAGTTGAGAACTTCATTTTGGTAGTTGAAAGAATGCAGTCTCCAGGGCTTATATCAGGTTATTTGGTGCTTGTCATCACTTTTCATGAAACCAATTGTTTCTTAGTTGTATATAATATGTGTTCCTGGCTTAGGGCTCATCATAAACCAAAAGAAGAGAAGACCACATGTGGCCAGGCTGGGGATTGTGCGCCAATTCTTACGAGCGATAATGCTCGACCTCTAATGGACCTCTGAACCTCATGTATTTTTAGCAGTTCTGAGTAGGTTATACGGGAACTTTTGTATTGCCCAAATTTATTCATTTTTTGACCACATGCAATGTTCTTCCCTGATTCTGGTGATAAAAAACTTGGCTTCATCTGAATTATATTTTTCCTAGCATGATGAATTGAATCGTTCATTCTAAATCTATGGTCTTTTTGGTTAATGATGTGGAATTGGGACAAAGGAATGTTGTGGCTTCTTCCTGACATCTTTTGCAGTGAACTTATTATTGAGATTGCCTTTGGGCAAATTCTGGAAGGAAAATCTTTGTAATGGATGTGCTTCAGTGAAATGAGAGAAATGGCTAGGCTCAAATCTGTCAGGGTGCCTGACATATCACCCAAAACAATTTTAGTCATATACATCACAATGGTGGAATTTTTACAATTGATGCATACATTGTGGGTTTACTGATGCAATTTTGAGTTGCACACCTTAAAGTTCAAAGTAGCCAATTGAACCTCAAATCTAAACTGCTTAAAACATCATGCACAACTCCTAGTGACAACCTTGTAGCAAGCTTTCATTGTTATATAAGATGATTCATTTGTTGTAGGGTGTTCCTATTTAACTTGAAGAGAGTGGCTTAAATATCTAGAAAAAAAATGTTCTCCTCAAGAATGAGGTGGCCTATGGTAGGGCATCTCATGATTATGTCCCCTAAATGTGGGCACCTAATTTGCATAGAAAAAAGTGCACAATAATAGGACACCTTCAAAAATTCAAAGAATATTACACCTTTCATCCATCAATTGTTCATAACATCCACTAAAATCATTTATTGAAGTGGCTTTGAAACTACATAGATCATGGGGTGGAGTAGGGGAATTAAAATTAAAATTCCAAGTGTGGTGCTAATTTGAAGGTTGAAGATGTGCAATAGTAGGCCCCCTTGCCATAATTTTTCCAGCTCACACAAAGGATGAGCTTGGCATATCTTTCATAGCTCACACAAAGAATGAACCCTTGCTTTGAACCTATATTCTTGAATCTTCAACAGTGTTTTGGGGCCCAATACACTCTTATATAATGTTATGTGAATGTAGTTTGTCATTCACAAAGAAATAGTTGTACTAAAACCTCATATCAACACCTCAAACTAGAGCCTCATATCAACTCCTCATACCAGCATCTCATATCAGAACTAATATCAATATTTGTATCAGAAGCACCTTCGCTGAAAAACAGAAAGGGAGAATTATAGTATGTGCGTTCATTCATCATAAGCCATGTATGATTTCTTTTCATTGGATGTTGCTTAAATTGTGGACTTTGGTCACCAACAATATGTGTGAAACCATCTTGAGAGCTACAATGTATCAATTCTTTTGTGCCTCAACAAAAATTCCGAATTGTTGGTGCTCTTGTGCAAAAGCTCTCCTAAGATGTATATATGATGTTTTAAGTTTTCTTATTTTGAGGTCATGGGCATACTAACCCCTAAGTGCTCCGATGTCCATTTTCTGAATGATGAACATATTGAAATTGAAGTTTCATTTTCCTTACTACTTGGATGAAAGTCATTCTAATTTTTGGAGATACTTTATTAAGTTGTTGTTCTATCTCAGGGTTGGATTTGGTGTTACTAGACTACATATTTTTCTGAAATTACAAATGTGCAAGTATGTCAAGTGGTTGACAAAGCCAAAATTGCATTGACTCTAGTTTGAAACGGGATTTGCCAAAATGTGGTCATAGATTTTAAGGACACAAAAATTTCAAAAAATCACCATGTGAAGAGAACCTCATTTCAAATCCATTCTAAACAAATCTTACTCAAAAAAAGATAATCTTTTGTTTATAATTGAATTTAGAAGTAATTTCGAAATTTTCCTTCCAAAATTTATAAAAAAAAATATTGGTGATAGCATTGGTGAATCTAACCGTACAGATGGAATCTATAATTCTCAGTCTACAACTTTTATTTGTATATCAATTCCTAAATATGCTTCCAAATAGCACTTTATAAGGATTTTTTTCAAATCATCAATTTTGGAGATGAATCTAGACACTTATGTATTAATTGTTAAGACATAATCCTAGGGTTACACATAAACACAAAGGGTAAGCTTCAATCTACATTCTATATTTCTTTATTTTTAAAGGTTGTTTTTTTGAACTTAAAAAATATTATTTTTTGAGGTCAAACATATTTGTACCCCTTGAGCTATAGAATATTTGGAAAGAATAGTTATGAAAATTTATAACTTACAAATGTAACTACCATACTTAAGGAAATTTCTTTTTGTGAAAATTACAAAATCAACTCAAATCTATAATCAATTTTAGGAAAATATTTCAATTCTCAATTTTAAAATTTAATGAAAAATATTAATTGGTGCAACAAATAGCTATAAAAATTATATTCATTGAATTTGATTCCACCTAATGAAATGAAGTTGATCAATTGCAATTTCTACTCCTATTGGAAATTTTGGAAAATTCATAAATTTCAATATTTTATAACAATATGAACTTTTGGTCTATAACCATGGTTTATTTATTTTCTAATTTTAGAAGGGCACTATAAATTTGATTTCATTATAATATAATATATATCTATATAGAAAATATCAGATTTTAAAAATACGTTTTGTATTTGATATGAATTTTCTTCACTTTTTTCTTAAGAAAATCAATGTAATTTCTAATTTTTCCCAAAAAATTTGAAAATTTTATGACTCACTGTAATAGACATATGAATTCATCTCTGAAAAATAAATATGAAAATTTTCATTCACATATATTTCGAGAATGGCAATAGACAAAGTGATGGACAATGAGGCTTGAAATTAGTGGCCATAGGTTTGTCCTTCCAAGGTTAAGGGAGGAGCAAAAGGTAAACAAGCTCATTCATATTTGCCACCTAACAATTTTCATAACTTTTGACTAAATGGTTAAAAAGTTATTGTATGATATGTAAATTTTGTTGTTTGGTGGTCAACCTTGGCAACTCAAAAAAATTCTTAAGAAAAAACTTTCTAATAAATAAAAATTTGAAATTGGTTTTCAAGATATAATTATACATGGAAAACTTTGAATCATTATGAGGAGATTTCTGTTTTGGTTTTCCTAGGGTTTTTTTAACACATGGACAATTTCCATTGACACTTATGAGGAGCTTTAGATTTTTGGATTTTGTAATCTAAGATAAACTTTGAAGTCCATTGTTTAACTCAATTTTCAGTATTTTTGAAAAAACCCCCAAAAAAACATTGGGTGTGGATTTTTTATTACAACATTACAACCATTGGTATTGGCATTTTTCAATTCCATAACTAAATTCTTAACAATCTAGTATTTTGAATCATTCTCTACTTCTTTCTACTTATTGTTTTTTTTCTATGAGTGATACAATTCCAAATGATCTGAAATTTTTCAAGCATGTAGCCAACTTGCCTTGAAGAATGAATCCAAAGAAGCACCACCATTTTGGACATTTTTTCATACAAATGTGACCTTATGAAGTGCACCTGCCCGATTTTTCGCAAGGCCAAAAAAAGGATTTTTGGTAATTCAAATGCTAATATCATGCAATCTACACAATGGAAATTTCAAAAAAAAATTCCACATCTTCTCAAATCAGCACACTACAAGATCCTACAGTTACATGTGTCCCAAAAATGTTTTTTTTTTCAAATTAGATATTTGCACTAGAAATGGCAGGTTTAGAGCATTTTGAGTGAAAACATAATCAAGAACCTCTAGGGATTCCTACTGTAGTCAATGTCACTTTGGGAGACACTTTCAATAGAAGTCTACTTGCCTGAAATGGGTGTTTTCATGTTATTACTTTACACAAATCCCCAAAGAGGCCCAAATCGTTGTCTGAATTCTTCTTTTTCTTTTTTGGAAACAGATGGTTATCTGAATTCTACAATCGAGGAGAAAGCACACAAATCCATTGGGATCCAAACATTTTGGCACGTGGGCATGTGCACAGGATGTAAAATTGTACTTTTCCAAAATTTACCGACTGGAGGTGATCCGGAAATGCAGTTACTGAGGGTTGTGGAGTTGCACAGTTTGAGAAATTCTGTGGATAAGCTGTTATTTGTTTTTGTTTTTTGACACAAATGAAATGGAATTTCATTCGAGGATAACTGAAGTTCTCATACAGATTTGCTTTAACCCCTAAAGTCCCAAACATGGTTTTTTGGCATTATAGATATTTTCGGCAGCTCACTACAAGTAGAATTTTTAATTTTATTCTTTGAAATTTTGACACAACATGTGGTCGAGGAGTAGCTTTAAGGCCCAGCAATTTTCATAACTTTTGACTATGTGGTTAAAAAGTTATTGTATGATATGTAGTTTCTTTCCCAACTTGGGCAACTTGGGTAGATCAGAAAAAATCACTTTTTTCAAGAATAAAAATTTGAAATTGGTTTTCTATATTTATATATTCTTGGAAAGCTTTGAATCATTCCATTTTGATCACTGAGGTGAAAGTTATGAGGAGTTTTAGTTTGCGGGTAGTTATGGATTCTCTACTCTAAAATAAACTTTGAAGTCCTTTATTTTACTCAATTTTCAATATTTTTTGAAAAAAACAAAATCATAGGATGTAGATTGTTTATTACAACATTACAACCATTGGGATTGTCATTTTTCTTATCCATAACAAAATTCTTAACAATTTAGTATTTTCAATAATTTTCTACTTCTTTCTACTTACTATTTTTTTCCTATATGTTGTACAATTCCAAATGATCTGAAATTTTTCAAGTATGTAGCTAATTTGCCTTGAAGAATGAATTAAAAGAGACACATTCATTTTGGACATTTTTTTAGACAAATATGACCTTGTGAAGAGTAGCTGCCCGATTTTTCACAGGGACAAAAAAAGGGGTTTTGTCAATTCAAACGCTAATATCTTGCAATCTACAAAGTGAAAATTTTTGAAATTTTTTCCACATGTCCTCAAACTAGCTTACTACAAGATCCTATGGTTACATGTGTCCAAAAATGTTTTTTCTCTATAAATTTGGTTCTTGTATTAGAAATGGCAGTTTGGGAGTGTTTTTGGTGAAAACATAGTCAAAAACCTTTAGGGGTTAAGCATACTTTACAGAGCATCTCCAAAGTCCAGATTCAACCATTTTCGAAGAAGTGTCCTTTCCATTTCTATACAATTTTTTAATTTTTGTTTGTAACACAAATGAAACATTTCTGTACAATTTTTATTCTCTTCCTTTTTGACCCAAAGGACTGAAAAGAATGTCATCCTTCAGTTCACGTGTTTGCAAGGAACTGAATGTCAATAAATATATCACCCCAAAAGTAGTAATGTATTGAGCATGACTGAGTGACCCTCAAGATGCAAAGCAGTCGGACTCTCTCTGCGCCGCATCCTTCGGCGCTCTCCCTTCAGTTCAGTTGCATGTCTGCCAGGTCGCAATTGTTTTCCGTGTTTCTTTGTTGGCTCTGTCTTTTGGACAAGGACTTCTTGCCATGTGAATCACGCCGGTGGAAAAAGCACTAAAAAACAAGAAGCGATCACAAATTGTCTTGCCAGCCTCGGTGAGAGGAGTAGTTTGATTGCAAGGTTCACCAATGATCGGTGGACAAGCCCATTGGTGGAGATCGGTCAACTTGATGGGAATCTTTATGTGTCAAACTTTCACTCGATCTCTCCCCACCCACCGGGTCCACATAGCAGTACAATTTCTTTTTTTGACATTGTAGCTTCCCCGGGGAACTTGGCCGACCTGATTCACATGGCAAGAGGCCCTAAGTTATGGCATTGACTCCTCATCGACTTTGGTTTATGAAAGTCCAAATCCTATCTATCCGTCGGTCGTTAGGTTTTTAAGGGTTTTTTGTGTGGTCAATCCGTGGTCTTTTGTTTTCCCAGCAGGCCACCTGTGGCTGCCAGTTTTGTATCTTGCCCTTTGCAATGAAATTCCATTTCATTTGTTTAAAAAAAAATCCTATCTACAAGTGCATTCACATTGCATAATGTGTGTAAGGATGAATTGGAATGCCAGAAAATAAAATCTGCAAACTTAACTTAGTAAACTAGCATCTCCAATAGATTTTGAAAATAAGTATATTTTTTGGGATTTATTGCAAAAAATCTCACCTAGTCTAGACAATAGAAGATGTTTAAGGTATGTAAGTCTATACTAGGTAAGTCTAAGCTATGTAAATCTAACCTATGCAAGCCCAACCTATTTCACAAAACTCCATCTCCTCACTTGATATGCAAGAAAACTAAAACAAAATTTAATTAAAAATTTAGAGGGCCACCTCGCCTTTCCCAACTAGTTGGAACCTCCAACTCATCTAGTGTCCACAACTTCTAAAAATATTTTTGTATTTGATTTTCACTTCTTTCAATATTCATCTTTATTCTATTTAAACATTCATTTTTATTTTTTATTTCAAATTCTTTACCAACAACTTGCAATCAACTAATGTAAATAGTTTCAACACTTGCTCCTACCATAAAATCACCTTTATCAATTTTTGTACTATCAATATTGTTGTTTATCTAAGATAGAGCCTCATGGTCACACCATTCTTGTTTTGTATTCCCTCCACCAAGCCACCTGTGGCTAGCTTGTATACTCTCTTCTTTGGCAATGAAATTACATTTCATTTGTATCATAAAAAAAGATGCAAATCCATCAATTTAAAATAACTAACATGGAAAGAAAGTCATGCATGGATTGATGGATGCAAAGGTCAAGTAGAGTAGTTGATCCATTTCCAACCACTTAAGCAATTACACATATTTGGAGCACAAGGTTCTTGAGTGTAGAAATTTTATAGTGTACATGTATAGAGTTTGGAAGGATTCCATCCTTTTTCAGATTTTTTTTTCTCAAGATATAATTACCATGAATTTTCTAGCTAAAGATTTTGTTCAACCCATACTCATCGTATAAGTCTTCCTATTTTTGACCAAGAGTAGGTTGCAATATCGAGAGACTTGTAGCCAATCATAGTACACTACAACTACGATGGAAAGTGTGTTGTAATTGATACCTAGTCCTCTCTACATGTACAAAAAGAGAGCAACCAACACTATCAAAATGGGGGGAGGTGATAAAAAATGGATCAATGTCTTCTAGGTGCAAAATAGTCAATAACTCTATTAGAACCTTCATTAGACTTGCTTGGCTACTTCCAAGTGGAGTGGGTTGAACAAAACAGAGTATAATTAAAGGTTGTTACACCTTCTTCACTCCATTTTCAATCTTTAGATAATGGGGACGTGGCAATCTCTTGTTGGCTTTCCTTGGCTTTCCATGGCTTTCGGAGGTCCTATTCTTTAAAGATTGAGAATGGCCATTCTTCTCCTCTAGAGGTGAAGAATGGGCGTGAAGAAGATTTCTCCAACAAAGTTTTCACCCTATGGCTTATTGTTTTCACCCTATATAGCATGTCTCTTTCATGGATCTCAGTGATTTGGGATTTTTGCAAATGCCTTTCTGTTTGGTGCATCAGTCTTTTAATAATCTAAAAGAAAATTGTATCACAATTATGTTGAGCTAACTGATTTGTTTTGTAAATTCTAACAAAAAACAAAAAAATTGCATTGATAGAAATATAGTTTTTTGAAAACTGGGTTTCTATCAATTCTATTTTTTTTGTTTTTTGTTAGAATTTACAAAACGAATAAGCTATCTCAACATAATTGCAACACAATTGTCTTCTAGTGATATGAGGCTTTGGCGAGTTGAGCTTTGCTATATACAGGTTTTGTGAAGAAAGCAAAGAGTGAGATTTTTTACTGTTTTCAATTATATTTGATGTAATTTTGGTTATATAAGTTTGCTTGATTTTTGCTAGTTTGGGATGTTTAATTTGTGTACTACATTGCAAGGAAATCTCATTTATCCATTCTCCCTTTTCATTCTCCAAAGAACACAAAAGGGTTATTATCCCTTCTTCATGGAGAAGCACTCCAGGCTATTGGCTTCTCTTTCACTCTACAACTTTTCATTCTTCACTTAAGTTTCATCCTTGGAGATGATGTAACAATCCCTATTTATAGACATGGTCTTTTCAGAATGCACAAAAAATATGCAAGAATTGAGATTCTTGGTTTAGATACTTGGAATGTCTTAGTCTAAGTCACTCTATGGCAACATATTTTTTTAGTAAGAGCATCACTATTGTGAAGAAACCAAATCCCTTCAGCATTGTCCACATGGCATACTTCAAGTAGTTGGCATGCACAACGAGCAAAGAGCCAACACGGGCTAGTGCTCAAGGACCACTATAAGAAACCCATGTTTTTAATGACATGTCACAATTTTTTGTGATGCATTTTTTTGGATTTCCAATTAAATAACTTGTGTTGTTATGTACATTGGATGTTACATTGGACATTATTATTGAAATAAAAACACAAGTTATTTTATTGGACATCCAAAAATACGTGTCACAAAAAATTGTGACATGTTATAAAAAACATGGGTTTCTTATAGTGGACGATGAAACTCTCAAGTATTGTATATAACTCCTTTGAATCCTTTGAAGGGCCAACACAAAATACTACTCATCTACTTTGGTTGTGTGTGAGACCTCAATCATGGGAGGATAGAACTCCTCACAATCTAAAGAAAATTATAA
Source organism: Straminergon stramineum (assembly GCA_963920665.1). Taxonomy (NCBI): domain Eukaryota; kingdom Viridiplantae; phylum Streptophyta; class Bryopsida; order Hypnales; family Calliergonaceae; genus Straminergon; species Straminergon stramineum. The sequence continues at coordinate 37,525,313 of OY987264.1, forward strand.
GGTAGAACAATCTAAAATCATTCTCTTAAGGTTATGTGCATAGATAGAGTCAAAATTACAATCATAGGTTTTACTTGTAGACAAATGAAAAACAATCAATTTTTACTCAAATCGTACATTAAAATGGAGAATTTTTCTAGTTTTTGTAAATGATCAAAGTCATCTTTAGGGTGCACCTTTAAAGCATCCTTAGAAAGGTCCAAAATTATTCGTTACCAAATCGACTTTGTAAAATCCATGATACACCATGTTGAAAATTGGAGAAATTCCACAAGGTCAAATTATAGTCATATCGGTAACACTTCAATGGATCTCTATTGGACATAAATGGTAGAGGACAAAATCAACACTCCTAATTTAGCAACCAAAACAAAAAAATATGAAAACAAGTTGCCAATCACAAATATCTCTATCCAAATCAAATGTAATACAATTAGTTCAAGAATTTAAATAATGTGATACCTCTCATACTAATTGAATGTAAATTTGATGAATGGGGTGTAATTAGTGTGAATTTTTTGACAATTTTTTCATAAAAATTAGATGAAAATAAGAGTGGCAATCATTTTAAATGACATAATATGAAAATAGTATAAACCACATTGTAAGATTTATTGTTCCATATGTAAAGATTCGATTTGGCACCCAAGTGCAATAATCGAATTTCCACAATCAGATTTTGGCACAAGTCCTTGTCACCTCACACCATTTACAAGATGACATGTGACAGATTTTTTTACAAAAATGACTTAATTTATGCCAAACCTACCCTTCACGTAGGGTAGATAGAGAGCATTTTCTGTTTTTTCTTTACTTCAATGTGATTATTTTCCTTTCTAGTGAGAATCAAAAGATTTCGTTTCTCTTTCTTACGTCCTTGGCTGATGCAATTCAATAATTTTCACCATGGCAGAGACTTCCACGCTCTTCTGAGGCGTTCCCTTCCTGAGGAGGGGCAATGATTCTGGACAGAGAGCTTTGTGCACAAGCAACGACGGCCGCTAGCTTAAACTTGTGCGAGGGCTCTCTTCTCCTCAGTTCATTTGTAATCTTCCTCTCCAAGTTTTATGTTGTCAACGAACAAATAAGGTAAACAAGCCTATTACCACTCTGAATAACTTGGGGCCAATTCCAAGAGGGGCACATATTTTTGTAGAGGTGTGCTGGTTTCATAAATCAAACCCAAGTGGAATTATAATTTTCCGATTAAAATTGTGATTTTTGTGAATTTCTATGGTGGTCTGCATTGAAATTATAAAACCACTCATAGAGGAGAAATTGTAAATAAGCAACCCATAACTACCTCTCTATATATCCAATGGTTTTTAAGTATTCACCATTAACCCCTAAATGTCGAGATTCATCTCGAGAATTGACGATTTGAGAAAAATCACTATAAAGTGCTATTTGGAAACATATTTTGGAATTGATATACACATGAAAGTTGTAGATTATGATTTTTAGATTCCATTTGTACGGTTAGATTCACCAATTTTATCACCAATATTTTTTTTATAAATTTTGAAAGAGAAATTCCAAAACTCTTTCAAAATTCAATTAGAAGCAAAATATAATCATTTTTTTTGAGTAAAATTTGTTGGAATGGATTTGAAATGAGGTTCTCTTCACATGGTGATTTTTTGAAATTTTTGTGTTCTTCCTATCTATGACTTCATTTTGGCTAATCCAATTTAGAACTAAAGTCAATGCAGTTTGACCACTTGACATACTTGCACATTTGTAATTTTAGAAAAATATGAACTCTAGTAACACCAAATCCAACCCTTAGATAGGACAAAAACTTGATAACATATCTTCACAAATTAAAATAACTTTCATCCAAGTAGTTAGGAGGATGAAACTCGTGTTTCAAACTATTCATCATCCAGAAAATGGACGTCGACGCATTTAGGGGTTAAAGGATTGACACTTTACCCCTTGTTGGCATTAATGTAGTGAGTTTGTCAAAAACATGAATAGATTTGAATGTTTGGGGGGACGGAATTCAACCCAAAAGTAGGATGCTGGAATTGGGTAGCAAATGGAATTGGGTTCGCCTACCTCAAAGGCACAATCAAACCTCTATATATGTTAGAGCATCCACATCATGGGATGGTAAGAGTAGGACATGCTTATTCTACCCTTTTCAAGTTCTTGTTAGCTTGTAGAATCTGCAACGAGGTCTCAATTCTACCATCAAAATTGGTAAGCATGTCCTACTTTTAACGCTTGAGATCACCAATTGCTACCAATTCTTCACAAAGTATCACTCCATTTTCCATGACGGTATACACATTTGGATAATTACATTCTGAGCATGAAATGCTTGACGGCTTGATCCCAAGCCCAAAGTCTCAACACAAACTGAAACATTGTCACTACCTTACTTACCTCCACCACGGCATCCAACAAACAAACACGCAGACGCGAATTCACGTATCCACCCAAACGAGAAAGCCACAAAATGCCCCGAATCAAACACGAGGAAACCACAACTGAAACAGAAATGAGAAGTAACCAAACAGGAGTTTCCTGCCATTGTTGATGAAATTGCACATAATGTATGTACACGCAAAGCTTCAACACAGAAGCAGTCTTGGAAACACACTCCATAAGTCCTAAAACTAGTCCCTGCATTACTCATGGCCGGCCTGATGCAAAAGCTGCACCGGCACTCGGCACCCCAAAGCATCAACTCCAGCTCGAACCCAGCTCTCGGGTTTCTATAATGTATGCTACAAATGCTACAAATGAAGGCAATCGGCACTCTCAATTCAAAAAATAAACTCCCGGCAGCTCGCTCTAGTAATGATAGACGTATCGCCGGAAGTGGCCGTCCTCCGGCTGGTCGGGCAAGGGCGGGTAGTGGTAGCGAGGCGCGTAGTTCTGGCTTGGATGATACTCGCTCGGCATGTAAGCCACGGGACCGGGCGTGTAATACGGCGAAGGCCCCCATTGCATAAATGGCTTGAACGTGTAGATGGACTCCGCCTGCTCCTTCTCTTTCTTCTTCTTCTCCTCCTCCTTCTTCTTCTCCTCCTCCTCCTTGTCGTCCAGCACATAAACGACAGGACCGGGCGTGTAATAATACGGCAAGGGCGTGTAATATGGCGGAGCGCCCCAATAAATCGACGGATTGAACGTGTAGATGGACTCCGCCAGCTCCTTCTCTTTGTTCTTCTCCTCCTCCTCCTCCTCCTCCTCCTTCTTGTCGTCCAGCGGCACGAACTTGGCCTTGCGGTTAATCTTCCTCGCCCTGCGCAACACCTCGTGCTCGTCCAGTCCCGACGGAGTGGAAGCCACCACCACCACTTTGCTCTGGAAGCGCTCCGCGCGAACGTCGAACACGCCGGGCACCTCGCGAATCTCCTTGATCACCTTCTCCTCGCATTTCAGGCAACACAGCTTCACCTTCAGCTGGTACTTGGGCAGCTTGTCCACAGCCACCGCCGCTTGCCACTCGTGGCTCTTCCTCATCCACTGCGGGACGTCCTTGGAGTAAATCGGGTAGTACGAGGACTCCGCCATGTCTCCCAACACTCCACTTCTCTTCACCGCAGCAGCGAAGCTCACCCGAATGCCAAGATTCTCCCTACCCAACAAGTTCTTGCTACCTAATTCGAAAGCTGAAAACACAGACCCAACGACTTCGAAGCACAACACACCAAACTCTTGCTCTGGAACTTAATTCCCCCTCCAATCGGTCCCAGCGAAACGAGAAGAATCTCGAATGAGTACACTCAAATTCGAAAACAAGAATGGCTGAAGAAAAATTGCAGGAAGGTATGAAAGCGACGACGGTGATTCTGCAAAACTCGAGTATCACTCCGAATCGAAACTCCTGCAAACTGCTCTTGAAATTGGAGAATCTCCGTGAGTCTCCGAAACAGAATGTGAGAGACTGGAATGGTGCACTCAAGGGCGACACTTGGTTTATATACGCCTCAGTTCCAGTGGCCTGTCCTGACCTAGGGTCAAGGGTACTGGACGCGGAGTTCCGGGAGTTCCGGGCTCTAACTACGGTTCGGTATAACACGCTGTGCAGAGTTTCCACTCCTTTCTGTCCTACTGTGCATTTTGCCAGGGGGTGTGAGAGAGCAGAGATGGGGAATTCCGTTAAAATAGAGACATTCCATATGCCATTTTTAGACTACTCGGTCCAAACCAGAAAAGTGACATCTAGGACACATATAGATTTCCAACCGTGCGGACTAAATTGTAACAGTGATATTCAGGACTGGTATAGATTTCTAACATCTAGAATGGGTATAGATTTTAGGAATCTAATATCAATGTTGATTTCAGACCACTCATTCTCAATTGTAAAAGTGACAAAGTTGTGGAATAACTACCATTTTAACAAAATTCCCTATAAAGGTGAGTGCTCCAATGAAAGAACAACTGATCCCCAAGTTTCCAGAAGGTTTAAAACCTAAAATCTTCATTTTGAGAAGTTTGACACTATGTCCATTAATCCTATATTTAGGATCATTAACCCCTAAACATCTAGATTCATCTCCATAATTGATGATGATTTGAGAAAAATCATTATAAAGTTCAATTTCAAAGCATATTTTGGAATTGATATACAAAGAAAAGTTGTAGATTTTGATTTGTAGATTCCATTTGTATGGTTAGATTCACCAATGCTATCACCAATCTTATTTTTATAAATTTTGAAAGAGAAAGTCCAAAATTCCTTCAAAATTCAATTAGAAGCAAAATATAATCATTTTTTGAGTAAAATTTGTTGGAAAGATTTGAAATGAGGTTCTCTTGATATGGTGATTTTTTGAAATTTTTGTATTCTTCAAATCTATGACCTCATTTTGGCAAATCCAGTTTTGAACTAAAGTCAATGTAGTTTGACCACTTGACATCCTTGCACATTTGTAATTTTAGAAAAATATGTACTCTAGTAACACCAAATCCAACCCTTAGATAGGACAACAACTTGATAATGTATCTCCACAAATTAAAATAACTTTCATCCAAGTAGTTAGGAGGATGAAACTACAGTTCCAATTTGTTCATTGTCCGGAAAATGGACGTCAGAGCGCTTAGGGGTTAAATGCATAGGATTTGTAGTGTCAATTAAGGATGTAATGCATGGCTCTTTGGGGGGGCTTTCTAGTGGCAGCTTGCATTAGAAAAAAAAATTAATTTTGCTAAAAAATGGTAGGCCACCATGAAGTTTTTTGCCAAAAAAACTTTGAATCATGAAAAAATCTTGGATGAAATTTCTAGAATGTGGATGTAAACAAAATTACGAACATGGAATATGTGCTAATAAATGTGATATTTTCTATCCAATATGTGAATGATTGTTAGAATTTGGGGTACTACTATAACATTTCATATCGCCACTTTGGCACATCATAAAAAAATAAAAAAATAAAAAATTGGTGTAATGTTGGTATGGGCATACATACATTATTAGGGAGATGATGAACTTGTGTACTTTCTAACTGGGTGTAACTCTACTAGCTTTGTCATTGCACTAGTGCATCCATGAAGAATTTGAATGAAACAAGCTAATATCTAAATTTCTCTATGAATATGCTCTAATTATTCTTTATATATTAACTTGAAATAGCTCAAATTTTGAATTGCATCAATTTTGAATAGAACAACTTGCCTAAATTTATCATTTTGAATCATCTATGTGAAAAAATACTCGACTCTTTTATGTCTAGGTAGACATGACGGTGAATGGAACTAAGCAACATTGTTCAATTTTTAGCAATCAATTTTGCTTCAAAGCGATACTAAAAAATTTGAAGGAATATTAGACAATATATTATTCCATCTTCAATGGATGGAATTGTTGATTTGCTATATATTCTATGAACAATATCATTCTTTTTCTATGAATAATCTGAATTCCATCCACATGTTTCATGTTTCATCCAATCCATGTATATAGATATAAACAACTACATCCCTCCAATAAAGATTGTTGTCTATACTACTTAACCTTTAAAGACACAACCCCCATTACCAAGGTAGTCACCAAAAGTGTTATAATTCTTGGACCAATATGTGAATTCTTTGTTTCTACAATGAACAATGATGTCATCAATGACCACTTTTTGGCCTTAGAGTCCTTGAAGGGTTCAAAAAAATGTGAGGAAAAAATTCCCTTGGAGCTAGTAAGGCAAAACAACCCATTATAGACCAAATGGGGGCTTTGCCTTCTTGTCATTTCTGAAATTTTCTACTTTTTTTTCCACAGAAAGTCAAGTGATAGAAATGTCAAGAGCATTTGAAACTATATTTTTTCAACAAAGTATAAATGTATTATAAATTTTTGAAGTGTTTAGCCCATCAAGGCCAAAAAGAGTTTGTAGACTACCCCCAAACCAACCAAAACTGATCCATAATGCTCATCTTAATTACCTATTAGAGTCACAATATTTTCTAACATAGAAGACTTGAAGAAGGCACTTCCTACAATAAACTAAGGGAGCCGACCCATTACTAATCATGGACCCAGTTTGGCAACATAGGGTGGAGTAATTTCAATTAGGAGGTGATTAGCAACCATTCATGTTAACATAGTTCTCGGGCAATTGTGATGCATTATGATTGGCTACAAGACTCTCAAAATTTGAACCAATCCTTTTTGGATTTTGCAACCAGCCCTTGGTCGAAAATAAGAAGGTCTATATGACCAAGATGGGTAGAACAAAATCTTCAGCTTATAAATTCGTAGTAATTATTTTTTGAGAAAAAAAAATCTGAAAAATTGTGGAAACCTTATGAACTCTATTTCTACTTATGGGAAAATTTCCCCACTGTTGAAACTTCCCTTGCAGTATGTGTATCTGCTTAAGTGGTCAGGAATGCATCAGCTCCCTCAGCACTAAAAAACTGAAAGTTCCTATTATGGTCACTAATCACTCTATTCGAGTTAGCTAAGATATTGAATGTGGCCCAAATCTCAATCACCGAAAGAAAACCATAATGGGGTCATTCTTTGTAGTCCACAATGAGTAAAAGCCGGTCCGTCATGGACTGTTCTATCAGTGTCTTTTCCTTATCGGAACATCCCCAGTGCCTCTTCTCAGAACCTTCGTCACATTGCCGATTACGGTGTGTCTGTATTGTCTGTATGACGTGGACTTCCATTCCGACACATACTGTAGTGGCAGAGTAGGGGCGCTTGCAGGAATTATATTAATTTAAGCTTTTGTGGGGGCCCTTACTTTTTCTGTTCTTTTTAACCCTTGAATGCCGGGCTGTTGACCATGAAATTAGCATGTGACATTGAAACCATGTGACATCATCCACTTTAAAATAAATAAAAAATAGACATTGGAAGTCAAAATATTGCAGAAGATTTGCCCTTTCCACCCCTAATTATGAGGATGAATAGTTGCATTTTTGTCCTATATAGGAAAATTCCTTGTCATTCATTGGACAAAAAACATTTGTCGCATCATTTAGGGGTTAACCCCTAAATGCCCAAGGCTTGTTTGGAGCTTCTTGAAATTTGCTCTAAATTGAGCAAAAAGTCAACATTTTCATAAGTTGTACCAATTTCTTTTGAATTGTAACCATACAAATTCAAAATAGACATGTTAGAGATCACATGGGAAAAGAAAATATAACAATATCACTTACAGATTGAAAGATTATAATGTTTTATCATGAGTGTGTTAAAACTATGAAAAGTTTTCAATTCTCTTTTTGCATGTCAACTCTAAAAAGTTGGTCACTAAAAAAATATGAGGTTATAGGGCCTAGCATGCACAACCTCAATCAATTTACGGTTTTTCAAAATCTATTCTACAATTTTTTTAAATGAATTTCTAAAGAGATTTTTCCTCCATGATCTAGTGTATTCGAGGCTCATTTCCAAGAGCCTTCAACACTACAAGAAGTCAAGATTGCAGTGGGCATCCTTACACAAAATCTTGAATAGAAAAATCATAATCCTTCATTTTTAAGAGCGGCTTTTTGATCCTAAAACTAGACTTCAAAAAGAGTTCTCCAAAAATATAAACTACTAATACTAGCAATTTGGTTGGATTTTACTTAACTCCAAAGTTTTCGAAACACCAGAATTTGGTGCCTTGGGCATTTAGGGGTTAAACCAACATGTGGGGTCCTTGCCCTTATAAGTGTCAAAGGATCCACGCACCCTCCCTTCCACTCTTTGATATATAATAGATCTTGGATATCAACTTATATCTTTTAGAATATCCTTATTTTTACAATTGTTGTTTGTACAATTTTTCTTTAGTTATTGAATCTAGAAGAATTTGTTGAAGAAACCACCATTTTTTCTTATGGATTTTGTGAATTTTCAATATTCCAATACATAATAGTTTAATATATTGTACAAGTCTATGGAAGTTGAAATTTCTTTTAATTTTTTTAAATTGATTTTCCAAATTTGATAGTTATTCAATACCGATTGTATTTTTAATATTGAATAATTTGGATCCAATAACCTAGGCAACTACCACCCCTATTGCAACTTAACAATGATCAATAATGGTTAACTTGGTCCACCCCTTTAGTTGCATCCAAAATATTCAAAGACTATCCAAATCTAGATTTCTACCATTGGTTTTATTTAAAATAATATAATGTATGTGTGTCCATTCTTTTTTGGTGAAAATAAGTTTTCAATTTTTTATATCAATGACTTAGAAAAAATAATTTAAATGTGATTGAATAGATCACATTGCATTTTTTTGAGCAATTTCCAATATAGGAACAAAATTGATTATCTAAACCCATTTGTCCTATATGTTCAAAATGACCTATTTCTTGTTGCATTGCCCAATATATTGAATAAAGCATCTCTAATGTTAATACATCTGGATTTTAATTAGAGATAAATGTGGTGTGATATGTTGAATAAAATTAATCATTGAACACATTCAATTTTCAAACACTTAAGTAAATGGCATTATTAGGCATTGATCATCTAAATACACTTCTACCTTTACCACTCAATGATAGTGTGAATTATTTGATTGCACACCACTTTTGAAATTCTCAAAAATTACAATTTTGATCAAAAAATTATAAATTCACTTGGGTTTGATTCGTGAAAAAAGCAGACACCTCTAAAAAAATGTGTGCCACTCTTGGAGTTGGCCCCAAGATATTCAAATTGCTAGTTTGCATGGGAATTGACTTATTTGTACCTTAACTTCTAAAGGACCAAACTACATTTTTTGGCAACATAGCGATTTTTAGTAGCTCACTACAAATGGACGTTTCATTTTGTTGTACTGAAATTTTCACTCAACATGTGCCCAAGGAGTAGCTTTGAGGCCCAACAATTTTCATAACTTTTGACTACATGGTTAAGAAGTTATTGTATGATATGTAAATTTTGTTCTTCAGCGATCAACCCCGTCCACTCAAAAAAATTCTTAAGAAAAAACTTTCTAATAAATAAAAATTTGAAATTGCTTTTCTAGATTTAATTATACGTAGAAAGCTTTGAATCATTATGAGGAGATTTTTGTTTTTGTTTTCTAGGGTTTTCTTAACACATGGACAATTTCCATTGATATTTATGAGGAGTTTCAAATTTATGGATTCTCTACTCTAAGAAAACTTTGAAGTTCATGGTTTAACTCAATTTTCAATATTTTGAAAAAAAAGCAAAAAAAACATTGGGTGTGGATTTTTTATTACAACATTACAACCATTGGTATTGGCATTTTTCAATTCCATAACTAAATTCTTAACAATCTAGTATTTTGAATCATTCTCTACTTCTTTCTACTTATTGTTTTTTTTCTATGAGTGATACAATTCCAAATGATCTGAAATTTTTCAAGCATGTAGCCAACTTGCCTTGAAGAATGAATCCAAAGAAGCACCACCATTTTGGACATTTTTTCATACAAATGTGACCTTATGAAGTGCACCTGCCCGATTTTTCGCAAGGCCAAAAAAAGGATTTTTGGTAATTCAAATGCTAATATCATGCAATCTACACAATGGAAATTTCAAAAAAAATTCCACATCTTCTCAAATCAGCACACTACAAGATCCTATAGTTACATGTGTCCCAAAAATGTTGTTTTTTTCCAAATTTGATATTTGCACTAGAAATGGCAGGTTTAGAGCATTTTGAGTGAAAACATAATCAAGAACCTCTAGGGATTCCTACTGTAGTCAATGTCACTTTGGGAGACACTTTCAATAGAAGTCTACTTGCCTGAAATGGGTGTTTTCATGTTATTACTTTACACAAATCCCCAAAGAGGCCCAAATCGTTGTCTGAATTCTTCTTTTTCTTTTTTGGAAACAGATGGTTATCTGAATTCTACAATCGAGGAGAAAGCACACAAATCCATTGGGATCCAAACATTTTGGCACGTGGGCATGTGCACAGGATGTAAAATTGTACTTTTCCAAAATTTACCGACTGGAGGTGATCCGGAAATGCAGTGACTGAGTGTTGTGGAGTTGCACAGTTTGCGAAATTCTGTGGATAAGCTATTATTTGTTTTTGTTTTTTTGACACAAATGAAACGGAATTTCATACGAGGATAAGTAACTGAAGTTCTCACACAGATTTGCTGTAAGCTTACTTTACTTTACAGAGCATCTCCAGAATCCAGATTCAACCATGTTCGAAGAAGTGTCCTTCCCATTTCTATACAATTTTTTAATTTTTGTTTGTAACACAAATGAGACATTTCTATACAATTTTTATTCTCTTCCTTTTTGACCCAAAGGACTGAAAAGAATGTTATCCTTCAGTTCACGTGTTTGCAAGGAACTGAATGTCAATAAAAATATTACCCCAAAAGTAGTAATGTATTGAGCATGACTGAGTGACCCTCAAGATGCAAAGCAGTCGGACTCTCTCTGCGCCGCGTCCTTCTGCGCTTCCCCTTCAGTTCAGTTGCCTGTCCGTCGGGTCGTAATTGTTTTCCGTGTTTCTTTGTTGGCTCTGTCTTTCGGAGAAGGACTAAGTTATGGCATTGACTCCTCATCAGTTTTTTTTTTTGTTTTTTTTTTTTTCTAGATTCAGAACTCAAGCACTGAAACAAAATTTAAGCTGGATCTAGAAAATCAACATGTTACTTTGTACATGGAATGTATTAGAATCCTTTTAACACAAACTTGATTAAGTAGTGCCTTTTTTATGCTTTACTGGTGAAGCTACAAGAAAAACAACTCTCCAGAAATATGTGGCAGTTTCATATCTGTTGATTTTATGCCACTACTGAAAATGGGGTAAATAACAAGATTCTACTATCTTGGGAATTAACTTCTCTTTTATAACTCATGGAGATACTACCTCTTATGGTATTTATAAAACCACTATATTTATCATAGATTAATTAGCAAACTAGGGTTAATTCCTTGAGACCTGATATAATCTGTTTAACTGCTTGAAGTGGTGAGTAATTTAACCAGCAAACAATCACAAAGAATTATATTGCTATGGTCACATGTCACAATTACACATGGCAGCAATACAAGCCTGAATATCCACTCGATTTGGTGGTAATAAGCTATTAAAACTCTAATCAAACTGTACTTTAGCTTTAATCAGGTCACAAATTCATACATGATACTCGGAGTAACAAGGAGTATTAGCTCCACCAACGGGCCCCTGTTTTACACTTGGTTACTGATTGTACTTAGTGATTTTGCACTCTCTGCACTCTTTGCTTCACATGATACTTATTGTATTATCAATATTGGTTGGATGGTCTCAAATGCGATGATTTGGATTCCCTTCAACTGTTGATATGCTTCACTTAGCTTCTTACTAGCTACCAACTCAAACGATTTTTGTGTCGTTTTTGGATCCTGTGAACCGAGGATAGTGGGATGTAGCAACTATAGCATCTACACAATCTACGTCAAATAATCAAGTTCTTTTGATTGGATTCCAATCCATTTGCTATATGCTATAGACTACAAGTTGTATTGGATTAAGTTATGTTTTGTTTCTGAGTTATTTTTAAGTGAAAATGATAACAAGTGACACAAGGCTTAAGACACCTTGCATGCGCACTAAAACATACTAATTGTTCGTTTCGGTGTATGGGTGTAGGTGAGGCCTTTGTCTTCTTAAAATTACTTGAAAAATACAAATATGGATCTTGCTCTTGTACTCCTTATTCCTTACTGCCTTTCTTTTTGAAAAAAAGCTTGTATATTGAGATAGAGGTTTTTTTATAAAAATCTTATTGTCCTTTCTATGACGATACATCTATGCACTGAGCTTGCTATGACATAGTCTCTAAAGACAAATGTATGATCGTTTACTGACTCTTGACTAAATGCTATTTTGTGGAGTTTATTGTTGGAATCCTTCTTAAGGCCCAACAAAAATGCCTTCATTCTATACACTTTTATGTATAAAATCAGACTACATCAGCTAAGTTGGTTGTTTAAGTTTTTGTGGCATATAAATAAAAAAATAGGATATGAACTGAAAAAGGCATTTGAATGGATAAGTATAGATCAATGCTCTTTTTGAAAAAGAGATGTTCTAGAAGTTGCTTCTTATTCAAGCTGATTCTCAAGATTATTGCTTGATATACTATGCAATACATCAACACATAACCTTGTTTATATGTTGATTTATAATTAGCACACTTATTCTGGCTTAAAAGAGAAGTGTATTAGCATATTTGGTCTCTAACATATTTTAAACTTTCCCACAAACCAGTGTAGATAATTTCCCTTTGGCTAGTTTATGTACAATTGTTAACCCCTAAATGTGTCAACGTCCATTTTGTGGACGATGAACAGATTGAAACTCCAGTTTCATCCTCCTAACTACTTGGATGAAAGTTATTTTAATTTGTGAAGATACGCCATCAAGTTTTTATCTTATCTAAGGGTTGGATTTGGTGTTGCTAGAGTTCATATTTTTCTAAAATTAAAAATATGCAAGTATGTGAAGTGTCAAATTGCATTGACTTTAGTTCAAAATTGGATTAGCCAAAATGAGGTCATAGATAGGAAGAACACAAAAATTTCAAAAAATCACCATATGAAGAGAACCTCATTTCAAATCCATTCCAACAAATTTTACTCAAAAAGTGATAATATTTTACTTGCAACTGAATTTTGAAGGAATTTTGGAATTTTTCTTTCATAATTTATATAAAAATATTGATGATAGCATTGGTGAATCTAACCATAGAGATGGAATCTAAAAATCACAATCTACAACTTTTATTTGCATTTCAATTCCAAAATATGCTTCCAAATAGCACTTTATAATGATTTTTCTCAAATTGTCAATTCTAGAGATGAATCTAGACGTTTAGGGGTTAAGCATAATGCTGAATTTATCATTGATTTATTTTTCATTTTTCATTTTTTTTTGACACAATTGAAATGGAATTTCACTGCACGAGTAAAATTACAAACCAACTAGCTACAAGTGGCCTGGCTGGAGGGAACATTGACAGCAGCACAAGCAAAAGACATGACGGACCCACGGAGAGCACCCAAAGTATAGCACGAGAAGGGGTTGTAAGACCCCAAGTGGCCAGCAGAAGGAAGGCAACGGCTCTATTGACCGCTAGCAGGCGCTTAAGGGGGCTCAAAGATGAAGTTGGTGCTCGGGCCAAACGGAGACCACTGCAGTTGCCCATCCTTGATTTGAGGAAAAATCCCAAACCTACATCTTTGTTTGATGAAGCGATCCATAAGCTTAGGCTTGACTTCTTGTGATCTCTTACGTTTGGTGCTAACAACATTAGCCCATTCGACACGCTTGTAGTCAAGGAGGCCACTCCACATGCTTTGCATTACCCTCTCTAGACTCCAAGCAGTCCCATTGAAAACCATGTCATTCTACTACCTCCAAAGAGTCCATAGCACCACGGTCCGTGCTTTGAGCCAAATTCTTTTGTCAAGGTTGAATTTCCGTAGAATACGGCTTGAGAAAATTCCCTGCCTCTAATTGAGGGGCTGCCAAGGACCTTTGGCCTCAACTCCCACAACTAAAGTATTCAATATGTGGATGGCCCATTGCCATGCTTGCTAGGCTGAAAGGCACTCCCATAATCGGTAGAGCACTGTCTCCTTCGATCTTCTGGGGCAGATTGGGCAACGTGTGTCAATAGTGCCGTCTATCCTCCTTCTCCAATGGTTGATTGCGACTACCTTGTGCCAAATAAGCCACATCAAACCTACCTCCTTCCTCGTTCGTTCGAGAATCTAGACCGTTTTCTATAAGAGTCTAAAGTCACTAGGAAGGACCCCACTCCATTTTTTCACGACTAGGTTCAACACTTGGTGGTGCTATTTGAGTAGTCGCCGTCTTAGGCTTGCAATGTAGCTCATAAAGGGCACACTTCCTCTAGGAGTTGCCCATGCTAATTTCCCTGGGTCCCAATCTAGGCTATCAATTCTTCTGTAAAAGAGACAAATTGTAATTTTCTTTGGGCCGCGCGTCATTGGGGTCACCTGTATCTTGCAAAAGTAACCTTGCTCGATTCTTGCGTGATCTCTGTTCATCTCCAGAGTATTTGCTTGTAGTAAGCACACCTTGTATAGGACAATAAAGTCGGGGGGCTCTACATCATCTAGCTAGGGATTGGAGGCCGACCACCCAATGGGGACCAAACCGTTGACATGAACTTGGAATATAGAGATTGGGATCTAGGCATCTTCAAAGGTGAACCAACCTATCCACTCCCCTTCCTTCGCATGAGGAAATTGGGTGGTAAGTAATGGACCCCATTGAGCTTGTAAGGCGGAAGTCGCCGCCAGCCATGTACCTTCCTTGTTTTTTAAATCGAACTTGGCTTTGGCTTCCGCAAATGAGAACAGTTGTCCATTGTTCTACACATCCCTGATGCACTTGAGGCCTCTCCGATGCAATTAGGCCGCATGAGATCTGGAGAAACGAGAACCAATTGGAGATGTCGCCTGGGGCCACCAAAATGATTCTCTGCTAGCTTCCTCTGGGGTAGAAAGGCTAATCCTCTTGATTTCAGGTTGCAGTGAATGCCACGCTATCCTTCTCCTTGTCCAAGCCTTTGAACCTTTGTATGCTTGAAAGCGGGGAAGCGAAAAATACTCAAGGTTCGGAGACCAGTGACCCCTGGCATAAGGTTGGAAATTGTTGAGTCTATGACGAAGCAATAGGTGGAGGTTGGAGTCGCTTGTTTCGTAGGCTTTTAGGACACATTTGACTATTAGGGCAATTAGTGCATCTTTGGGATGCACTAGGTTAATTCCCCCTTCATCACGAGTTTAGCAACATTGGATCCACGCCACTTTAACTCTTGTTCTATATTGTGAATCCACCCACATGTAATTTTGGGTTGATGATGTGACTTGTTTGATACCTACCTAGGTGCAACTCCACATTGAGGCAAAAAAAAGAAATGGATCCCAAAAGAACATTGTTCACTATAATGCCTCTTCCCAGGTAGTTAATCCTTGCTGTTGACCATAGTTGTAGTTTCTTTGTGATTCGCTCTTTAAGGAAAGTGTCCACTAAGGGGGTAGCTAAATTCATACTGAAGGGCATGCCTAAAAGTTTACTGAGATTATCTTCTTCTACCCATGCGATGCTCAACTCCTGAGTCCAGGCTAGTCGAATTTGATCGTCTGTTGTGTTCTAGTAGCCACATGATTTCTCCTAGTTGAGGATCAGTCCTGAGGCTGAGCAAAACTGATCTAACAAGGATATTAGGGCCTTAACTGGAACCTACTCGCTGAGTAAGGTTAGGGATGTGTCATCCGCAAATTGCTCAATGATTTGTTGTCTAGTTCTTTAGGGAGCCGAATGCCCTTCACCACCCCAACAGACATTCCAGCTTTCACCATTGAATTAAAGACTTACGCTATTATGAGGAATAGAAATGGCGCTAACGGGTAGCCTTGGCGGACACCCCTTTTGATAGGAAAAAGAGAGGATTGTGCACCGTTGACCTTGATTGTTACTTGAGCCCCTTGAAATAGCAAATCAGACTTGCCAATGAAGCTGGCTTGGATGCCAAATGCTGCCATAGCCTGTGTGAGGAAGCCCCAATTTACTATGTCAAAAGCCTTTGTAAAATTGAGCTTGAGGAAGATGAGCTACTACCTTGTGTGTTGAGTCCAAGTAATTGTTTCATGGGTCAACATAATGTTGTCAAGGATGAATTGGAGGGGTAAGAAGGCTCATTGATTTGCATCAATGATTTCCATCGGGATGGGTTGAAGGCATAGTTGAAGGGCTTTGGCGTAGATTTTGTAAGCTACATTTAGTAGGGTAATGGGCCTCCAATTTGACAAGTAGTTCCATGGACTTCCTTTGTGAAGAAGCGTTATTTGTCTTGTTGTGACGCCAAGAGGAAAATGCTTGGCTTCTATGGCCTACTTGACCATCTCAAGGAAGTCTTCCTTGATTGTGCTCTAGTAACATTTGTAAAATTTTGTTAATACTCCATCTGGATTGGGTGCCTTGCTTCATTCTAGTCCCTAAAGAGTAAGGTCCAGTTTAGCTAGGGTGATTGGTTTGGCCAGAGATGCTTGCATGGCTTCCGTTAGCCTAGGGCTAATTCCTGCTAGGGCCCCGAATGTTGTTGTTGTCTTGGGGGGGGGGACGCATAAAGCCTTTTGTAAAATTTAGAGCAAATCCTCTCCAAGCTCGGAGTAGACCGTGCCTTGGTTGTCCTTGAGCTAAGAGATGCAGGAAGCTCTTGTGTGGGGTCTACCCGCATGAAAGAACTCTTTTGTGCATGCATCACCGACCTTTATCCACTTGACCCGGCTACGAACATGCTAGCTGGCCCTCGACTGTGTGCTTTTCCAGTGCTGCCAATTGTTCATTTAAGCTCCCAAATTTTTCTTGGGTTGGTTGACTTTGAGGGTCACCTTAGAGCTCACCATGTGCATCCGCTAGATTCCTTCACAAGGTTGCTTCAGTTTCTCTTTTATCCTAAGCTTGTTTGACACAAACACTATTAGAAAATGACGTCCAAATCAACAAAAAATTGTTGGTTTTTTGTTGATTTGGGTACTATATTGTCCATTTTCACAATTTTTTGTTGATTTTGCACTTCTTAACAAAATGGTTCAACAAATTTTTGTTGATTTGAATAGTTAATAACCAAATCAACAAAAATTTGTTGAATCTCACAAAATCATTTTGGAATCTTTTTGGAATCTTTTGGAATCTTTTGGAATCTTTTGAAATCTTATGGAATCATTTGGAATTTTGTTTAGTCTTGTAGAATCTTGTAGAAAATAGGAATACAAAATTTAAACTCTATTCACATTTCTGTAGAATATTATTTATATTTAGCCACTAAAGGACCAAATTGTGTTTTTTGGCAACAGAATAATTTTGGGTAGTTCACTTAGAATGGAATTAAAAAAAAGTTCTTTGAAATTTTCACACAACTTGTACCCAAGGAGTAGCTTTAACACCTAAAGGACCAAACGGTGTTTTTTGGTAACATAGTGATTTGGGGTAGCTCACTACGAATGGAATTTTTATTTTTTTTCTTTGACATTTTCACACAACATGTGCCGAAGGAGAAGCTTTAAAGCCCAAAAAATTTCATAACTTTTGAATACATGGTTTACTTAAGAAGTTATTGTATGATATGTAGTTTTCATTGCTTAGCGGGCAACCCGGGCAGTAAAATAAACTTCTTTAAAAATCACTTTTTTTAAAATAAAAATTTGAAATTTATTTTCTAGATTTATATATACATGGAAAGCTTTGAATCATTCCATTTTGATTTATGAGATGAAAGTTATGAAGAGTTTTAGTTGTGGGTAGTTTGTGGGTAGTAATGGAATCTCTATTCTAAAATAAACTTTGAAGACCTTTATGTTACTCAATTTTTCATATTTTTGGAAAAAAAATAAAACCATGAGATGTAGATTGTTTATTAAAAAATTATAACCATTGGGATTGGAATTTTTCAATTCCATAAATAAATTATTAACAATTTAGTATTTTAAATCATTCTCTAATTCTTTCTACTTACTATTTTTTTCCTATATGTTGTACAATTCCAAATGACTTGAAATTTTTCAAACATGTAGCCAACATGACTTGAAGAATGAATCCAAAGAGTTACAACCATTTTGGACATTTATTCATAATGATCTGACATTGTGAAGTGCAGCTGCCCGGGTTTATGCAGGACCAAAAAATAGCTTTTTGTCACTTCAAATGCTAATATCATGCAATCCAAATGGTGGAAAATTTTGAAATTTTTTCCACATCTTCCCAAACCAGATTACTACAAGATCCTACGGTTACATTTGTCCAAAAATGTATTTTTTCTAAAATTTGATACTTGTACTAGAAATGACAGTTTTGGAGCGTTTTTGGTGAAAACATAGTCAAATACCTTTAGCGGTTAAGGCGCAACAATTTTTGTAACTTCTGAATGTAGGGTTAAAAAGTTATTGCATGATTTTTTCATTTTCATTGAACATTGGGCAACTCAAAGAATTCTTTAAAAATCACTTTTTCAAGAAACAAAAATTTGAAATTAGTTTTTTAGATTTATATATATCTATAAAGCCTTGAATCATTCTATTTTAATTAATAAAATGAAAGTTATGAGGATTTTTAGTTTGCAAGTTGCTAATTGTAGAATCTCCACTCTAAGAAAATCCTTTGAAGTCCTTTATTTATGTCAATTTTCAATATTTTTTGAAAAAAATAAAAGCATAGGATGTGGATTGTTTATTACGACATTACAACCAGATAGACTTGACATTTTTCAATTATATATCTAAATTCTTAATTTTCTTTGTATTCAAATTTTTAATTTCGCAGTAATGAAATTTGAACAATTTCAAATTCAAATTAAGTGATTTAATAGAATTATTCAAATTTGAAGTATTTAACTCCTATAATTCTTACATATGTTGAGACCTTCCCACAAGTACTTCTAAATATTAGAATTCAACAATAGGCTAAAATCTTCATATATATTTATTTTTTCAAGGAATTCAATCATAGGATTTAAAGGTCATATTCGTTATATTGAGACTCTTTGCAAATTTTGAAACAAAATACTAGTTATTGGAAAATTCATTTAAAAAAAAATAATTGAAACAAAAAATAAATAATGCTCAGATAGTGATTCTATAATGAAATTCTAAGAGTTGGTGTTGTTACCTATTTATAAAAAAATACTAGTGAAGAGATGAAGTGGTTCATCTTTGAGACGAGGATAAATATGAGACTACGAAAAGTCTCAATATAACAAATGTGGCCTTTTTAGCTTATAATTAGCTTTGTGTAGTATACCCTTCCAAAATTATAAGATAAGAAACCTCATCATTTGAAAGATCATGATACATGCTCAAATTTTTAAAAATAGTTTTAACTCTTTCCAAATAGTTAGATTTCATCTTTCAAACTATTTATCCCAAAAAACCCCCATTGTTTTGTTCATTTTCAATTACAAGAATTTAAAAAGAATTGAACCATTAGTTTCACATTCCAAACAAACGAATGATGATGTAAATTACCATGGTTTCAATTATTAAATTTCTTTTTAACTTAATTCATTCACAATTCGGTGTTTATTAAAATCAGAAGACTTTGGTGGTCGTTCTAGCATAGTAAAATATTTTTTTTCAAAAAACTTTGAACTAAGAAAAGTTTGGAAATGAAGTTAACTTTCACCTCCAAAAGTCCGTTTGCAATTTTGAGTCTCTAATCAAAAGTTATGGACAAAGTTCAGAGAGGGGTTGGAATGAATAAATTTTTTTACCTTTGAAACACCCTCTCTGAACTTTGTCCATAACTTTTGATTAGAGACTCAAAATTGCAAACGGACTTTTGGAGGTGAAAGTTAACTTCATTTCCAAACTTTTCTTAGTTCAAAGTTTTTTGAAAAAAGTTTTTTTACTATGTCAAAACGGCCACCGAAATCATTTGATTTCACAACCAAAGAGAAAACAATGCAATAAACTAGATAAATATATTTTTTTTCCCAACTATACCAACAAAGTATATGCATGGTTCAATGGTTATACCTTAGGACCTCTTGGAGGAGGTCTAAGGATCAAACCCCCATGGGTGCATACCCCGCCTCGTCACAGGCTGTTGTTGGCTTTCCCACATGGCGGGCTTTTGACGGGCCGAAGTCCAAATTTAAAATTTTATTTTATTTTAAAAAGGTGTTCAAATTAACAAAAAACTTATTGCTCTTGACACTTTCTTGTTGAAATTAACTAAAATATTAACAATTTTTTGTTGTTGAAGAACACAAAAGTGTCAATTAGGACATCCAAATCAACATTTTTTAGTTAAGCAATGTCCAAGTCAACACGTCCAAATTAACAAAAAAAATTAACAGTTTTTTGTTAAATTTCTGTTGATATGAACATGTTTTTTCTAGTAGTGAAAAGGCTTTGTAGAATTTGACCATTTTCTTGAGCTTCCCTGTGAACTTGAGGGATGAGTTTTGATTCCAAATTCTTGCCATCGCAACTTACAACTCGGGGGCCTTAGGTAGAAATTACTCATCTTGTAAGACGACTTCCTTGGGACTACTAGAAGGAGTTGTATGGTAAAGCCGATTGGGAGGTGATTTGAGTGGGAGGAATCGCCTCTGGTTGAGTAACTTGAAATGGGCTGTGAGCCACTCCCTTGTTGGTTGAAAGAATAAAACCGGTCAAGCCTGGTGTGAGTGCCAAATTACCCACCTTTGGTAATTCGTGAACACAACCAAGTTCTGGGTTTTGGCTAAGTGACTCCTACTATTGGGTGTCTAAGCGTGGTTCATTGTGCCTTCCTAGCAATGAATCTTTTTACTAAGTGCCTAAGTGACCCCAAATTGCAAGATTCGCTTAAACTACTTCCAAAGTTTTGGGCCTACCGGGATGGAGGGCCTGCTGGATGATTTGGATGGAACCTATACCAGGGAAAAACTATCCTAGGAACCCTCTAGTTGATCTCGTGCCATTTCTAAAAATGTAAGACTCGACCCTATTTGACCTTCCTAGCCAAAGTTATGGGTCAATGAAGTTTGATCGCTACTCGGTTCTTCAAACTTCATCCGTCAGTTACACCTAGTTTCCTAATTGAGAAAGATCCGAAATTTAGAGGGATGGTTTAGAAGGATTGACCCTACCTAGATCTGGAGTTGGACCCTAATCGGGGATTTCTAGTGACTTTTCATTCAAGCCTTACCCAAACTTCATCCGCTAATTTCTCCTAACCTATAGCTTGGAACTGACTTTTCTCTTTGGCCCTGGACCCTAATTGGGAGCCTCCTCCTAATGTGTTTAATTCTTTGTCAACCTTGGAGTTTATCTATTCTTCATCCAATTCGACCCTAAACTTCATCTGGCAATAACTTCCTCAATTTTT
Organism: Straminergon stramineum; assembly: GCA_963920665.1. Taxonomy (NCBI): domain Eukaryota; kingdom Viridiplantae; phylum Streptophyta; class Bryopsida; order Hypnales; family Calliergonaceae; genus Straminergon; species Straminergon stramineum. The sequence continues at coordinate 37,546,617 of OY987264.1, forward strand.
ACCCGATTTGGCCGTGCCTTAGGGTTTTGGAAAGCTGCGGCCTTCTTTTCTACACTTATGTCTCTAGAAATGACCTGATCTATGGTCCTAAGGGTCTGTTCTAGGGGTAGGCCTCGGCCCAAGCTACTAAATTCTAGTTAGAGCCCTAGGGAAAGTTTGGAGAGGTTTCACTCATACCTTGGAACTTGAGTCGTTGGTCGTGCCCCCCGGAAGTTCTACCTCCTCCGCCATGAACTCTTGTGCCGTGAGACAACGAACCGCCATTCTAATTATAAAATAAATTGGTACAAGGATTTAATTGTTGATTTTCCTCCTATTTCTTTCCTCCTTCCTTCTTTTCTTTCCTCCCACACTCTAAGGTGGCCCAACTACCCTCCTCTCCTACCTACCAAGCCAATCTCAAGGACATGTTATACCATCCTCTAAGGTTGAGCTACTTCTTATCTCCTATGTCTTTTGTCCTCTATTTACGTATCACACTTAATCTCGTGGTGATCACCTAATTCTAATCTAAGGGCTTAACCCCTAACTACCTACCCGACCATATATGGTCAATCCAAAATTTCGAGCTCATTTTGGTGTGGGCAATTAAATTCTTTTGACCATTCCAAAATTTTTGGCAAGTAGTATCGAAGGTTAACTATTGGAAATTTTTATTTTTAACCAAAAAAGGTTAATATTTGATTTTTGAGAGGTCCTCAAAGGCATGCATGTACGATTAGTGGAAGAGGGTAGCATTGGAGAACCAATAAGAAAGTGCCATGGATGAGGCGGTCAAAGAAAAAAAAATTGTGGAGGCAATGGACCTAGACTTTGGTAGAATGGACCCAACATTAGTGCAAACGGTTCCTAGTTTGGCGCCACAAAAGCAAGACATTGAAACCAATGAAAATGTTCCATTTGTGCAACCTTCTATATGACAAAAAAGTACATTGTAGCCACTCTGGCAAGTGATAACAACTATGTCATAACTTAACCGCTTCTTCACCTTTTACATTATGATGACATGAAAATGACGGTGGTCACAATAGTTTCAGCTGACAAAACCCCCAAAACATTTAGGCCAAAAGAACGTTGCAAAGCATCCCAACTAACAAATTCTTGAAAGATGCAATAAAATATACAAACATTGTAAAGAAAGACGACTTCTACCAAACATTGCAAAAATCACATTTATAAGGTGAAGCAATGCAAATTTGAATTCACAAATCTCCATCTATATACAACTTTGTCGCAGTGGACAAAATTCCTAGCCCTCCTATCTCTCTTTGTTATTTGGGAGGACCAATAGACATAGTTCAAAGTTGGGCAAGGCAACAAGGTGTAAGTGCACAACAAGAGAGATTTATTCTAGTAGCTTTGGATTCTAACTATCTTGCAAAGTTGCCTAAGCCAAAGAAGTGGAGAGAGATTGTTTCTACTTCCAAAAATAGAGCTTCTAGATCTAGATATTATCAACAAGTAGCTTGTATTTTTGGGTGGAAGGAGAGACATGTGGATGGTTTTTTAGAGTCTGTGAGAAACACCTTGAGGACACTTGTGTGGCTAGATCATGGAGAAGAGGAGAGAGACATGGAGGGAGACAATCCTCAAAGTATTGGAGAGGAGGGGAGCAACCATACTCACACTTCAATGGAGCGATCTGTAGTAGCCCAAGACTACAGATTTGAGAAACAAGACACCCAAGTTGGTAATCAAGAGATTGACATCAAAGACAACAAGGAGACAAATAGCTTACACCAAAGGGTGGTTGGAAGGAAGGAAACAAGTAGGAGAGAGATTGAACCTTGCTGTGAAGAAGAGGGGTGTTGCAATAGTAGTGGAAGAGGTAGTTGCAGTAGAGGGAGAGGCAGCTGCAATAGTGGGAGAGGCAGTTGTAATAGTGGGAGAGATAGCTACAACAACAAATGGTCAAAAAGAGAGGAAAACAATAGTTTTGAAACCAAAAGCAAGTGTCCAAGGACAAAAGGACGTGTCCTTCCCAACTAGTTCCAATGAGCTTAGATTAACAGAAGTTGTAGTACAAGAATATGAAATAGCAATGAGAATTCCAACTTACATTTTGAATGAAGTAGAAGAAGAGAGAAAGGAAGAAGAATAAGATATAGATTGGATGCTAGGCGTAGTACAAAAGAGTTACATAGATGAGAATTCAAATGCTAGAATGTATGAAGTTTTATTTTCTAATGGAGTTACTAAATGCATTCCAAGTGGATTTGCAGAGCCAATTTTGAGGCATGAACATAGTGCACTACAACTAGTAGACTTTAGTGAGCTAATATGTAATATTTCAAGTGACAATGAGTCTGAGGATGAAGAAGGCAGTAGGGATGGTGACAATAGCTAGTGTGTAGATGAAGACAATGACCTTGAAGGACAAACAACAAAATGGAAAGCTTAGGAACAAAATGAAGTTGCCATGGTGAAGAGAGTACATGTAAAAAACGTAGGTGCAGTGGCAACTCAACTAACTACAGCGGCAAGAAAGGAGAGAAGCAATGAAAAATCAATAGAACAACAAGCAAAGTCTACAGAAGTTGGAGTGAAGGCCATACTTGTGGGAAGGAAGAAGGGAGCAGTTACAAAAATTAGAGCATCGAAAGCAAACAGCCAGCAAGGAAGAAGACCAGAGTACCCGAGGAAGAAATTGAAATTTGCATCAAAGGGTGGAGAGGTGGGAATTGAACATGCTAGCGCAAAAGGCAATGGCTCAAAGTGCAATGAGGGGCTGCGAGGAGGAATTAGAGCCAACCAAGTAGATCCCAAAAAATCAGAAGCAAATCAACGGAGCAGGGCGTCACCACCGGAGCCAGGCGAGTCGAGTGGAAGCAAGGTGGAGGCTGACATGAGCAGTTGGGAGGGAGGTGTAGATTGGTGCAAAATGAGGCAATCAGGTTGTTTTGGCTTGGTAGGCAAGCATGGCAAGGGGCCACGTCACAATAGGGCAATTGCAATACGAGTGCAACCCCTCTATCAGGTAATTTTTTTTTCATTTTCATCTTGAATGACTATCTGCTTCAGAGAATTTGTTTTATTGGCTTAGGGGTCTCATTTGAATTGGCAAAAGTTCCATGGGAAGTATCATAATTGGCCTAAGATGTGGAAACCAAATGAACATGAATTATAACAGGGGAGAGATTAACATCAGTCATAAGAGGTTGAAGATTTGTTCGCGTTTTTTTTAGAAGTACACTCTGTATTTTTCTTTTGCAAGTTGGAACTTGAAATTCGTTTGTTTTTGACACCCCAGAGCATGGAGGTTTTGGAAATATATAATTTTTTAATTATTTATTTGAAGTTAGATACACTATAGGTGTTTTGAAAATTTTTGGGTTTCATAATCAATATGATTTTCATGAATTAAAGCATTTACTACAAGACTTGAATATTAGTATGAAAAAGAAAAAATTAGTAAAGTTGAAGGGGCCAAAACAAATGACTTATTTCTATTCAAATTCCATGTGCTTGTCATTTATTGTTTTTGTGTATGGGTGACAGTATGTGGGGCACAATGCAAGGTTGTAGGTAAAAATAAAAATGTGGAGAAAAAAGGCAAAGAAAGATTACTAGGTTTGAAGGAGGTTTACAATGATGATTCATGGCAAAAGACATTCTCTATGTTTGATCCATCACCAGTTGCATTTACTGGTCCTACCCCGGGATTGCCAAATCCTTCACAAAGAATGCCCACTTTATATGGTTTATTCCATAAGTTTTAGATTCAAAAGACATTGCGGAAGATATGTGCCGAGACTAATAGGTATGCCTATGAGATAAACCCATGGTCTAGATGTACCCATAAGAAGTTGCAAGGTGGAGAGAGTTGGATTGTTCTCCATCCGCCGGAGTTGAGGGCATTTCTGGCCATATCTTTGTATATAGGGATCAAAATTGAGCCAAATGTACAATGTTATTGGAAGAAATCGTGTGACTTTCTATGGTGCCCAATTATATCATCTATTATGACACGAGACTGTTATGAGCACATCATACGGTGTTTACATGTGTATGATGATCATGGAGCAACTACCGACCGGTTAAATGTAGAATTTGACAAATTGGTGAAATTGAGGTGGCACTTAGATGAGATTCGAGATCAGTGCAAAGACCTGTGGAATTTGGGGGACAAGGTGACAATTGATGAGATGATGATATAATACAAGGGTAAGTATTGTGCCATTCGTCAATATATGCCAAAAAACCCAACGAAATGGGGGATTAAAGTTTGGTGCCTTACTGATTCGAAAGCGAGGTATGTATAGACATTTGAAGTTTATTGTGGAGTCAACAAAGGGGTTCCCGGGATTAAAGGTTCTAAGAAGGGTGAGGCTATGCAAGGAGCAAATGTAGTACATGGTTTATTGTGCGGGTTAGAAAATAGAGGACATATAGTGATCATGGATAATTTTTTCCCTCAGTGCCTTTATTTATGGACCTTTTGAATAAACGCACCTATGCGATGGGCATGGTTAGGGCAAACCACATTGGCCTTCCGAATGCTTTGTCTACTAAATCCCTTTACACAAAATGTACTCAAGGGCATTTAGAATGGAGAATGCATAAATCTCAACAACTTAGTGCCATAGTGTGGGTTGATAAGAAACCAGTTCTCTTATGTCTACAATTGTACCACCAATCCATAGGGCCAACGAAAAGTGTCCAGTAGTTCAATAGCGAGTGGGACAATTGCGAAAGCCAGTGGACACATCTCCTATGCATTTTCAATACACTACATTCATGTGAGGAGTGGATGTCGCTGACCAATTGAGAGGTGAATATTCTAGCCAAGTTCGGACTCAAATATGGTGGCATAGGCTTCTTTTCTTCCTCTTGGACATGATAGTGGTGAATATGTGGAAACTTCATTCACAACAATCTTTGATTTGGGGATTGAAAGGGTTGAGCCACAAATCTTTTCAACTCCGCCTTGCAAAGGTCTTAGCATCACACCATCTTCGATCTCGTAGATATACTTCATGTTACAATTGACATGAGGCACTTTTTCACATGCTGATGTGGAGTGATCTTTGCAAGGTTTGTGTTGAATGCCATATACGATGCCAAACATATTGCCCATGTTGTCTTGGGCACCACACACATGTTGGAGATTGTTGGAAGGTAGTGCACCTTCCAACTCTAGATTGAAGGTATTTTTGCAACATTTTCTATTGTCAAGTTTGGTACTCCTCAATATCTAGAAGTATTCATAATAATCTTTTAAAACTATGTTTGTTTGCAAAAGTTATCAAGGGTTGAATGTAGGAATGAACTTTTTGGAGTGTTGTGGTGTTAACTTTGTGGAAGGTGGCATAATTTTTTTTATTTGAATTTTTACAAGGGCAGAAGTTGCTATGCTTCAGTACTCTAGAAGGAGAAGAAAAAAAACTAAAAAACTAAGTTCATATGCAAAAGTTATGTGATTTTCAAGATCACCTTTAGTTTGGAGAGTCCTTGGAGTGGCAAGGGAGCTACTGTCATTTCAAGGCGTCCATAGGAATAGTGAATTTTTTATTTTATTTTTAGTATGCACTTGGAAAATTTGTGTCATGATGCTATCTAATGGGTCCAACAAGTTTCATGCAAAAACATTAATTATTGTAGAAGTTATGGCTGTTTGACCAAACGTTGGTTGTGATGGCAGCATCTTCAATGGTGGGGTTGGGAGCGTCGGGGACAACTTTGGGAACTACCTTCCTGATTTTAGAAGGTACTTGTGCCTTGGTGGGGTGGCTCCCATTATTTAGAGAAAGGGTGGGGACAATGCATAGTAGTGTTTCCAGCTTTGAACTATTTAACTTAGTTTTGAGATCTAAGAAGTTGTATTTATCTATTTTCATTGAAAATAGTTCCACTGGAAAGAGTAAATTATTCTTTTCATTTTTACCGTTGAAAATTTGAACAGGCAAGTGCTCATTTGGAGCTACTTGCCATTTCTACATATCCAGTGTAAACCCACCCACCCACCCCAAAATGCATTTCAACAATTGCAAGGTCAATTGTGTAATGAGTGTGATATCTTTTCATGTGAAATGAAGTTTTTTGAAATCTCATTTTAGTGTACTAACACTCTTTGTAGTTGTTCATGTCACCTCACATTCCAAAAATCTTTTTTATGCAAATTTCTAAAACATTGTGGGGAGGGGCATCATACTAAAAATAGAATATCACCATTTCTCTTGCTATAATCTCACAACTCTTGTGCAACTTCATACTCAAAATTGGTACATGAACTAATAAGAAAGCTTTGTAAACATCTATATGGGCGGATTTTGAAAAAAAAACAATTTGCTTCATTGGGGAAAACTACAAGCCCATGCTCATTTTTCATAGAAAAAACACACTTGAAAAGGCTTAGGCACGTAGGGGTTAAGTAACCCTTGAGGATTTCCCCTCCTAGCTTATCTACTTTCACTCTTAACCTTCAAATTGTCCTCCCTCTTATCGCCTTCTTATTCTTTTGTCTGTTTGCTCGTTGCTTTATGGTGGTTTATGGGAGACGGGGAGTTGGATTCCCCGCCCCGATGATTTGCTTAGCGTGGTTTAGTGCGTTGTAGGCCTCCTTCCTATCTTAATTATCGGGCCGCTCTCTCCTTCTCTTCTCCCTGGACAGCTCTCTTTTCTTTCCCCTGTCTTTGTGAGCCTTCCCTTCTCTTGGTCCTAGACACCCCAAAGCCCCACCCTCCTTCTGTCGAGACCTAGTCCAACCCCCCTCCTCTGGCAAAACCCAGAGCCCCACCCTCCTCACTGAAACCCATCCCTACTCTCCTCTATCGAAACCTAGAGCCCCACCTTCTTCACTGAAATCTAGATCCGACCTCTCTCTATTGAAACTCAGACCCAACCCCCTCTCTGCCAAAACCCAGACCCAGTCCCCTCCCCCGGGTATTCGGGTGTCGGGTGTGTGGTTGGCTGTTGGACTGCTCTTTTACCTCCTTGTGCTAAATTTTAGACTACGAAAAAAGGGATTAAGGGTTGTGTTATTGCTAAGGGTGATAGGTTAAGCCTGCATAGGCAAAGGCCTTACTTTGGTTATCACTAATTATCCCCTATACTAACCTTGACCTCTAGTTTCTATTTTTTGGGACCTAAACTTTGGTTTGTTCTCCAGACGTTTTGGGAACTAAACCTTGTGGGGAAAAGGACCACGAGGTCTCACGATTCTCATGTGAGGTGGTTTTAACGTACCACTAAGGCTTTTTGCCCCACAAGGGTTCAAAGCTTCGTTGTTGTTTCTCTTTTTAACGCACTGCTAAAACTTTTTACCCCCCAAAAGGTTCAAAGCTTTGCCGTTGTTTCCCTATTTAACCACCATTAGGACTTTTCTACCCTACAAGGGTTCAAAGTTTCGCCGTACGGGCGGGACCCACTACCCTCACACCCTCGTGTCTCTCACCACGGAATACCACATCAATGTTAGGTACAAAGACAAAAAGGAAGAAGAGGAAGAGACCTTTGACACTCAAAGGGCTAGCAAGATGGATTAGTAACATAAATGACTTGCACTAAAGGCCCCCCAAAGTGGCATCACTGGTCATATTGGGGTGTGTGTGTGCTCTAGGATTAGTACAATGACAATACAAAAAGGGTGGCCGAAAGGGACCCACCATAGTAAACGTACACAAGCTCAAGTAACAAGGTAAGGTAAACGGACTTCCAAGCTCAAGCTTGGAGGGGTTAGGACTACACACAACCAAGGTGCAAGGGACCTACAAAGACCTCGCAAGCTTTGAAAACAACTACAATGGCCAAAAGTGCCAAAAAACACCGTTACAAGGTTTGTGGCTAAAAATGCCACAATTCCAACATCAATCGGACCCAATGGACCCAATTATACAAAAAGGGGGTGGTGAGAGAGGAGAAGGGGTGCCCTTTTATACTCTTCCCTGGGCACCCACCTCTTCTCATTCATTTAAATTAACCTTATCTTCTTGGATTTTCATCCAAAACTCAAGGCTTTCATCCTATGCTAGCCCACTAAGCTAACTTTTGGAGATTAAGTCCGAATCGCAAACGGATTGCGCCATTGGCTTTAGAAGGCCATTTTTAGCAACTTAGAACCCTCTCCCCCTTTTCTATCTTCAAAATCACAACAAAACCTGGTGCCAACTTAACGCCAAAACTAGGAAAAATCCCAACTTTGGGGGTTTGACTTTTCTAGCAAAAGTAACTAGCCTAGGCTCCTAAGTAGATATGGGTGAGTGAGAAAAGACCTATCTTGCGCTCCATTCTGCTTTCGTATGCTCCCACTCCGCCAGTCAAACCCGCCTTGGACTTTAATTTTCGTTAATTGTCGGGGAATGTTGCCAGTTTGGGTACTTCTTACTATCGGAATGTCGTGAAACTTGTTAGGGAATCTTATTAACATAAGTGAAGCTATGATAATTTTTAGTGGGAATTTATCGCCACCTGGGGAATTTCTAGGAATTTCCCATCACAGGTTTGGGTAGTTGACTGTTTGGAAAGACATCTTCTGACTATCAGAAAATTCCAAAACTTTTTGTGGAACCTCCTATGGGATCCCACAACACATGTGTAGGCTCATATTTTTACTCTACACATCGGCCTAGGGGGAACAAAATCCACCCCCTCATTTAAATATTGGGGCCAGGGAATCTTCCACACCAGGGGGAATCTTGGTGAACTAACTTTGACGTTGGTTCTTGGACATGGCTTAAACCCCAAATCACCTTCCTTGTACCTAAGATTCCTCCATGGTCCCGTCTTGATATTTTTCACATCTGCAAGCCAACAATTGGGGTTTCGCTATTTCGTCGATGAAATGGGGAAACTGGAACCTATCTTCGCGAACTAACCTATATGCCTCACCAGGGTTCCCTCAACCAATTATAGCCTAGAGATGTGCCTTCCATGTGGGGTTTTGAGCCTGATATGCCTATCATTCGCAATTTGACCAATTTGCCACAATTAGTCGGGTTCTAACCTATTTACAACTTGTGGTTGGGCCATTCTAGCTATAATATACTAAAAATAGACCAAATGCTATATTGGAATGTGGCACTCCTATTTTGGTTCTACACTCTTTGGGGGGATTTTTGTATATAAAAGTGCATTTAAAATGACAAAAGAAAAAAAAGAAAAAAAAAGTAAGCCCCTGGTGACGAATTGGGGACTCACACCTTATCAAGGAGCGAAGGCCATCGCATCTCCTGTTGTCCTAGGAGTACTTAATCCTCCTACCTGAAAACTGGTTTGACACATCCAGGGTGTACTTTAGGAGGGAGAATACTCTGGATTCTTCCTCTGAGATTATATGTCCATTAAGGTTAAACTTGTTTGATTGTGCCTCAACAAAATTCCAGCCTCCACAAAGAATCCAACAACAATTTCTTTGAAGAATGGAGAGCAGTGACTCCCACAAAGCACACCACATTTGGAAGCTATTGGAGGCGTAGACGTTTAAGATGGATATGTCTCCACTTGCCATCCCTCCTAGCCTTTTCCATTGGGCGCACCCACATTGGGAGTGCCTACTTTTAGAGATCCGGTGCGTGACCTACAAGGCTAGTGTCACGACCCTCATCAAGAGGCGTGCTTGTGCCACCTTGGTGAGCAATGGGGACGTTGGGGGTGACTCCCCAAGCCTTGCAAGAGATGGGGTGAGGGGGATTAGGAGTCCCAAGCAATCATAGCATTGTAGCATTTTGATCCGGATCAATTAGGGGGCGTGTCATACATGCTTGGAAAGCTTGTGAGAAGATGCGTCCATGGATTCAAAGAACGCGAGAATCTGAGTTGGGAATCAAAAGTTATAGCTCTTCAAAGTTGGTAGTTTCTCGGCGGCGTCCTGAGGCATGGGGACGTGGGAAACAAGGTTTGGGAGGAATTCTTTGAGCCAAATAGGATAAGCTGTATATCATTTGAAAGCTAAGGAGACAAGCTTTCTAGAATGCTAAGGCTCATGAGGACATGAGCTGTGACCTAAAAGTTATGGGCATCCAAAGAAGGTGGAGTCCCGGAGAACTACACCTCCTAGGGTACTCGTACTTTTGGAGGGCCATAACTTCCTCAATATTTGTTATATTGGGAAAAGTAAATAGTTGAAGGTGATCTACAAAAAATATAGATCACTAAAATGAGCTCACACTTGGGATTTGGAGCTCAAAGCTAAAAGTTATCTTGATGGGAAGATCGGAAGTCTTTGGGGGTCCGGTTTTGGGGAAACCACTTGGAATTGGGTGGTCTTTTAAGATGGGGAGCATCTTAGGGGTTCCTAGTGACCTCTAGTATGGGGGGGCTGCCAAATGCTGTAGAGAGTACTATGAGGAGGGGTGGTCTTCCTCCTCACTTCCAGATGGTGCTATAGTGAGCCAAAGTGGTCCGGATGGTGGGGTTAGTGTTGGAACCTCACCACCACTTGTGTGTTACCATGGAGTAGTTGTGTACTCATTAATACCAGTTGGAAGGTGTCCTACTCCACACTAAGCCATGGTGTAAGTCCCATTCGGTGAGTCCCGAAAGAAGTTGGGTTGGACCTAGTGGGGAGTTGGGTCCCAATCAAGGGTAGTTAGCATTAGTGGGGAGTAGTGCCTCCACCAAGTGTTTGGACATAAATGGAAATTCCGCCCCATGTCATCAAACGACATGTTTGATGCATGGTTGTTCACCCGAACAACTCGACATCACGACGAACACGACGTCCAACACATCTAATAAACCCCCTCATCCATTCAATAAAGTCAACCTTAAGGTTGATTTTCAAATAAAACACTTTCTATTTTCAATCTCGACATATTTGAGTTTCATTTTATTGAAGTGTCTTAATATAATAATCATTGATTACATTCTAAATTTTGGATCATAAATAAAATGAGATTTCAAATTGTCTTTGCTATTAGGATAAGGCCTTATTTGACAAAATTGTCATGTATACATGACACTTGTTTTATACGACATGCGATGTTAGACGAACAACTCGACACCTGAACCTCGAAATGTGTTCGATAGAATAACCTTGGTCCGGTGTCTTGTGGGAGTTAAGGGTTGGAATGGAAGTGTTGGGAGTCACAGAGGAATGGGAAACCCCATGATTTAAATTAGAATCTAACATTTTGGATGCGTGGCATGTACCGCATTAGAAGAGAATTGAGGCCTCTAAAGGGTTGTGAGTTATCTTCAAGCTCCCAACCTTGGCAGCTTTGTTCAATAGGAAAAAGGTGCTACCATGTGGGATGCTAACATGGCCAAGACATTGCCACGTCACAAATGACTAAAAAAAGAAATTTAAAATAATAATAATAATAATAATAATAATAATAATAATAATAATAATAATAATAATAATAATAATAATAATAATAATAATAATAATAATAATAATAATAATAATAATAATAATAATAATAATAATAATAATAATAATAATAATAATAATAATAATAATAATATTTTTTTGGAGTTCTTCATAATTGGGGGAACAACCTTGAAACAACCCTTTGGAGGCTTGGAATTTTCTCTAATGTGTTAGGAGAGTGTGACCCTTGGTGTCACTAAAAGGTTAAGTGCTTGGAAAAGCACAAGAGGGTGAACTTAAGGTGGTGAATGTCACTAAGGGGTGCGACAGCTAGCTACATGTAGATGCCGCCTGTCCTAGTTCCCTTTTTCCTGTCCATGTTTCCAAAGCTAGGGTTTGCTTCCTACCTAGTGAAGGTGGTTTGAGGCCAAAAAGATCAGCTTAATTTGTCAAACTTGGCTCCTCTTAATCAGTGTTCTTGGAGACACAACACATGTGTTTCCTTTAATAGCTACTTGTAGTAACTACAAACAACGTCAAATTTTCTAGGGTCGTTCAGCCCTTGCACATTCTGCGATATTAATGACACTTTTATAATAGTTGTGGAGGAGGGGAAGGCTTCAGAAAGAATAGAGTGCTTTGCAGATTGTTGCCTTCTGATCCTCTCCTTGGAGTTTCATACCTTCGGTTTAGGAGAGAAGATCTTTGATGCTTAGCTACCTCAATTGCTTCAGATTTCCTCATTTGTTGGTTGGGAGTCAAGGCTCTTATTTGAGGGATGGATTCCGCATCGCCATACCGCCTCCAAAGCCACTCAAATATTTCCTCTCACCATTCGTCTAGGATCCCTTGCACGGCCAAGGTGTGTGGAGTGACTGGTTCCTCTTGAGTTTGTGCCAGCAGAGTATGGATGTAACTTAATGTCGAAGGGAAGGCCTTCGAGGTGACGCCTAGTCTTGCAACAAGGGCAGCTACGTTGGAGGGAGCAACCAAGGTGTTTAAATCTAGCAAGCAGGTTTGATTTTGCTCATTAGGCCTCTGATCTCGCTCCTTGGCCAAATAGGTTGATTGGGTTGCATGGTTGGCTGTTGCATGGAATTCCTGACCACAAAGAACTTCTGGCCCACTTCTCCCAGTTTTGTAGGTTAGGGAAACCGATGGGCTCAACTTGGATGCTCCTCTGTACCTTTGCTGGTTTTCACGCACTAGTGTTGCCTTGGAGGCTAACGTTACTAGTTTTCCTCTAGAGTGGTGGGGAACGTTTGCAGCAAGCATGAAACAAGCCCCATTGCTCGTGCTTGGTCGTTGCGTTGATGGAGCCCGATTTGGTGCTTCTAGCCACCCGTTTTGGCTAAAGGGCAAGGGCCAATTCTCCCTTGGATCCGTTGGTTGGGGGGCAATTTCTTGCCATCTAAGTTGCTTTCGGGGGTCAAAAGAGGTTCCTGTGGTTGCCTAGATAGGAGAGATTGTAGTAGTCATTGGGCACAACACAACTTTGTTGGTCCGTAAGGTCCCCCCGAGGTGGCTCGCGTTTATTTTCTATGCTACCATCCTTTGTGTAGGAAGGTCCATCTGAGTGAGGTGGCTCCGTGAGCTTACTCGAGCAAGTTTCTTTCCTATGCTGATAGTCTCCCAACCATTGTTGTCCGCCTCTGTTCCATAAGGTGCAACTCCTTGCAATGGAACCCATTCTTTATTTCTTAGGGAGTCGGAGCAACCTTCGCCCTTTCCTGATGAGCCTTCATTAGGAACTAGGATCATTAGGGTGCATTTGCTTGAGGGAGAGGGGGGAGGTAAAGGGCTAGTGATTTGATTGCCTTCATTCTCTCTAGGAGGGGCTGCGTCCTTGGAGTTAAATGTACTTGCATCAAGGTTCTCTTCCTACATAACCTTCCGTTGTGAGGTGTTTCTTCTTGATCTTGGGCAATTCTTCATGAGGTGATCAATGGAGAGGTAGAGTCGGCAGCAAATTGGATGATTGCAGTAGTCAATTTCAATGTCAATCCTCTCGTTCATGTATTCGTTGTCTTTGACCACTCGTGTTTTCCACCCTTGCGATGCTTGGAGCACCACGCAGAAACGTTGGTCCGTATTATGGGGGTTGCAACGATCACTCCCAAGAAGTTCCCCTAGGCCGCTTGCAATCTCTTTGGTTACGTCGAGAAATTTGCCTAGGATGCCTCGCAACGTAATCCAAGTTGGGATTTTCATTTCTATAGGTTGGTTGGCATTGAAACCTATAGGCCACGATTGCATGATGCAAGTGCCCCATCTCGATCGATAAGGAGTATGTATTAGTAGCTTTTGTATTGCTGAGGATTGTCTAGAGAGCAATTGGAAGAAGCCCTTTCTGAGGTCTATCCCCAGCCCCACCCAATCACCAATCTACCTTTGTAATGCTACAACCCACTGATCTAGGGTAGCTTGGGATTGGCGCCCTCCCACAAAGTATGCAACTAGAGTAAGTTTTTTCAACCGTTTTGTTTCCTTTCTAACTATCTCTTGATTAACCTTGATCTCAAGAATCGTATTGCAAATAAGAAAGCCAAAGGAGTTGCGAGCATACCTATCCAGCAAGGCTTCATCGAGAGTTGCTTTCGTCGGTTGAAGCTTGACATTCCTCCCCATGTTCGATATGGCGGCGATGAGCTCTGGTTTGATCGCCTCCTCCGATCATTTCGATTCACCCCCTTGGTTGTTGCCTACGCGATGCGATTCCATCGATGCATGTGCCAGCCTCTCTTTTAGCATATCCACATATGATACTTTTGACCCCATCTCGCCCCCCTTGCTATCTGGGCTTGCTCTACTAAATCCTAATAAAACCCTAGTCTATCAGTTTCTATTCTATCCAAGCTTGATTCCCTTGCCTTAGTGGCAAAGGGAAAGTGAATGATTGTTGAAGAGGAATTATACAAGCAAAGATTGAACACTTAAAATCTCAAACATTGCAGATCCATCAATTACTCCTAGGGTACCATACAGCTATGATGGCGCTCATGGAGCCTTTTAATGCTTGACCTCTCCTCTCCTCAGTCATTGCCAATTCCACTGATTTATTTTGAACATATTACCTCTTATGGTATTTAATAGGCCATTATTCATCTATCATCCCAAAAATTTACCAACTGGGACATTTATACACTTACTGTGTAATGGATGATTAACTACCTCTAAGTGGTTGTTAATTAGCCACCAAAATGATTGCACAGATGACCCCATCACATTTCAACCATATCACATATGGCTTAATTAAAACAGATACAAGTTTAATTAGCTATTTTGGAGGCCAATTACTCAAAGTTACCTTGGGCAACGTGTAATTAAGCTCCATTAACACATGAACCATCTACCACATGGTCTTGATGTGTATGAGCTTGTGAAATCTAGTCCCTATCTCCCTTTGATTGTTAATTTCACTCTAAGGTTGATTTAGTACTCACTTATTCTCTACTTGTCCAAACCAACTTAGCCAAAACTTTTTGGATGACGGTCTCTGCTACTAGATTTTTCTCAATTGAAAGACACTGAGTCTCTAGTCTCTTGCCGAGTGAGTGTTTACTTTACTCTGGCCTTGAGTTTGTGTTGGGAAAAGAAGAATTACAAATATGGCTACTGCACAAGCGTCGTCAAGCAGACAAGTTTTCTAAGCTAGATGTTGATTCTATTATTGGATTGTTTGTGAGCATTTGAATTCTCTATGTTTTTCTTTATAATTTTCTTGTGATAAGTATAGCATGTGATTTGGGGCTAAAGACACCTTGTATATCCTCACTAACTCACTTTTGTGGTGTGTTTTTGGGACAAGCACAGGTGAGGCCCAAATCCTCTCGAAGATGTTGAGAAGTTTCATATTGGAGTTCTACCCTATGCTCCTACTTGTCTACAAATAAAAATAGATTGTGTATAGTGTTTATGTTTATGTTTTTGTAGCCAAAAACTGCTTGTTGCATTGAAAGGCATTATTTGGAGTCTCTATCATTGTTATGAGCAATATTTACTGCTCTAATATTCACATATGTTTCTCCATGAGAGCATATCTATTCTTTCTACTCTTTCTTATTCTTTCATACATAAGTGATGGTTTATTTCCTTACACTATTTTTTCACATAGTAGTGAGGGAACATTGAGTATGTATTGTGATAACCACAATATAAAGGTTTGGGATTAAAATACCTTTTAAACCATATAGATGGGTTATTAATACTCTAATTCTATTAGAAAAATACTACACATGTTTAAGCAATTTTTCTGCAATAGCTTAGACAAGTGTAGATCAGTGCTCTTGATTAGAGATGTTCTAGACAAAGCCTTTTTTTGACACAAATGAAACAGAATTTCATTGCAAGAAAAAAACGTACATACCAATCAGCCGCGAGTGGCCTAGCGCAAGGGTTGCACGGACACTCGGATGTCCACGTCCAGACAGACATCCAGAGTCCATGTCTGCCAATTCCCGGACATCCCCCCACCAAGCCGTCCCACTTGGCGGACGGGTGGACGGGTGGACGGGCCAACTTCAATTGTCATTTCTGTCTTTGTTTTTTGGAATTTTTGGGCGTGTAATATACCATTGGAAAGGTCTTCCAAATACCTTTCTAATGGTTTATTACACATCCAAAAATTCCAAAAAAACGAAGTCGCAAATTGCAAGAGAAGATGGCTGTCCGCCCATCCGTCCATCTACTTGGCGGGCAGATGGCCAACCTATAGGGCAAATGGGCAGACATCCATCTTCTCTCGCAAATTGCGACTAGATTTTTTTGAATTCGAGGGCATGTAATATACCATAGGAAAGGTATTTGAAAGACCTTTCCAATAGTATATTACACACCCAAAAATTCCAAAAAAACGAAGCTAGAAATGATGATTGAAGCTAGCTGTCCGCCCATTAGCCAAACCGGTCGGCCGTCCATCCCGCCCACCTGTCTACCATTTGCCCATCCACCTATCTACTTCCTCGACAATATATTGGATTCCCAAAAATTTAAATGCACTTCTAAAGACTAGAATTCAATACTACAAGCATCCAATGTAACATTAATGACTAAAAGGATAATTTAAGGTATTCTTCTACTCATTCAAACCACCATTCTAAACCCTAAATCCTAAACCCTATATTGTAAATCTGACATGAATTACTATAAGCATTGGTGCATTGTGTACATTATTTTTGACTTTCCATCACTTTTGTACGTGATTATCAAAATGTACTACAAAAATAAACCTCATGGACTTATTTATTTATAGTAATTACTAATGCTTTTTTAATTTTTATGGTGTGTGGCATCAAATGTTATGTATCACTATACAAGTGTGAATTGTAAAGTATTTAGTTATTACTTAAAGTGTTTATTTAAGTTTTATTGTAAGATGCATTGATAGTTGAAAACACCAAGGTATGCATAGTACTAGCAATTGTATTATTTTATTAGAGAATGTTATTAAAAAAATACTTTCAACACATTATTATAATTCAATGCATTTTTATGTAGCTCAAGTTCAACATGTATTATTGTAAGTCCATCTAATAGTGACATCTAAAAAACAAATAAAATGTTATATTTTAGAATCTTGTATAATGTCACCATGTCAAATAGGTTTTTTCAAAATATATGATTTTATTTTATTAGATTGCATTTTATTATATTAAAGTTACAAAACAACCATATATTTTTTAATTGAATACTATACATTTGTATAGTGGTACATAATATTTGATGCCACACACCATAAAAATTAAAAAGGCATTAGTAATTACTATAAATAAATAAGTCCATGAGGTTTATTTTTGTAGTACATTTTGATAATCACCTACAAAAGTGATAGAAGGTCAAAAATAATGTACACAATGCACCAATGCTTATGGTAATTCCTGTCAAATTTATAGTATAGGGTTTAGGGTTTAGGTTTTAGAATGGTGGTTCGAATGAGTAGGAGAATACCTTAAATTATCACTACTAGAAAATGATGTCCAAATTAACAAAAAAATGACAATGTTTTATTAAAGTGGGTATTATATCAACCATTTTAACAATTTTTTGTTGATTTGGCACAAGTTAACAAAATGGTTACAATTTTTTTGTTAATTCGGATAGTACAACATCCAAATCAACAAAAAAAAATCAACACTTTTTTGTTCACTTTCACTTACAAGAGTTCTCAATTAATTTTTGTCATTTTGGCAATGTTAAATGACCATGGTTAGAAATCTATGTATAAAAATGCGTTTTTTTAACTTAGTCATTCAAAATTAGGTGATTTTTTTAACTCAACAAACTTTGGAGGCCTTTTCGGCATAGTAGAATAACTATTTTGAGAAAACTTTGAGATAAGAAAAGTTGACAAATCAAGCTAAGTTTCATCTTCAAAAATCCGTTTGAGATTTGGAGTCCTCAATCAAAAGTTATGAGCAAAATTCAGAGAAGGGTTGGAATTAACATTTATTTTGACACTTTCAAACACCGTCTTTGATTTTTGCCTATAACTTTTGATTGGGGACTCCAAATCTCAAACGGATTCTTTGAAATGAAACTTATCTTGATTTGTCAATTTTTCTTAGTTTAAATTTTTCTCAAAATAGTTATTCTACTATGACAAAATGTCCTCCAAAGTCTGATGAGTTTACAAAGCAAATAAAAAACAATTACAAAAACTATACAAATAAAAAACAACTCCCTCTAAGGACATGTAATTAGGAAGGTGGTGTAGTGGCTTGAGTCCTTGGACCCCAACCATGAGGTCCAAGGTTTGAACCTCATAGGTGCCCCCCACCCACGTGTCATGTTGCCTAGGTGGACTGTCCAATTGGCGGTTTAGGGTCCTTTGGTGGCTTGCTTGCGTGGCACAAGCCAAGTTGGACTCTGTTATGTTGATGTGGCATTTGCCATGTGGCTACTGCCCATAGGCCAAGATATTTTTTAAGTTTTAGAAAAAGAAATTACGCTTGACTAAATTAACAAAAACATCAACACTTTTTTGTTGGACACTGTCCAAGTCAACACATCCAAATCAACAAAGAATTAGCAAAAAAATCAACACTTGTTTTCAAAATTTTTGTTGATTTGGACACATATTTTCTAGTATTGTATCCTTTCAGTCATTAATGTTACATTGGATGCTTATAGTATTGAATACTAGTCTTTAGTGGTGGATTTAAATTTTTGGGAATCCAATATATTGTTGAGGAGGCGGATGGGTGGATGGGTGGACGGGTGGATGCCGACCTATTTGGTGAATGGGCAGCCATCCAACTTCAATCATCGTTTCCGGCTTTGTTTTTTGGAATTTTTGGGCGTGTAATACACCGTTGGAAAGATCTTTCAAATACCTTTCCAATGGTATATTACACGCCCCCAAACTTGAGAAACTTCAATCGCAAACTGCGAGAGAAGATGGATGTCCGCCCATTTGCCCTATAGGTTGGCCATCCGCCCATCTACCCGCCAAGCGAACGGGCGGATAGGCAAACGGGCGGACAACCACCTTCTCTCCCAATTTGCGGCTTCATTTCATGCAATTTTGGGGTGTGTAATATACCATTGGAAAGGTATTGGGAAAACCTTTCCAACAATATATTACACGCCCAAAAATTCCAATAAACGAAGCTGAAAATGACGATTGAAGTTGGTTGTCAGCTCGTCCGTCCATTTGCCAAGCGGATGAACGAGTGGACAGGCGGACGGCCAACCTATTGGGTAGATAAGCGGACAGCCATCTTCTCTCTCAATTTTCCGCTTCATCTTTTGAAATTTCGAGGCGTGTAATATACCATTAGAAAGGTATTTCGAAGACCTTTCCAACGGTATATTACACACCCAAAAATTCCAAAAAATGAAGCCACAAATTGAGAGAGAAGATGATTGTCCGCCCGTCCGCTTGGCGGATGGCTTGGTGGGCGGACGGGCGGACGGCCAACCTATAGGGCAAATGGGCGGACATCCATCTTCTCTCGCAATTTGCAATTGAAGTTTTTTGAGTTTGGGGACGCGTAATATACCATTGGAAAGGTATTTGAAAGACCTTTCCAACGGTATATTACATGCCCAAAAATTCCAAAAAACGAAGCCGGAAACAACGATTGAATCTAGCTATCCGCTTGTTCGCCAAACAAATCGGCCGTCTGCCGTCCGCCCCGTCCACCCACCCCCCAAATGGCAATTGGGCAACATTCGACTACGTCCACCGCGTCCATTGAAATCAGACGTCTAATTTTTGGATGCAATTTCGTCGCAAACGTATGTCCGAGACAACCCTACCTGGCGGAAACAACCCACCCACCCACCCCAAAGACTCCTCACTGACTTTGGTTTATGAAAATCCAAATCCTATCTACTACTACATTCACACTTCATAATGTGTATAGGAATGAGCTGGAATGCTAGGAAACAAAATCTGCCCACTTAACTTAGTAAACTAGCATCTCCTATAGATTTTGAAAATAAGGATATTTTTTGGGATTTATTGCAAAAAATCTCATCTAGTCTAGACAATGTAAGATGTTTAAGCTATGTAAATCTAACCTATGTAAGCCCAACCTATTTCACAAAACTCCAACTCCTGACTAGACATGTAAGAAAACTAAAAAAAATTTAAAATTTAGAAGTGGTCCAACTTGTAGACACTTCCTCCCCCCCCCCCCCCCCCTCCCCCTTCGACTAGTTGGAACCTCCAACTCATCTAGTGTCCACAACTTCTAAAAATATTTCTTTTGTATTTGATTTTCACTTTTTTCAGTATTAATCTTTATTCTATTTAAACGATCATTTTTTATTTTTTATTTTTTATTTCAAATTCTTTACCAACAACTCGCAATCAACTAATGTAAATAGTTTCAATACTTGCTCCTACCATAAAATCACCTTTATCAATTTTCACACTATTTATTTTTGTTTCAACATTTTTGTTTAATTTTCCTACTATCAATATTGTTATTTATGTAAGATAGAGCCTCACAATCACACCATTCTTGTTTTGTGTTCCCCCCACCAAGCCAATTATAGTTGGCTTGTATACTCTCTTCTTTGGCAATGAAATTACATTTCATTTGTATCATAAAAAAGATGCAAATCCATCAATTTAAAATAACTAACATGGAAAGAAAGTCATGCATGGATTGATGGATGCAAAGGTCAAGTAGAGTAGCCAATCCATTTCCAACCACTTAAGCAATTACACATATTTGGAGCACAAGGTTCTTGAGTGTAGAAATTTTATAGTGTATATGTATAGAGTTTGGAAGGATTCCATCCTTTTTCAGAATTTTTTTTTCTCAAGATATAATTACCATGAATCTTCTATCTAAAGATTTTGTTCAATCCATGTTGGTGATATAAGTCTTCCTATTTCCAACCAAGAGTTGGTTGCAATGTCAAGAGACTTGTAGCTAATCATAATGCACTACAACTACGATGGGAAGTGCGTTTTAATTGATACCTAGTCCTCTCTATTGACTCTACATGTACAAAAAGAGAGCAACCAACACTATCAAAATGGGGGGAGGTGATAAAAAATGGATTAGTGTCTTCTAGGTGCAAAATAGTCAATAACTCTTTTAGAACCTTTGTTAGGCCTGCTTGGCTACTTCCAAAGGGAATGGGCTGAACAAAATAGAGTATAAATTAAAAGTTGTTACACCTTCACTCTATTTTCAATCTTTAGATAATGGAGACGTAGCAATCTCTCGTTGGCTTTCCTTGGCTTTCAGAGGTCCCATTCTTTGAAGATTGAGAATGGCCATTCTTTTCTTCCAAAGGTGAAGAATGGGTGTAAAGAAGATTTCCCCAACAAAGTTTTCACCCTATGGCTTATTGTTTTCACCCTATATAATATGTCTCTTTCATAGATCTCAGTGATTTGGGATTTTTTGCAAACGCCTTTCTCTTTGGTGCGTCATTTTTTCAATATGAGGCTTTGGCCAATTGAGCTTTGCCTTAGCTTTGCTATATAGAGGTTTTGTGAAGAAAGCAGAGAGTGAGATTTTTTATTGTTTCAATTATATTTGATGTAATTTTTGTTATATAATTTTGCTTCATTTTCACCAGCTTGGGATGTTTAATTTGTGTACCACATTGCAATTAAATCTCATTTATCCATTCTCCCTTCTCATTCTCTACACAACATAAAAGGGGTGTTATACCTTCTTTGTGAAGAAGCCCTCCCTATTGCCTTCTCTTTCACTCTGCAACTTTTCATTCCTCACTCAAATTTCATTCTTGGAGACAATGTAACAACCCCTATTTATAGACATGGTCTTTTCAGAATGCACAAAAAATATGCAAGAATTGAGATTCTTGGTTTAGATACTTGGAATGTCTTAATCTAGGTCACTCTATAGCAATATATTTTTTTAGTAAGAGCATCACTATTGTGAAGCAACCAAATTCCCACAACATTGCCTACATAGCATACTTCAAATAATTGATGTACACAACAAGCAAAGAGCCAACATGGACTAGTGCTCAAGGACAATGAAGCTCTCAAGTATTGTGTCTAATTCCTTTGAATCCTTTGAAGGGCTGACACAAAATACTACTCATCTACTTGGGTTGTATGTGAGACCTTAATCGTGGGAGGATAGAACTCCTCACAATCTAAAGAAAATCATAAGGTAGAACAATCTAAAATCATTCTTTTAAGGTCATGTGCATAGATAGAGCTAGTCAAAATTACAATTATGGTTTTTACTTGTAGACAAAGAAAAATAATAAATTTTTATTCAAATCATACACTAAAATGGAAAATTTTTGTAGTTTTTATAAATTATCAAAGTCATCTTTAGGGTGCACCTTTAAAGCATCCTTAGAAAGGTCCAAAATTATTCGTTACCAAATCGACTTTGTAAAATCCATGATACACCATGTTGAAAATTGGAGAAATTCCACAAGGTCAAATTATAGTCATATCGGTAACACTTCAATGGATCTCTATTGGACATAAATGGTAGAGGACAAAATCAACACTCCTAATTTAGCAACCAAAACAAAAAAATATGAAAACAAGTTGCCAATCACAAATATCTCTATCCAAATCAAATGTAATACAATTAGTTCAAGAATTTAAATAATGTGATACCTCTCATACTAATTGAATGTAAATTTGATGAATGGGGTGTAATTAGTGTGAATATTTTGACAATTTTTTTATAAAAATTAGATGAAAGTAAGAGTGGCAATCATTTTAAATGACATAATATGAAAATAGTATAAACCACATTGTAAGATTTATTGTTCCATATGTGAAGGTTTGATTTGGCACCCAAGTGCAATAATCGAATTTCCACAATCAGATTCTAGTGAGAATCAAAAGATTTCGTTTCTCTTTCTTTCGTCCTTGGCTGATGCAATTCAATAATTTTCGCCATGGCAGAGACTCCCACGCTCTTCTGAGGCGTTCCCTTCCTGAGGAGGGCCAGTGATTCTGGACAGAGAGCTTCGTGCACAAGCAATGACCGCCGCTAGAGTAAACTTGTGCGAGGGCTCTCTTCTCCTCAATTCATTTGTAATCTTCCTCTCCAAGTTTTCTGTTGTCAACAAACAAATAAGGTAGACAGGCAATCTGAATAACTTGGGGCCAACTCCAAGAGGGGCACATATTTTTCAGAGGTGTGTGCTTGTTTCACAAATCAAACCTCAAGTAGAATTATAATTTTCTGATTAAAATTATAATTCCTGTGAATTTTTGAAGTGGTCTTCCTTAGAATTCTAAAATCACTCATAGAGTGGAGTCATAAATGTCTTATAAACAACCCATAACTACCTCTCTATATATATCCAATGGTTTTTAAGTATTCACCATTAAAGGATTGACACTTTACCCCTTGTTGGCATTAATAGCGAGTTTGTCAAAAACATGAATAGATTTGGATGTTTGGGGGGATGGAATTCAGCCCAAAAGTAGGATGCTGGAATTGGGTAGCAAATGGAATTGGGTTCGCCTACCTCAAAGGCACAATCAAACCTCTATATATGTTAGAGCATCCACATCATGGGATGGTAAGAGTAGGACATGCTTATTCTACCCTTTTCAAGTTCTTGTTAGCTTGTAGAATCTGCAACGAGGTCTCAATTCTACCATCAAAATTGGTAAGCATGTCCTACTTTTAACGCTTGAGATCACCAATTGCTACCAATTCTTCACAAAGTATCACTCCATTTTCCATGACGGTATACACATTTGGATAATTACATTCTGAGCATGAAATGCTTGACGGCTTGATCCCAAGCCCAAAGTCTCAACACAAACTGAAACATTGTCACTACCTTACTGACCTCCACCACGGCATCCAACAAACAAACACGCAGACCCGAATTCACATATCCACCCAAACGAGAAAGCCACAAAATGCCCCGAATCAAACACGAGGAAACCACAACTGAAACAGAAATGAGAAGTAACCAAACAGGAGTTTCCTGCCATTGTTGATGAAATTGCATATAATGTATGTACACTCAAAGCTTCAACACAGAAACAGTCTTGGAAACACACTCCATAAGTCCTAAAACTAGTCCCTGCATTACTCATGACCGGCCTGATGCAAAAGCTGCACCGGCACTCGGCACCCCAAAGCATCAACTCCAGCTCGAACCCAGCTCTGCGTTTCTATAATGTATGCTACAAATGCTACAAATGAAGGCAATCGTCACTCTCAATTCAAAAAATAGGGAGCCTTCGTGGGACGCAAAATTGTCAAGTAATGTACAACACTGCTGAGACTACTGGTCTTGGGCAGTGATCAGGCCTCCAGGAGCACAATAGTAAACTCCTGGGAGCTCGCTCTAGTAGTGATAGACGTATTGCCGGAAGTGGCCGTCCTCCGGCTGGCCGGGCAAGGGCGGGTAGTGGTAGCGAGGCGCGTAGTTCTGGCTCGGATGATACTCGCTCGGCATGTAAGCCACGGGACCGGGCGTGTAATACGGCGAGGGCGTGTAATACGGCGAAGGCCCCCATTGCATAAATGGCTTGAACGTGTAGATGGACTCCGCCTGCTCCTTCTCTTTCTTCTTCTTCTCCTCCTCTTTCTTCTTCTCCTCCTCCTTCTTCTTGTCGTCCAGCACATAAGCGACGGGACCGGGCGTGTAATACGGCAAGGGCGTGTAATATGGCGGAGCGCCCCAATAAATCGACGGATTGAACGTGTAGATGGACTCCGCCAGCTCCTTCTCTTTCTTCTTCTTCTTCTTCTCCTCCTCCTCTTTCTTCTTCTTCTCCTCCTCCTTCTTCTTGTCGTCGTCGCCCTTCTTCGGCTTCTCCTTGTCGTCCAGCGGCACGAACTTGGCCTTGCGGTTAATCTTCCTCGCCCTGCGCAACACCTCGTGCTCGTCCAGTCCCGACGGAGTGGACGCCACCACCACCACTTTGCTGTGGAAACGCTCCGCGCGCACGTCGAACACGCCGGGCACCTCGCGAATCTCCTCGATCACCTTCTCCTCGCATTTCAGGCAACACATCTTCACCTTCAGCTGGTACTTGGGGAGCTTGTCCACAGCCACCGCCGCTTGCCACTCGTGGCTCTTCCTCATCCACTCCGGAATGTCCTTGGACTCCTTCGCGTAAATCGGGTAGTACGAGGACTCCGCCATCTCTCACAACACCCCAATTCTCTTCACCGCAGCAGCGAAGCTCACCCAAATGCCAAAATTCTCCCAACCCAACAAATTCTTGCTACCTAATTCGAAACCTTCAAGCACGCACTCAACGATTTTGAAGCGCAGCACGCAAAACTCTTGCTCTGGGACTTAATTCCCTCTCCAATCGGACCCAGCGGGACGAGAAGAATCTCGAATGGGTACACTCAAATTCGAAAACAAGAAAGTGAAGAGACCCTGAATGGCTGAAGAAAACTTGAAGGAAGGTATGAAAGCGACAGCGGTGATTCTGCAGAAGTCGAGTATCACCCCGACTCGAAACACCTGCAAAATGCTCTTGAAGTTGGAGTAACTCCGTGAGGCTACGAAACAGAATGTGAGAGACTGGAATGGTGCATTCAAGGGCGACACTTGGTTTTTATAAGTTACGCCTCAGTTCCAGTGGCCTGAAGTCCTGGCCTAGGGTCGGTCAAGGGCACTGGACGCGGAGTTCCGGGAATACTGTAGCTGTCCGCGCTCTAGGCCTAACTACGGTTTGGTATAACACGCTGTGCAGACTTTCCACTCCTTTCTGTCCTACTGTGCATTTTGCCAGGGGGTGTCAGAGAGCAAATATGGGGAATTCCGTTAAAATGGAGACATTCTGTATGCCATTTTCAGACTACTCGGTCCAATCCAGAAAAGTGACATCTAGGACACATATAGATTTCCAACCGTGCGGTCTAAATTGTAACAGTGATATTCAGGACCAGTATAGATTTCTTACATCTAGACCAATATAGATTTCTAACATCTAGAACGGTTATAGATTTTAGAAATCTAATACCGATGTAGATTTCAGACCACTCATTCCATATTGTAAAAGTGACAGTTGTGGAATAACTATCATTTTAACAAAACTCCCTATAAAGGCGAGTGCTCCAAAGAAAGAACAATTGATTCCAAAGTTTCCGGAAGGTTTAATACCTAAAATTTTCATTTTGAGAAGATTAACACTATGTCCATTGATCCTATATTTAGGATCATTAAATGCATAAGATTTGTAGTATAAATTAAGGATGTGATGCATAGCTCTTTCTTTTGGCTTTATAGTGCCAGATTGTACTAGAAAAAATAATTTTGCTAAAAAATGGTAGGTAACCATAAAGTTTTTTGCTAGAAAACTCTTAATCAAGAAAAAATCTTGGATGAAATTGCTAGAATGTGGATATAAACAGAGTTACGAACATGGAATATGTGCTAATGTGATATTTTCTATCCAATATGTGGATGATTGTTGAAATTTGGGGCACTACTATAATATTTCATATTGCCACTTTGGCACTTCATAAAAAAATAAAAAAATAAAAAAACTAGTGCAATGTTGGTATGGGCACACTTACATTAGTGGGGAGATGATGAGCTTGTGTACTTTGTAAGTGGGTGTAACCCTATTAGCTTTGTCATTGCACTCGTGCATCCATGAAGAAATTGAATGAAACAAGCTAATATTTGAATTTCTCTCTGAATACTTAGTTAGTTATTCATTGATATGCTCTAATTATTATTTACATTTTAACCTGAAAATATTGAATTGCATAAATTTTGAATAGAACAACTTGCCTAAATCTATCATTTTGAATCATCTATGTGAAAAAACACCCAACTCTTTTGCATCTAGGTAGACATAATGGTGAATGGAACAAAGCAACATTGTTCAATTTTTAGCAATCAATTTTGCTTCAAAGCAATACTAAAAAATTTGAAGGAATATTAGACAATATATTCTTCCATCTTCAATGGATGAAATCATTGCTTTGCTACATATTTTATGAACAATATCATTCTTTTTGGATGAATAATCTAAATTCCATCCACATTTTTCATGTTTCATCCAATCAATTATATAGATATAAACAACTACATTTCACCCATGAATATTGTTGTCTACACTGCTTAACCCTTACAGGATGCAACCCCATTACCAAGGTAGTCACCAAAACTATTCTAATTCTTGGACCAATAGGTACATTCTTTGTTTCTAAAGTGAACAATGATGTCATCCATGACCACTTTTTGGCCTCAGAGTCATTTAAGGGTTCAAATATAGGGGGGGGGGGATTCCCTTGGAGTTAGTAAGGTAAAACAACCCATTACGGATCAAATAGGGGGTTTGGCCTCTTGCCATTTCTGAAATTTTCTACTTTTTTTTCGAGAGAAAGTCAAGTGATAGAAATGGCGAGAGCATTTGAAACTATATTTTTTCAACAAAGTGTGAATTTGTTATAAATTTTTGAAAGTGTTTAGCCCATCACGGCCTAAAAGAGTTTGTAGACTACCCCCGAAACTAACCAAAACTGATCCATAATCCATCTTATTCTCCTATTCGGTCACAATATTTTCTAACATAGAAGACCTCAAGAAGACACCTCCCACAATGAACTAACGCTACAAAACTGAAAATTCCTATTGTGGTCACTAATAATCACTCCATTCCAGTTAGCTAAGACATTGAAAGAAAACCATAATGATGGGGTCATTCTTTGGAGTCATTCTTTGGAGTCCACAATGAGTAAAAGCCGGTCCGTCATGGACTGTTCTATCAGTGTCTTTTCCTTATCGGAACATCCCCAGTGCCTCTTCTCAGAACCTTCGTCACATTGCCGATTACGGTGTGTCTGTATTGTCTGTATGACGTGGACTTCCATTCCGACACGTACTGTCAGTGGCAGAGTAGGGGCGCTTGCAGGAATTATATTAATTTAAGCTTTTGTGGGGGCCCTTACTTTTTCTTTTCTTTTTAACCCTTGAATGCCAGGCTGGTGACCGTGGAAATTAGCACGTGACATCGAAACCATGTGACATCATCCACTTTTAAATATATATGTATATTGGAAGTCAAAATATTGTGGAAGATCTCCCCTTTCCACCCCTAATTGCTGAATTTCTATTCTATACAGGAGAATTCCTTGTCATTCATCAGACAAAAAACGGCCGCCGCATCGTTTAGGGGTTAAACAAACATGTTGGGCCCTTGACCTTATGGGAAATTAAAATCCATGTTGTGGGGAATGTGGGGACGCTTGCAGAAAATTATATTTTCATGTTTGGGGGAATGTAGGGGCCTTAACTTCTTTTTTTCCTTTTACACAAACATGTGCGGGTCCTTCCTTACTAGCAATTATATTTCATGTTGTGGAAAATCGATCTTCATTACCTTAACTTTAGCCAAACATATGTCATCACACTCTTTACATCCATAGAGACAGATGAAATTCATCAAATATGGATGATGACTTATCCAAATGCACTTGTCATCTTCTAGAAAATGAATCAGACAAAGGGAATGAGACTTGCAGTTCAACAAGAATGAAATGGTGACATTTTGGTCCAAGATGACCCTAAACTATTAGATGATGGTGGAAAGGTACACAAATCAAATGTCAAAGTTGTGGGTTCAATACCTAGTGGTGACAGGTTGTTTATTTGGCATGAAATCAACCTCTCTATATGACAAAAAAAACCCCTTGTAGTGTTTTGTTCAACACGCTTGTATAAAAAAATGGTGAAATTTGAACTTGACCTCAAATGTTTTGTCATATAGAAGCCTTGGTGATAGGACTCATCCTCTTAGGGTTAAAGTATTCTTGTAGGTAAGAGTCATCTTATGCAAATGATGAAAAGAAATCGTGTAGAAATAAAGCTTCCATAAAATCAAAATATGAATAAGTGGAATCAAAATTGAATAAAATAAAATAAATTGGATTGAAAACTAGGAATGAAAGTATTACAATAAATATTAATGAGTACAATAGTAGACTTAATTGTATGAATTCGAATTTTGGGTCACAATTTACAACTTTGGTTAGAAAGTGACCACTCAGTTATCTTCTAAATTGCATTTTATGACACATCTTCACATTTCATTCATTTAAACCACCTTCAAGTCTTTTCCATTATGGTATTGAAATTGAAATGTTGTACCTAAAAGCTTGACTAACTTAGAGTTGACAAGAAATAAGATAGCTTCCCTTCATTGTAATAGATGTTTGTCTATTTTTTTGAGTTGTAGGAGTTAGAATCATTTCTTGTCTAGCTTGATCTGTTGTTGGACATGAGCACATAGTAATTAAAAGTACCCTAGTGAATAGGGCATAAAAGTAAATGTGAAAATGAAAATGAAATAATTATGTGCATATTCACCTTTGTATAGGATATGAAAGTAAAAGTAAAAAATATATTTCTTCAAAAAAATAAGAATATAATGGCAGCACTAAACTTTGTATGAAACACTAGTTTTGGGTCCTCAACAATAGTATAAATTAGTGTAAATTGACTAAAACATTTGCATATAGTGAAGCTATTCACATTTACAAATAGGATGATTATAGATGAATTATCAAATATCCATCCAAATCTAAATCCATTCATTTAAATTTAAGTTATATAGCAATGTCATTCTACTTTGATATTTTGGGGGTGATTTCAACAATTTCATCCACAAGAAAATCACTAGAAAATTTTGGAGAATATTTTGCAAAATAATGCAACATTTCCATTCCAACATCAAAACTAAGTGAAAAAAGGATACAAATAGAATTTATAATTTGCAAAGGAGTTTTAAAAGTAGGCAATAAGAGGAGTTACAATTGGAATGTGGGTTTTATTGAGTTTTATGAATAGGCAACATAGTAGCATAGGTTTTACAATGAGAATACTTTCAACGAACTCCTTGAATGATTTCTTACTTGCTTGCAAGGCAAAGTAACATTTCACTGAATTCGTTGAAAGGTTGAGTTACTATTGTGACTCCCCCTGATGACATAATATAGTGAAGGTAGTAATTAAATTCCTCAAAGTGACTCAATAGATGTCATGATTTATTTGAATTCCATGCATTTTGTAGATTTTCCAATATAGTATTTTGTATAATATTGTTAAAAAGGTTCATCAATGAGGCCTTTTATAGTAATCCATAAATCAAGGCTCAAAGTTTTTGGATAGATAGTTCCATCAACAAATTCACACAACATAATTTGTTTGTTATACAATTTTTCTTCCAAATGTTTTAATTAATTTCTCTCAATTATTTTGGTAGGTAGTTCCAAGTAAAAGTATCAAAGGATCCACCCACCCTCCCTTCCACACTCTTTGATATATAATAGATCTTGAATATCAACTTATATCTTTTAGAATATCATTATTTTTACAATTGTTGTTTGTAGAATTTTTCTTTAGTTATTGAATCTAGAAGAATTTGTTGAAGAAACCACCATTTTTCATGGATTTTGTGAACTTTCAATATTCTAATACATAATAGTTTAATATATTGTACAAGTCTGTGGAAGTTGAAAGTTCCTTTAATTTTTTTAATTGATTTTCCAAATTTGATAGTTATTCAATACCAATTGTATTTTTAATATTGAATAATTTGGTTCCAATAACCTAGGCAACTACCACCCCTATTGCAACTTAACAATGATCAATAATGGTTAACTTGGTCCACACCTTTAGTTGCATCCAAAATATTCAAAGACTATCCAAATCTAGATTTCTACCACTGATTTTACTTAAACTAATATAATGTATGTGTGTCTATTCTTTTTTGGTGAAAATAAGTTTTCAATTTTTTATATCAATGCCTTAGAAAAAATAATTTCAATGTGATTGAATAGACTACATTGCATTTTTTTGAGCAATTTCAATATAAGAACAAAATTGACTATCTAGATCCATTTGTCCTATATGTTTGAAATGACTTGTTTCATGTCGCATTGCCCAATATATTGAATAACACACCTTCAATGTTAATACATCTAGACTTTAATCAGAGATCAATATGGTGTGATATATTGAATAAAATTAATCATTGAACACATTGAATTTTAAAACACTTAAATGGCATTATTAGGCATTGATCACCTAAACACACTTCTACCCCTACCACTCAATGATAGTGTGAATTATTTGATTACCAAAACCTCTTGTGCATTAATCCTCAACACTCATAGAATTTAAGAGTCGAATTTAATATATATGTTCATGAAGGCACAAAAGAAAGAACACAATATAGATTGTTCAAGCTTTGGTAGGGTATTCTTGATTCTTTTGTAACCAAGCATAAAGGTGTCTTATAGTTAGAGGATCTACTCCAAAAATTTTACTAATGCAAATAAATGTAAAATTTGAATCCATTTTTTTGGTTTTACAATAATAGAATTTGTAGTCAAAGTAGTTGGGGATCTCTAAAATCCAAATATGAATTCACATTTTCCAAATTTGATCATAAGAAGGTAAATATCAAATGCCAAGGTGGAAATTGTGGAATAATTTTTGTGTTATTGGATTTTACCATAATGTATATGAGTAAGGCTAGAACTAGACTACATCTAGTCTTGTCAAAATTTGATCATGAGGAAAAATGAAGGAATTTTTTCATCTACCTTAGATGATAAAATATGAAAAATTTTGAATTCATATCAGCAATAATAGACTTCAAGTTATACTATAGAGCTCACAAAGTACAAAATTAATCGCTTCCCTATAGGAGACAAATTTTTACATTCATTCAACTAATGAAAAATTAGGAGTTGTTGTATATTGGGTACCACAATACAAGGTTGTCTTTTGCAAGTGCTTACATGATAGGTCCTTATAGGTGTGCGGGGGTTGTAAACAATAGATTATTTTAGGGGAAAAATTTTACACTCTAATAGCTTTGAACCTATCAAACTGCATCCTTCCAAAATTGCACCAAAGTTTTGAAGGCTTCGTGTAGTTATTGTTCCAAAACCCCCTGTTGGTTGTACTTGGCCTCAAAATTTCAAGGCCTACTCATTCTCCAAAATAGGGGCACCTTTTGCACTTTGCACTTACAATTACATCCCCCTAATACGAGACAAAATACTACCAAAAGCCTTGAATTTAGCTCCTCTTGGCACATTCTCCCACTCTAGCTCAATAAGTCATTCCCCCACTAAAGAAAAATGCAATCATACTTGGTGCACAAGCAACCAAACCCATTAAACTTCACTTCCAAGTAGCTCATCTTTAGTCTTTCCTTTTTTTTTCCACCAAGAGTCTACGCACTCTCCAAGTTGGATCCATCCTCGAGCTTTCTCACCAATTTTCTGCACTCTACATGTTAGTAGATCATTTTATGTAGGGCCACCATTACGCGTTGCCCTTGAAATCTTTGTTCATCCTAAGTTTAGTTGCTTTATCCTTTATTCTACTTGATGAGTGATCACTTGACAATTTTCTATCGTACTTAGGGAGTAAGGATGATGAGGGACACGGAAATTGAGGGTCCTTCAAAATAAATAAATAAAACACTGCCCCCCACAATACCACTAGATGTGGTCTATCAGGAGCCCTGAATTTAGCCCCCAAGGCTTGACACATTCTCCCAGTCTAACTTGATAAGTTTTTCCCCATGAAAGGGAATGCAGTCATACATTTAACTTGGTGCACAAGCGAGCAACTGAACCAGCCCCACTACGTAAACTTCACCACCAAGGCGCTCATCTTAAACCCTTGAACGCCAGGCTGGTGACCGTGGAAATCAGGCATTTTGGAACCGTGTGACATCATCCACTTTAAAAAAATAAAAAAAAATACTCATTGGGAGTCAAACTACTATAGAAGATCTCCCCTTTCCACCCCTAATTCCGAGGATGAATAGTTGCAATTTTATTCTGCAAAGGACAATTCTTTGCCATTTATTGGACAAAAAACATCTACTGCATTGTTTAGGGGTTAAGGAGTCTTTCATAATTTTTTTACTCATCACCAAGTCTATGCACTTTCCAAGTTGGATCTCTCCTCAGGCTTCCTCACCAAGTTTATGCACCCTACATCAGTTGGGTCATTTAGGCTCCCCTACAATACAACTAAATATGGTAGAACCATCCATTACCAACCACTTAAGCATTTTGTGCACGATCTGGAATGCAAAAGGCAATGTAAATTTTCTACCTTGTAGAAAGATAGAAATCATGGGGATTGCAATTTTTTTGGTAATTATCTACCTTCAATTGAAATTGCTATGAGTTTTGGAAGTCAATAGTTGATATGGACCCATTCCCAACACATAGAGTTTTCCATAACTGTTCATTCAAAGATTATTTTGGCTCTCAAAACCAAGCACATGTGTCATGACATTGATGGTTAGGAGATGGTCGGAAACCAAGAGTTGGTGGTTAGAAATCAATCACTTCTCTGTTGAATTTCCTAGTACCTATAGATTGGCCATGGGTCTTGGTTGGTAATGGATGGTTCCATTGTAGGGTATTGAATGAGTTGGCTAGTGGGTCCTAACTTAATTTAACCCCTAAAGGACCAAGTGTCCATTCAACATGCACAAGAAATCTCAGGTAGGTTCCTACAAAGTCATTTTTGGTCAGATGTTCATGAAATTTGGACACAATGTGTAACTATGTACCCCTTTCTTGAAAATCTAATTTCTTTGATTGGGTGGCCAGATCAAAAGTTATATTGTCCTAAACTTTGCAAGTAGCTTGGGCAATTTTGGGTAACATGTGCAAAATTCTTCCTATGATTTTGAAATTTGGCGTATGTGTAGCTCACATGATACAAGATGCGAATGTCAAAAAAAGAACCATATTTCATGTAAGAATCTCATTTTAGAAAGAGTTAAAAGTTTGTAGGCCCTATGGGGCAAGATTGGAAAAAAAATTCACCTAACTTCAAATGTTATAATCTTTCAATTTGTGCGGTCAAAGTTTCTAAAATAATTTACATATGTTCCAAAGAAGTCTAGTACAAATTTGTATGGTTGAATTTTGAAAAAAAAATACTTTTTTTTCTTTTCATTTTTTTCTTGCTGCCTTAAAAAGTGGCAGTTTTTGACAATTTCTGCCCAAAATGTACCTCGGTCCTTTAGGGTTTAATTGGGTCATATCTCAATACACTAAGTTACTGTAGAGTACAATTGCTCTGGACAAGCGTGCAGAAACTGAACCGTTGTATTCTGTGGATTCTATTTTTTCTTTTTGACACAAATGAAACGGAATTCATTACTGTGGATTCTATTTTAAATTCAAAACTGTCATTGCATCCCATTTGTAACTGTGAAGTTCAGTTTCTCTGTTTTCGTTTGCACCCTAAAATTTTAAAAATATAAAATAGTAATTGAATGGCAATAAAACGGACGGCCCTAGTAGCAGAAGCGCTGTGAGACTTAATTAATTGTGTGGAATCAAATTTGCTTAACTTTTCAATGGAAATTGTCCTTGTGTTTCAAAAAAATAAAATAAAATAAAATTTGCTTTAACTTATATAAGTTAACCCACGCAGTCAGGTGATCACAAAGCAATCATCTGAACAAACTCAGTTTATTTCTGAATGTACACTAAATAGTGAAATTAGGTTGCCTTAACCCCTAAAGGACGAGGCACATTTTGGACACAAGCTGTGAAAAACTGCCACTTCTTGGAACAGTAAGAGAAAAATGAAAAAAAAATGTTTTTTTTCAAAATTCAACCGTACAAATTTGTACTAGACTACTATGGGAATATGTGGAAAAAATTTCAGAAACTTTGACCGCACGGATTGAAAGATTATAACGTTCGAAGTTAGAAGAAAAAGTTTTTTTTTGACCCTGCCCGACAGGGCCAGCAGACTTTAACTCCTGTAAAAGTGAGATTTTTACACTACACATGGTTAGTTTTTTTTACATTTGTATCTGAAATCATTTAAATTACATACCTGTAAAATTTCAGAAGTAAAGGAGGAGTTTTGCAAAAGCTGCCCGATTAAAAAAAAAGTTCGAGGCAGCATAACTTTTGATCCGGGCATCTGATCGAAAAAAAAATTATATTCCCACTTAGGGGGTACATGTTTACACCTTGTGTCAAAAATTTGTGAACATCCAACCAAAATTGACTTCATAGGAACCTACCCGGATTTCGATTGTCCGTTCAACGGACAATTGTCCTTTAGGGGTTAACAAAATAGGTTGCCTTACCCGAAGAAAGTTATTTTCCAAGCCATCAAAGTCAACAAGAACTTCTTCATATATTTATATTTGTATACATGAAGATTCATGAGTCCCAATTACAACAATACCTGATTCAAAAGTAGTTCATTCTTGTAGAATAATAGTAAATATTTATATAGTATCAAATGTCAAGAAATTAGTATGGGACAACCTAATTTCACTATTTAGTGTAGCTATCTAAGAATCTAGAATATTATGGAGAATTGGAAGGCTATATACCAACTTAAATTTGATACAATCATCCTCACTAAGTCTTGCAAATCTAATCTTATGTTTAGAAAAATCCAATGGCTAGTTCAATGGAATTGGGGGAAAAAATGTTTGCAATATGAAAACATCCGCAAAAACTAGTGAAGAAATCTATAAAACTTATATTTTGAGTAACGAAATAGAAAAAGTAACCAAATTCAATATTGGAAAAAATGGTTTAGTTTGGGAATTGAAGGAAAAAATTAGGCGAAATTCAAAAAACTTCCTTGACATTGTTGTAGGTTCTTTCTTTCCATTTCAATTGGATTTAACTAGAAGAAGAAGAGGAAAAAAAAAGTCTCGTCATATGACCAACTTGAATGAAGAGTTTGTCTACTATCTAAGCTTAAGATAAATGACCCCATTCCAATCCAAATGGGAGCAAGTCCATTGTGGGCAAAATTATAATAGAGGTGTATATTCAAGTTTTGAAATGTACATCACTATCATAATTGCAGGGTAGGGTTGGCACATTAATGTTGATTAATTAATTAAGATTTCCAAAGTAGAATTAGCACTTTAAATTTAAATTATTAAAAATCAAACACTATATTCTAGTAAAATTCTAGATATTTTGCCACTAGATTAGAAAGCCACTTAATTTAGTGTATTCAAAGATGTGAAGAGAAGCTCTTCACACAAGTGGGATATAGAAGGTAAAACAATCTATGTGGGATATGTAAATAAAGATTAGTAGGAGCTCAACCACTCATAGTTAAGTCAAGAGTAGGAATTATATTCAAAGTAGAGTTTCAAACCTCATTTAGGCATGGTAGAATAATTTTTTTCAAAAAAACTTTGAACTAAGTTAGTGTAGAAAATAAAGATAACTTTCATTTCAAAAAAATCATTGGAGATTTTGAGACTCCAATCAAAAGTTATGGACAAATTTCAAAGAAGGGTTGGAAGGGACATTTTCATTGACATTTTCAAACATCCTCTTTGAATTTTGTCCATAACCTTTTGATTAGAGTCTTTAAACTTCAAATGGATTTTTAGATGTGAAATTTATCTTTATTCTCCAACTTTTTTTAGTTCAATATTTTTGGGACTAAAAAGTTATTCTACTATGCTAAAATGAGGTTTAGAATTCTACTTTGAGTACAATTCCTATATTTTGACAATGAGCAATCGAGCTCTCATCTTCAAATTATCCCATTTCCTTTAAGGATTCATGATGGACAATTGATTTCATTATTAAGCTAACCTCTCTACCATTCATTTTTGCCAAAAGCCAATGAAATAAGTCTTTCAAATTTCCATCCAAAAAATTACTTGATAGTAGATGGTAATTGGACTATTTTGCACATTTTCTTTTGATTGACATTTTGGTCATTTAATTTTTGGTTGAGTTCAAAATTTTCTGTTTTTCATTTTTTTGGCACTTTTTAAATAATTCTTTTCCACTAGCCCTTCCCTATAGCTATGGTAATATAATTTCTCCCACAATAGGCTTGCAATGATGCTAGTATGTAAGCCTTGAGTAAAAGTATAACTAGATATCCTACAACCATTGAAGTTGCTTTTAATATAAGCACCGATAATATAGGAATCCATAATATAGGTGTATAGTCTTCTAGGCTCATGGGCTCATGCTCCTAGGCTTGTGTAATAGCAATCCTCAAGGGGCTTGTTCCCATTTGGATGGAATAGGGTGGTTTACTTTAAGCCATGAACAAGGGGGGGGTGGGGTAGTAAGCGGTTGGAGTAGCAACATACATGCGAACAAATGATAGGATATGTTAAAAAATGGGGGCTAAAAATCATAAATGGGTTTAGAATAATATACGGTATCGAAAATGGCATTGGACGTCTTTAATGTACTATAGGGTATGGAATAATAGGTCCCATTAGAAAATTACATAATGATAGCATGTGAAAACTAAAATAATTCATACCCCCCTATAAAATAGTGGTCATTTGCACCTATATCCTTATTTTTTTAACACACTACCCCCCTTGTGGCCATGAAGATCTATTTAACTAAAAGATTAAGGGCCTTTTCACAATGCATCCCAAATTCCAACTTTTAAAGTCTTGGTTCAAGGCCAAACTCCAACTTTGGGGGGCTGTAGATGATGAATAAAAAATAATAAATGTTGGACTCATAGTTTGCAAGTCAAAGTCTCAATTGTCTCTTGTATAATATTATTAGGCAATGAAGTGCCCCCCCAAATGTCAAAAAGTCAATTTGGGGGCACTTTCAGCATAAAAAATGTATTGGACAGATTTAGAAATAAATTCAACCCATTAGGATACTTTATATAGTATTTTCACTTTATTTTATATTCTAATTTGTTTTTTGGGGGGTGACTTGGAGGTTGAGTTGGGTTCTCATTTTGGCTAGACCCTTTTGGCTTCCAATTGCCACCGTAAGTGCCACTTCATTGGCACCAAAACTTCAAAAAAATGTTGCTATACACACATTTTGGAGTAATGTGGGGCTCCAAACTCGGAAGGTAGTGCAAAGCCCAAATTAAGTTCCAATTTTCAGCTCTCCACTAGTCAAATTTTGAGAATTCAAAGGAACTTGGGACTTAGAACATAATGTGAAGTAGTCCTTAGTTAGAAGATAAGTTAAACCAAAATTTTAACATTGGTCTATACATTCAATTTGGGAAAAGCATTTATGGATCTTTGTCAAATTACATCTATTTACTTATACTCTAGACTACAAAACATACCTATATTAAAAATTTCAAATTTTTTTAGCATATTTTGTAGTTGATAAGAATTTTTTCACTTTTTCTTTGAAGAACTTGGACTAGATATATGGTTCAAAGGGATGATACTTTTGGGTTGTCTTATTCTATGTTTTGTAGATTTTCACATAGACATCGGAGTCTTGAAAGAATGGTCATAGTTATTGGCCTCAGGAAACAAAGTGAAACTCCCAATGTTGAGGCACTTCCACATAAGTGTCTTCATCAAGGAAAAAATGTAAACTAATTTCTTTGGTAAGATACAAAATGTCATGCCCATAGGATATGCTATTGTAAAGAGCCCACACAAAGATTCGTTGAACTATTGTATGATGTTGGTCTAAACATCCATGGATTCAATTGTGGCTTCACTTTTTGAGCTTCATTTCATGATTTTACTCATGTCTATTTACACCTAGTGCACCCTCCATTTTTCATTGTAGATATAGACATACATATAAGCCAAATTTAAAATATTGCCGAAACTAAGTCTGACCTAATGGTTGTCACTGGAATTTACCGTAAATTTCAAAATTTTACAAAGAATCTGAAAATTTTAGGATGTATAGAAGAGATAGGATTTCATCTCTAAAAAATAATTAATTTTTTTATTCATATATAGTTGCAAAATGACAACAAAGAAAGAGAAAGATTGTGAAGTTTG
This sequence comes from Straminergon stramineum, assembly GCA_963920665.1. Lineage (NCBI taxonomy): Eukaryota > Viridiplantae > Streptophyta > Bryopsida > Hypnales > Calliergonaceae > Straminergon > Straminergon stramineum. Next base: position 37,585,070 of record OY987264.1, read on the forward strand.
AATGCATTATTCATAGGCCCGTCCTACAACCCCTAAAGGTCCAGATTCATCTCCAGAATTGACGATTTGAGGAAAACCATTATAAAATGAAATTTGGAAGTATATTTTGGAATTGGGATTCAAACAAAAGTTGTAAATTTTTAGTAGATTCCATCCATACAATTAGATTCACCAATGCTATCATCAATATTTTTTTTAGAAATTGTGAAAGGGAAATTTCAAATTTTTTTCTAAATTCAATTACAAGCAAAATATTCTCATTTTTTGAGTACAATTTGTTGTAATGGATTTGAAACGAGGTTCTCTACACATGGTGAATTTTTGAATTTTTGTTCTCTTCAAATCTATGACCTCATTTTGGCAAATCTAGTTTTGAACTAGAGTCAATGCAATTTTGGCTTGGTCAACCAATTGACTTAATTTTAGAAAAATATATACTCTAGTAATACCAAATCCAAACCTTAGATAGAACAACAACTTGATAAAGTATCTCCACAAATTACGATAACTTCATCTAAGTACTAAGGAAGATGAAACTTGAGTTTCACTATGTACATCATCCAAGAAATGGACGTCGGAGTGCCTAGGGGTTAGGGATTAGAAGGGTCCAATGGGTTGGTGAAGATTCATTGTACCAATGGTGTTTTTTTAGGCATTTAAATGCCCAATTGCCTAAAAAAAATAGGCAGCTTCAAGCCTATAGAAAAAAAGGGTAAATGTGTTTAAAAATGCTAGATTGTAATCATGACCCTACACTTTTTTGCCACAATGTTTCCAAAACCACAATTGATTGGTTGTGTAAAGCTAGCACATACAACCATTCCATATAAAAATTACATACTTAAAATTGCATACTCAAAAATTGGACCTACTTTGATGCTAGCCCTTGAAATGAAGGAGCCAGGAAACTAAGAACCTTCTTCTTCTTTTTTGACACAAATGAAACAAAATTTCATTGCAGAGAAAAAATACAAACTAGCCAGCCACAGGAACCTTCTTGAAAGAAAGGCCACACAACCATTGGTCCGAAAAAAAAAAAAAAAAAAACACTGCATTGTACCACGGCCACTACGGCCACCACCGCCACCACCGCCACCACCTCCAGTTTACCACCAAAATGATGAAATTTCAGTATGAGTGCAATGATTCAATTTTCATTGGAGACATTCAGAATCCCGCTCATAAAGAGTCATGGACCCGTGACTGCATTTACTATGAGGCCTCTTTAATGTTACCGCCCCTGGCCATAATGCGCGTGATAATATGGAGTTCTGTAACTCTGGAAAAAGCACTTTTCCATTATATTCATGTACTTTTTCATCCAGATGTGGCGACTTCATTCATACTTTAAGTAGAGATGGAAAAATTATGGTTCAAAATGATTGTTTTTATCTAGCATAAAGTAGAGATTTATTTTTGAAATGGTGCAATTTGGTCCCATAGTATCCCCAAGAAATTCAAAACCAAATTTTGCATGTAATCATGCCATTAAAAAAAATACCAAGGCAAAGATTTGGAACTTTTTTCATGCCTATAGAACTCCTTGTTATCACATTTGTAGTGACAAAAAGAGCATTTTTTTTATCAATGCATACTTACATGGAATGAGTTTCTAAAAGATATGGGACCTAAAACTTGAATATCTTCTCGTCTCCATTAATGGGCAATTCTTAAAGTACAAACTATATTCGAGTCTCTAAATGTGCAAGGAAGACAAAAAGTCTTGTGATTTATTCAAACAAAATTTCTTGAGTCTTAGGGAAGCTTTTTAGGACCCACTATCTTTCATTTTTGGAAATGTTTTCGAGGATGCAATTCTTACTTATCATGCATTTAGGTATGGTCTATCAACTCTAATTAGTATATGCATTGACAATGCACTTACAACTGTCAACTCCATGGAATCAATTTAGTTGAGAAAAGGGCCTAATTTGCACTCACTTTTTTATTCCAATTTAGATTATAAAATCAAGGGCATTGGAATAATAGAATTGATACTAAATTTATTTATAATCAATCTACTCAAGTTGAGTTGAATTTCTTGTAGGTTATAGGTTTTGAATGGAGGTTCTACTACAAATTGAATTGGAATGATGCAATGTAGTCACATACAATAACAGTTGTCCCTTTCTATCTAATAATGAAACTTCTACAAAGAATGAAAAGGTATGGAGTGAAAAGATGAGTCAATAAGAGCCCTTCTCCATGAAGAAGGTGTGACATCCCTTTTGAGAATGGAGAAATAGAGAGTATGGAGAAACTTTTTCACACCCATTCTTCACCTTAAGAAGAAAAGAAAAAATCTTCTCAATCTTTAAAGCATGGGACCTCTACAATTCAAGGGGAGTGTGCTATGTCCTCATTTGTTGAAGATTGAAAACATAAAAAAGAAGGTGTGACAATCTCTAATGAATAAGTTTGTGAAGTGGAATGTTAAATTAAGAACTATAACCTAAGGTTTGTGATTGAGGTTCCAAATGTGACAACTACATTGCTTGTAGAAAATTCAAGCCAATTTTGTCCACATCCACACACAAGTTGAATATTCCAAACGTAACTACAATTTTTAACCCCAACATATGTGATCATAATATTGTCTAGTGCACAATTGAGAGAGTACATAAAGAAAATTGTAAGAAATAACTTCATCAACACCAAATTCCAAGTTGTTGATGAACTAAGGTAGAAACATCCCAAAGTGTATTTGTTCCCATTTATGCATAGTAGAATTCCTTTGAAATATCCCCAAGCTTCCATTAAAGTATCCATCTACAATTATATTGAATTGCCCCCTCACTACTCATTAGTTGACTTCTCATTTTGTTAGATTTGGATTTGAAGTCCATCGAAGTGACAGTTTTCAGTGGTATTGGGAGTTGCTACTTTGAAAATTCATAGAAAATACATGCCCTATCCAAAAATTATTTTTTTTTAAATGAAAATTCATGATCTTTAGTTGCTAATACTACAAAAATGCTGAATGGCTTGGCTCATATTGATGGTTTTGGGTGCTTCCACTATATGGTACGTTTTCTTGTACAGTTGCACACACTTTCATCTAAAATTTAGAGATAAATTACTGCGTGTTTTCCTTGAACTTTTGCAGATTTACTCTCGGAATCATGCCCAAGGTGATAAGAGCATCCCTACCTGTCTTGCAAAATGGATGGATTGGTTAAGAGGCCCAGCCAAAAGCCTTGGTTGGCTTGCAAAATGGGTGTGTTTTGTAAGCCAAAGCATGGCTTGCAAACCGACTTGCAAACCACTTGAGACAAGAGCATTGACACTTTCCCCCATAGTATGAACCTTTAGTCCTATAGCCCATTGGATGGACCTTGATAAGCTGTCCAAATTTGAGAACTTATAGCATGCTATGGGTGGGGCGGTTTGACTTGCAAATTGGATGACCCTGCATTTTGCAAGCCAAATCACCCCACATTTTGCAAGAGCGGTGGTGATGCTCTTCGAGAGGTGAGGCCGGGTCAGTGTTCCCCATTCCCAAGAAACAACCAACGCCACAAAGAAGGAGCCCAACCGTACCGGTAACGTAGGTCCGTAGCAGAGCGGCAGAAGAGCGGCAGAGCGGCGGCAGAGCGGCGAGATCTGCGAAGGACGGACGGACGGACGGACATCAGGTGATGAATGATGATGCACGCATGCAACTCGGTAAGCAAGTGAGTCCACGTCATACAGACAGTTCCGAACCTCAGATGCGCCGAAGCTACGAAGGTGCTCGGAAGATTCCTGCCCTAGGGAATAACTTAAGATACAGTAAGTTACCCCCATTTCTGCCCCCCACAAAAACATGCCCCATAAACTCACGAGGTAAGGTATTAGCTGAAATTGGAGCTTCACAATCAAGCGCCGTTTCATGCTGAAGGTAAAAGGTATAGGGGAGGCAAATGCATTTTTGACCACTTAAGTAGATACATGTATTTGCAAGGGAGGTTTCAGTAGTGGGGAAATGTTTCCATGTGCTGAAATAGAGTTCATAAGGTTTCCATAATTTTTCAGATTTTTATTTGTCGAAACATATTTACTATGAATTTTTGAGTTGAAGATTTTGTTCCACACATATTGGTCATACAGACCTTCCTATTTTTGACCAAGGGTTGGTTATAAAATTTTTAAAAGGATTGGTTGTAATATTGATAATCTTGTAGCCAGTCATAATTGCCCATAATTGCACCGGGAATTGCACCACCATTAATCATTGTTAATCACCTCTTGATTGAAATTACTCCACCCTACGTTACCAGAATGGGGTAGTGATCAGGAATGGGTTGCCTCCCCTAGTGCCTCTCTAAAGTAATAGGGCCTCGCCCCCTCCCAATATTACACTAGAGACGTTTATTGATTTTCAGAGGGTCTATGCATTGAAGACTTTGCAGAGAGGAAGCTACTAAAGTTGTATAGGTGACACATCTTGAGGAAAAGGACCTCTTCATGACCAAAAAGCTTATTCAAAAGCCTATTTTAACTTTTTTTTCGTCTTTGGTTGGCTCTCATTTAGTGCTACAATTTTTTATATTCTCCAAGCCATGACCTTTATATTAGAGAGTTTTATTGGCTTACAGAGCGTCAACTTAGAGAAGTTCTACTATATAAAGATATGACCACACCTATCCCTAGTAAGGGTACTCCCTAGCCTCTCTATATGTAATGGAAGAAATCCCCCCCATTAGGGACTTGCATCCCTAAAAATTTAGGGGAGGAAAGGTCTAATTTGGTATAGGGGATTTGTTTTACAAAACTCAAAATCACCTTTCTATATACATGTGGAGAAGAGCAACAATAGTAGGGAAGAATAATCCCTATCCCCATAATTGTTCCCCCTTCATTCTGATTGAGACAAGGATAGGAGAGAATTTGGTGGGGATTCACTAACATGCAATGTTAATCTCTGTTCTTACTCCAAAATCTATTGTAGTGTTTATATTTTTTTCTTTAGTAATTGTTGACCCTAACTGGAATTTGAGGTGTCTGAATGTAAAACTCAAAGTATTACAAACTTTTTGGAAATATAATGAAAAAGCTTCCATGTTCTTTACAACAATCAAATCTTTAGAAAAGTGAAGATTTGAGTTGATCATTTGGGATATTACATATTGTTGTGTATTGATGAAGGTTATGTAAAATTGTCATATGATGACATTGCCCCGTGCACCCAAAATATAGTGAAATAAAATAACAATCAAACTTGAGACTTTGAAGATAGAGTATGGCAAACTCTCCCCCCAATGTGAAATACTTCTACAAAATATTTGAGATTATCAAAGGAAGATGCTTGAACAAAGATTTAAGATAAAAGCCAAATCTACTTGCTATTGGATTTGGAGTTTGCTAAAATTGTTCCTTCTTGACAAAGTCTTGGTGTGGCCATACCTAAAGAGTATCAATGGATGTTTTGGATACTTACAAAACAAATTTCCATTAGTGTGCAATTATAACAATCAAATATTTTGTAGACTTTGGGATAGAGCTTTGTGCTCCAATCTATGCTCACAATAGAGTTTATAATATGGCACTTTAAGCCTTGGTGGTAGTTCCATATGGCAAGTGGAGCTTAACCTTGTAACATTGTTGTAAACACCAAGTGTTTGATGGATGGTGAAGAATCCTTCTATATAAGACAAAAGTGCAGATACTCATCCTTCAAATTTTGTGTAGAAAGGGGAGATCTTGCACAATAGTTAAACCTCTAATGAGTGCTTTTGGATTTTTCTCAAGCGAATGATTTACACAATATCAAAACAAATGATTTCTATGGTAACTCGTTTGTCATTTCAAAATTAAGAAAGAAGAGCTCACTCTTTTTTGCCAAGAAACTATGCATGTCAAGCAAATGGGGTTGACAAAGCTTTGCTATAGGTGATGGTAAGCTCAAAAAGAGGAGTTTGTTCTAGCTAGTGTAAAACAGACCAATGCATTTCTATTTGCTACCTAATTTTGTCATTCAACTTTTAGCCCCAATACTGTCCAACACATCATCCAAATCTAGAAAAATTGTGAAGAAATCATTGCAGTGACTACATGATTAAAAATAGATAATGGCAAAACAATTTTATACTTACAAAAGGGTCATAATAGATATGGGGGTGTATATTGGAGACATGATTGTTTTAGTCTTCTTGTGGCTCAGGGTTAGAGCATGGCATCTTGAACCTCCATAAATGCCATTGGATACATGGAAGACTAGGAGAGTAGTTGTGGGTTGTTTATAGTATGTTCATGAATCCACTCTATGAATGAATTTGTAATTCTATAGGAGACCACTTTAAAAATTCATAGAAATTACACTTTGAATTGGAATATTATAGTTCAACTTGAATTTGATTTGTCAAACAAGCGCACACATTTGAAAAAGTGTACTCCTCTTGGAGTTGGCACCAATATATTCAAATTAGTACACCTAATAAATTCACAACCAATAGTTTTTAGGAGGCAATATGTCGCTCCATTGAACAAATTTGGCTTGTCAAACTTTGCTCTTCCTCATTTGTGTAGGTGCACTAATGGCATCTACCACTTCTTGTTCCAAAAAAACACTCTAACTACAACATGAAGGCTTAAAAAAGTTACTTTCTACAATGAATTACACTAAAAAGGTAGAACTTCCTTCTATACACACTATGAGCATCCCTAATCCAACTAATATATTGGCCTTCCAAAATTTATTTCTAACTTTTGAATGATATATAATTAGAACTAGAAATTTTCATAATTGGAAGCACATTAAAAAGCACTTGAAGGAGGTACAAGAAACTCAAATTTAGACATTGGACAAACAAAATAACCACTTTAGAAGCTAGCTAGGAAATAGTCACTAACTCAACTAAATCTTATATATTGAAAAAATTTGGCATAGGTCAATGCAAAACTTTGATGGATTATTCCCTAGGTGTTAGTAACATATCTATTGCATGTGATGGGTGGTCTATCTAAGAGCATTGCCAACCTTGCCCCATGTATGCACCTAGGCTGGGAAGCATAGGGCCCATCCTCCATGGCATTGGAAGCAGAATTTTGTAAGCCGGGCATGCCATATTTTTCTTGTTGTACCTCAACTTAGTGTGCGTGGCTTCAATTTCATTGAGCCCAAAGTTGAGTGATTTTTGCACAAATTTCAGTGCTTTTTCAATTTTTAGTGTTATATTTAATTTTCAATGATTAATTGGTGAACAAGTTTGGAAAATTCAAAATTTTCATCAACTGCAAACTGAAGCAGTTCATGAGACAACAGGACACTCAAATCCTGGGCCCATACTATGGGGCCTCTTGCTCGCTAGGCATTCCACCCAGTATGAGCACACCATGTAGGCAATGCAATGGGGATTTGTCCGCCCCATGGTGGGGATGCTCTTATCTTCACGGTATGCTAAGAAAGTCTCCCGCTTCCAGGGAACGCTCATTGCACTACTCTAGAAATCTTCCTTTCATTCAGGAGCACAAGTCTTCGTCTCTGACACCCCCTCAAATTGCACAGCTACAACTGAAAGTCAGCAACGCGTGTTATTTTCATAATTTTATAACAGAGCGTGTTTCCAAACCGCGGTTCAACCCCAGGTCAGACTGACTCGGGAAAGATACCAAGCGGGATTCCCGAACTCCGTGTCGAAGGACCTGCAGTTCTTGATCCGAGGTCAGGACCTCAGGTTAAGTTACTGAGGCCGAGGTGTATATAACTGAACCAAGTGTCGCCCTTGAATGCACAATTCCAGTCACTCACATTCTGTTTCGTAGCCTCACGGAGTTACTCCAACTTCAAGAGCATTTTGCAGGAGTTTTGAGTCGGAGTGATACTTGAGTTTCGCAGAATCACCGTCGTCGCTTTCATACCTTCCTTCAAGTTTTCTTCAGACATTGCGGGCCTCCTCTGTTTCTTGTTTTCGAATTTGAGTGTACTTATTCCAGATTCTTCTCGGCCCGCTGGGTCCGACTGGAGAGGGAATTAAGTTCCAGAGCAAGAGTTTTGTGTGCTGCGCTTCGAAATCGTTGAGTGTGTGTTTTCAGCTTTCGAATTAAGTAGCAAGAATTTGTTGGGTTGGGAGAATTTCGGCATTTGGGTGAGCTTCGGTGCTGCGGTGAAGAGAATTGGAGTGTTGGAAGAGATGGCGGAGTCCTCGTACTACCCCATTTACGCTAAAGAGTCCAAGGACATCCCGGAGTGGATGAGGAAGAGCCACGAGTGGCAAGCGGCGGTGGCTGTGGACAAGCTCCCCAAGTACCAGCTGAAGGTGAAGCTGTGTTGCCTGAAATGCGAGGAAAAGGTGATCGAGGAGATTCGCGAGGTGCCCGGTGTGTTCGACGTGCGCGCGGAGCGTTTCCAGAGCAAAGTGGTGGTGGTGGCGTCCACTCCGTCGGGACTGGACGAGCACGAGGTGTTGCGCAGGGCGAGGAAGATTAACCGCAAGGCCAAGTTTGTGCCGCTGGACGACAAAGAGAAGCCGAAGAAGGGCGACGACGACAAGAAGAAGAAGGAGGAGGAGAAGAAGAAGCAGGCGGAGTCCATCTACACGTTCAGGCCGTCTATATGGGGCCCTTCGCCTTATTACACGCCCTCGCCGTATTACATGCCTGGTCCCGTGGCTTACATGCCGAGCGAGTATCGTCCGAGCCAGAACTACGCGCCTCGCTACCACTACCCTCCCTTGCCCGGCCAGCCGGAGGACGGCTACTTCCGGCAATACGTCTATCACTACTAGAGCGTGCTCCCAGGAGTTTTCTATTGTGCTCCTGGAGGCTTGATCACTGCCCAAGACCAGTAGTCTGAGCAGTGTTGTACATTACTTGACAATTTTGCGTCCCACGAAGGCTCTTTGTTTTTCGAAATGAGAGTGTCGATTGCCTTCATTTGTAGCATACATTATAGAAACCCGAGAGCTGGGTTCGAGCTCGAGTTGATCCTTTGGAGTGCTGAGTGCCGGTGTGGCTTTTGCATGAGGCCGGCCATGGGTAATGCAGGGACTAGTTTTAGGGTTTATGGAGGTGTTTGGAAGACTGCCTCTGTATTGTAGCTTTGCGTGTACATACATTATGTGCGATTTCATCAACAATGGCAGGAAACTCCTGTTTGGTTACTTCTCAATTCTGTTTCAATTGTGGTTTTCTCGTGTTTGATTTGTGGCTTTTTTTGGCTTTCAGTTTGTGTGTGAGTCTTCATCAGTTGAGTCTTGCAATTCAGGGTGAGCAACTGTGAGTTTTTGTGAAGGTATGTATGTTAGCGAGTTTCTAGAAAATGAATCTGAACTGAGTTTGCAGAGCCGCTTGCTGTGAGTCAGGAATTAAGTTGTGAGATTGATCGACCTCAAGTGTACTGCAGAGCGGAAGATCTTGCAGATGAATTCTTCTGACTATGATATAACTTAATGTTACGAGTGTTGAAAGTGCACTTGTTTTTTGGGTTTGGGGTGCAGGTGGGATTGTAAAGTGAATTGAATAGAACGTGTGCCCATTTTAATTTATTTTTTAAGGGAAATGAGTTTGGAATGGAGTGAATCAATGGCTCAATAAGTTACACGCCGTTGTGGCAGAGGCTTGATGAAGCACACATTGGAAATTTTTTGAGCGATTTTCCAAATTAGTTATGAAATTGAGTATTTGCATCCACATGTCTGAAAATGTTGGAGTTGTTGCACCTTGACGAAGCTTGAGCTTAACTTACCACCAGCCAGATGTCGTGTAAGCTTTAGCGCAAAGTAGTGAAAGTACCCAAACCCCTGAATCCTGCCAGCTCTCGGCACATTCCCCCAGCCAAGCCTGAGTCATAAGGGAATGCATTCATACTTGGTGCAGAAGCTACCAGCCCCAATAAACTTCACGGCCAAGGCTTTCTTCATCTTCGTCTCCAAGTTTCTGTAACTGAAGTTACTTTACTTTACAAGTTGGGTCACATAGTATAGCCTCCCTATCATATCCTGTCTATGGTGGGAATCCAGCTACATTGATTTGTTCTAGTAGTGAGAGGGAGTTAGCGTCACCTAGAAACTAGAGTCTCCACAGAAGAAATTACATGTAAATTTAAGAATAATTCAACCTTTGTTAATTAGAAATAAAAGTAACTTTGGAAAATTAGTGTGACATACATTTTGAGGACATATCAATGTACTAATAATATGGGTAGCATATAGTAGTAGTAGTATTGGGTAATTCAATAAAGATGATCTAATAAGAAGAATGTGCTAGAATCCAGCACACTAAATATATTGTATACAATACAATGTTTATGAAGCATTGTCATCATGTAGGTTGTCTACTAGTTGAAATAAGCATCATTGATTGTAAGAAGAGAATGTTTAGTGTTGGGAGATTTGTTGCTAGTTTACCTTGTTAGTTGTCGGTTGATAATTGGTTGGTTAGAAATTGATACTAGCTTAGGGGGGGAGGATTAGGATTAGCTGGCAGCTAGCCACCAAGGTTTGGGGTGGGCTTCTTAGAGGCAAGAGTTGGTTCCTTGTCTTTCCCTTATGAGGTGTAGGAGGCACTTGACAAACTATGTATTTGTTGCTAGATTTTATATAGAAAGAGGCATTTACGTATAGGGGTTTGTATTGTGTGTTAATAAAGTGTTGGGATCAAGGATCTTCAAGTCCATAGAAGTGAAGATATAAGTTTTTGGAAGGTTGATCTTTTGTGACACCAAGTTTGAGATCTAGATCTATTAGGGAGAAGGAAATATGAGGTTAGAAAGAGGGGGTGTTTAAAATTGAAGGCAGCCAAAGTGGGTTCACTCACTTTCTGTATGGTGTAAAAAACTTCACTTTTATAGACTTGGAATCTATGAGCTATGCACAAAAATACAATTGGGTGTAGAAACTATAACTAAGCAACTCAGAGTGAGAAAAATATACACCAAAGTTGGACAGTATCTTAGTTTGGTATGGAAATTGGTATGAGAGTATTTGGATGATTGATCTACAATGTGGTAGTTTCAATTGGTTTGGAGCTATTGTCCATCATTTATGTTAGATCAAAATTAGGTATGGCAATTTCTAGGATATGATAATTGTAGGATAGGGATTTAGGGCAAATGATATTTTGAAGGTAGGTATATGATTTTTTAGTGTATTTAGGATTATATGCATAACTTTTCTACAACAAAGGCACCATGCTATTCCAAAGCTAATAGCAAATCTTTGTGACAATGTATATCATCTAAGCTAGATGTCTACACAATGGTACTAGTGTGTGAGCATTGAAATGCAAGCATGTGAGCCTTGGACATATGTAAAAGTGGATAAACTACAATTGTAGAAGGTCCTTATAATAGAAACACCTATAATATAGGTATTTATAACATAGCTACACTATAATCATAGAAGGTTTCTATTGTATAGACACATATAACATAAGTGTATAGTCTTCTAGGCTCATAAGCTAATGCTTTTAGGCTCACATGATAGCAACCCTTGACGTCTACACAATGATTATTACTTTGAACTTTTCAATCTCTACTTGCTATTTTGGAATTTTTATCGATTATTATAAAAATCTACTTGTATTTTATAGTTTTATTCAAAATTCAAAATTGTATTTGTTATACAAATGATGCTCTATCTATGATTCAAGTAGCTAGTAGAAGATTTTTAATGCATAGAATATTAGAACTTGTAACAAATAATATATATTTAATTTATTTTCTGCTATTAACAAATAATACATATAGTAACTTGTTTTTTTTTTTACTTTTCTTATATATAATGAATTGTATTTACAAAAGATGTTGTGGATTAATAATGAATCAACCTTAAAGGACATTCTTTGTTCTTATTTGTTCAAACTTCATTAGTTTTTTATATTAAACATACCCTTCAAATTTTGGTATTTTTCTCATATAGTACTATATATCCAATTTTAACTTCATTTTTTAATAATTCAAATAAGAAAAAAACATTATCTTTAAAAATAACTTCTTCAGAAAAATCATAGTAATTACAAAAATTCTTAAAAGTAGTCAAAGTTTTTTAGTAAAATTGGAGAGGATAGTCATTAGCATCATAGTGTAATTGGTATATTCTTTGAGCTCACATTAACCCCTAATTGACCAATTAACCATATATGGTCGATCTGAAATTCTAGGCTCATTTGGGGATGGATAGTTAAATTCCTATAACTAGTTAAAAAAATTTTGACAAATAGTTTTGAAGGTTAACTATTGAAATTTTTATTTTTCACTTAAAAAGATAAATACTTGGTTTTTGAGAGGTCCTCAAAGACATATATGTACCTTAGTAGAAGAGTAAAGCTTGCAATTATAATTTGATTTCTTGGCTTTGTGCAAAGTTTGCCAATTTCACTTGATTTGAGATCTAAAAAATTGTACTTATCCATTTTCTTCAAAAATAGTCCCAATGGAAAGAGTAAAGTGTTTTCATGATTTTCACCATTAAAAATTTAAATATGCAAATGCTGATTTGGAGTTATTTGCGATTTCTACTTCTAGAAAAAAAAATTGCACTTCAACAATTGTAAGGTAGGTTGTGTGATGAGTTTGATAGCTCTTCATTTGGACTTGAGTTCTTTGGAAGTGCATTTTAGTGTGCTAAAACAATTTTTAGTTGGTCATGTAACTTATAATCCCCAAAAGTTCTTATGTGCAAATTTTTGAAACATTGTGGGGAGGGGCAACATACTAAAAATAGAAAATAGACATTTCTCTTGTTATAATCTCACAACTTCCATGCAGTCTTGTACTCAAAATTATTGTGCATACCAATAAGCAAGCTTTTCAACATCCATACAGTTAGATTTTAAAATAAAAACAATTTACTTCATTGGGGATAACTATAAGCCCATGCTCTTTTTTCATAGTCAAAACACACTTGGAAAGGCTTGGGCATTTAGGGGTTAAGAGAAATTCGATAAAAAAAGTACAAAAGTATTATATTTTAAGCTTTAAAGTGCTAACTCCAAATTGTCACAAAAATTGAATTCTTTAATTTTGAAATTTAAAAAAAAAATGTAGATTATTGGAACAATATTTTTGTAGTCAAGCTCCATGACATTTAAAGTAAAAAACTATATGAAATTCGAATTTGAACTTAAAACCATGACCCTCAAAGTAGGTTTGTCCTTCAAGGGTTAACATTTCTAACATTTAACATTTCTCTCTAAGGATCTAAAAGGGGGGTGAAATTATATAAGATCATGGCGATCCATGCCCACTCAATGGGCCCTTGCACGGTATGGTTGGAAGGTGGACCACATACTCCCACTAACCCTTACTTTATTGTCACTTGCAAAATTGTAAACCCACCTTGATGCTTTTAGGTAGGTCATATTTCATTTTGTAGTTCTTCTATACCATTTGCTTGATCTTGTTTTTCATCACTTATTCCCAAAATTGTTGCACACAGCCATACTCAAACAAAAGTTGACAACTAGATTCTCACAATCTCTGATGTTGAATCACTAACAAGTCTTGCTATTGTTGAGTGGTTGGGTGCATTTTGTAATTGGTTGCTTTAGAATTTGCGTTTGCAAGCAATAGTAGGGAGCATAAAGCTACAAGGGCTTGCCTAGAGCCATTGAAGCCCCCTACGGTGTACTTGGGTGGCCATGCTCTAAGATATAGTTTATGAGATTCTAATGCTTATTGAGGTAACAAATATAGAGGTTCACATTAGATGAGATTTGACCCCATTAAAAGATTGCAAGTTCCCTATAGTGGGGAACTTAGTGAACGGCACCACTACTATACCACTTCAATGTGCTAATGTAGTCAGGAGGCAACACGTCACATTCCTTTTTTAAAAAAAATTTTTTGGTTGACTTTTTTTCAATTTCACAGCTATATATATATTCTTTTGATGGTTGACAACAGTCAACCGTTCCCTACGTTCCCTCACTATTGTGCGAACAACATGGGGAATAGGCTTGAAACAACCCTCTAGAGCTGCTCAAAAACATTTGATGTCTATACTCTCTTTTTGCCTGCGGGTTCTATTATCATTTTCATCCAAAACCAAAAAATTATAAATTGTAAGAGCATCTTTGCACCCTTTCACAATGAAAGTATTGTGCCAAATGGCTTTTCACAAGCTTAATGATCCTTGTAGGCTCTACTTGCAAACTAGTTTTCTACCTTGTCTTGTCACATCTCCACATGATGTTTGGATACATATTGTTTCTTTGCACTCTCATTGAAGGGAGATACTATTTTTGCATAAATACTTGATAGAAGCCCTAGCAAGAACGTAGTCAAACAAGTGCAATGAAGAGTTGCAAGGATCTAAAGGGATGGCATCTAGAGTACTTATTTGGCCAAAATCGGGCTGATTTTTGGATCTCACATGTCTTTAGTAGAGGTTTTTTTTAAAGGAAGACTCTACATTGCCTAGGCAGGGGCGGGGCTCACATTGTGAAACGGAGAACATGGTCTAACTACAATGGAAGTACCCAAAATTGTCAAAATAAGCAATTCAATATAGTCAGAGGTACATTTTTCTAAAAATAATACTCTTGTAGTCTTAGAATTTGAAAATCATGAATTTGAAAAAAAAATTGGATATGGCATGTAATTTCTATAAAGTTTCAAGGTGGAAGCTCCCTAGATCACTAAAACCATAATATAGGTGGATCCATGGTTTTCTTCTCGAACATGACATTGCGACAAACAGATCTCATATGACATTTAGTAGAGCCCTTGTGATGTCCAATTAAGTCAACTTTAAGGTTGACTTTCAAATAAATTGTCCTCCATTTATTATTTGACATATTTAAATTTCATTTTAGTGAAGTGTCTCAATTTGATTTACATATATTACATTCAAAATTTAAGCTCATAATTATAGTGAGATTTCAAATGGTCTCAACTAGCGCTGATGACATTATTAGACAACTTGCGACGCTAAAACTTGACATGTGACAAGCTCAATACACAGTGCCCAACATCCAACACAACACCAAAACTTGAAAAATGTATCCAACAAGACAACTTTGGGTGGATCTAAAACTGAAAACTGACAAAATTTGCAATTAACCAATCATAGTGAAGCATGGAGACAATTTAATGACGCTTTCCAAAGACACTTTAATGTAAGTCTACGGATGGTTTAATGGAAACCTAGGGTATATGAATGAGTACAAAGATGGAAATGGGTGTATGAAGTTTTTTCACCAAGATGGCAAAAAGACCTCCCCTAGTGTTAAGCCAATAAAGATTGTATGGACCCTAGATGCTTGGAAGCAATGGACATCTACTTTAAATACTCCTATTTGGCCCCCAAAGTCCTAAATCAAATTATGGTAGCTTCCTAAAATCACCACACAAAGTCCTTCCTATCAACCTACAATCATCCAATTACACATTCAAGTGGATTAGGACAACTTATATGCCCAAATCTAACTCAAGTGTGTGAATTGGGGAGCAAAATGGCCTAAATTAGGCCCTAGAAAATAACCATAGTACGCCTCATCCAACCCAAACACACCCATGCAAGCATATATGGACCCATTTCTCTTCTTCTTAAGATTTCATAATTCTAATTAAAAGTGTTTTTTCAATTCTTTCAAGCATTCCACCTCTTATGCCCAAAACATTCTTGAAATTCACAACTTGAGCCCAAAAAGGGATGAATTCAAGATTCTAAGAAAAATTATAGCATAACATCCCTCACAACAAAACCCAATTTTCAACTATACATAGCTTGTCATTGGATGAGGAATTATGGAAATCAAGTGCATCATTAAGCCTTTTAAGCGAATAAATTCACTATGCAACATTTAACAAGAAATCATAAGAAATTGTCATTTAGTCACTCGGACATCTCACAATTGAGGCCAATTGCTTTCTATTCATTAAATTGGTCACCCCATCTTTGTCCTTGCTGTGAACTCAACTAGCCTTATAACCTAGGAAAGCTAACTAGCCACCCTCCATCCTCACAAAAATTCACTCCTTTCCACCTTGCCATTTTCTTGCAATCACTTGCCAAAGTTGGCAGTCCCGTTTCTAGTAGCAACTCACCTCCACGCACTAAATTGGCCACCTTGTCTTTGTCCTTATTCCAAATTTGGCAAGCTTTATCTCCTTGGAAAGCTAACTTGCCACTTGCCATCCTCCTACAAATTCACTCCTTTAGACCTTGTCAATCTTCTGCAATTGCATGCCAAAGTTGGTAGTCCTAATTCTTAATGGCAAATCACCTCCTACCCTAATTTCTCCTCAAAACTCTACCTTTTTTCACCCATTTTTCCACCCCCCAAAAGTGAATGTACCCCACAAATTGTTGTACATGGTTCCCTTCTCTACTATCTGAAAATTCATGCTTTAAGTGCCCATCAAACACTACCAATCTTCCCCCAAACACATGCACACCAAAATTACAAGAGAAAAAGCTCAGAACCTTCATTTTTTCTATATCCAACTTACTAATGGACTAGTCTTCGCTAACTAATTTCATCCTACCCTAAATGACTAAAAATCCCTATTTCATTATAAAATCTCCTAAACTAGTATAAATTGCGCTAATTTAGTGGAAAAACACTAATCTAGTGAAAACTACACTAAATTGCTGCAAAATCCTTCAATTACTATTTTTGGCATTAGTTTAGTGTTCATCTTACTAGATTGATGTTCATCTTATTAGATTGATGTCCTAATAGTAAATTTTGAGTCAAGAAGTCTCTTCAATATAGCCCATTTGGGAAGGTGCTATTTCCATTTGTACAATAATGGTTAAATATTCCTGTATTCATATAGTGCCAAAATAGTGAGAAATTAGTGTGGGGCAATCTAATTTCACTAAAGCAATTGAACCAAGATGGACCCCCCCCCCCTCACTTGTCTTCTTGAAGTCATTCCAGGGGTGCAAGTAAAATAAAAAGACCCCCTATTTTGTGCTTGGTGCCACTCTATCTTCTACACCTATTCTTGCTAACTCGAGGCCTTTGATTGCAAATATGAATTCAAAATTTTGCAAATTTTATCATCCTTGGCAAATAACAAGTTCCTATGTTTTCCCCAAGGGTAAAATTGGAGACGACTGCAACAAAAGTAACAAATTCAACGCCGTTAGAATCAATTGTTGTGGAATCCAATCTGCTTATAAACCACGCAGTCTTTGACTACCGTTATCAAACCCACCACTGATTGACCAGTCACTAGCTATCGCAAAAGCTCTCTGAATGAACTTTTATACTTATAAATTTAGCAATCCAGGATGTTATTGGCAGCTACTGTATAGTATTAAGTTATACTAGCAACTTCAAATTGCAATGAATCATGGAGGAAGAACGCCGCTCACTTGTGGTTTTTCATCATGAATGTCAGATGAAATAATTGGATGATATTTCTCCAAGATGAAAACATGACAGATTTTGTGGCAGGAGTTGTGACAAGGGTTGTGACACCACGTATTTAACCCTTAAAGGATTGACTCATGACCGAGGAAATCATCCCTTTGGGAATTGTGTGACTTGAAAAAATTACAAATACTCATTGGAGGTCAAACTATTGTGCAAGATCTCTCCTTTTTGAAGACAATTCCAAGGATGAATAATTGCACTTATGTCCTACATGGGAAGATTTTTTGTCATCCATGGAACCAAAAATGCCCTTGGCATTGTTTATGGGTTAATATATTACATTTGACTTAACCCCTAAAGGACAAATTCAAGCTATGTTTTTTGGCAACATAGTGATTTTGGGCAGCTCACTACGAACAGAAAAATTCAATATATTTTTTGAAATTTTTTTTGGATGTGGGGACGAGGAGTACCTTGACGTTCCACAAAAAAATTTTACAATCAGATGTGCCTATGCATAGTTATGGGACAAAATGTCATTTTTCATGGACAGGGGGGTAGCATGGAAAGGATAATTAACACTATATGGAAATTTTCTTGGAAATGCCTAGAAGAGCTTGGGTAGGGTCTTGGGGTAGGGTCTTGGGCAGCCTCTCGCCCAAGTTCTGACTAGGGTACTTCTCTAACATTTTTTGAATTAATAAATTTGACCCAATATAGAAGTAGGTGTTGGCAAGGAAGGTAGATTCTCTAAGGCTTCCTTTAGCCTAATAGAGAGGTTACTCCTAATTACAAATTGAAGTAAAAACAAAAACGTCCACAAAACCAATTGAATCAATAACCAACATGCCATTTGACAAATGACCATCTAAATAGAAAGTAATTGCCGGTGGAAACAATTAGTTATTTGACATGTTGTAGGATGGAGAGTGGAGAGGTTGTTTTTATAATCAAATCCATTGTCCATCATGAATTCTCAAAGGGTATGGGACAATTTGGAGATGAGAGCTTGACCACTCATTGTCAAAACATAGGAATTATGTTCAAAGTAGAATTTCAAAACTCATTTTGATATAACAGAATGACTTATTTCAAAAAACTTTGAACTAAAAAAGTTGATAAATCAATCTAAGTTTCATTTCCAAAAGACTGTTTGTGATTTTAAGCCTCCAAAAAATTTATGGACAAAATTCAAAGAGGATGTTTGAAATGTCAATGAAAATGTCCTTTCCAACTGCTCTCTAAAATTTGTCCATAAATTTTGATTGGAGACTCTAAATCCCAAAAGTTTTTTTGGAGATGAAACTTCGCTTGATTTCCTAACTTTTTCTAGTTCAATTTTTTTTAAATAAATTATTCTACTATGCCAAAATGAGGTTTGAAATTCTACTTTGAACATAATTTCTACTTTTTACTTAACTTTGACATAAGTTGATTTCTTAGTAATTCTAATTTGCATATCCCACATGGTTTGTTTTACCTCTTACTACCTTGCTTGTATAAAGATCTTCTCTACTCTCCAAAAGTCAATATGAGCATGATGATCTACAAGTGATCGGAGATTATGTCTTGACATCTTTGTATTATCAACATTTAATGTAGAATATCTTAAAATTCTACTTCATTGAGCACGGAACATCTTTAAAATTCAAGGGAAGTGTAAAATCTTTGAAATCAAAGAGAACGTGATATGAAGTAGGCCAGCCTATTTTTGCCATCTTCCTATAACCGCCATCCTATTTTTGGCCCCATCTCCACCATAAAACTCACCCAAATCCATTTGCTTTTCTAATAATTTTAGTGCATTAATTTCAACTTGGGTAACATGTTAGTCCTTGATTGGTGGATACTCAAGTGCTAATATATATATATATATATATATATATATATATATATATGTGAAATGGCGGTTATAGATTTAGGATAGGACTTTTATGACTCTAGTCTAGTGTCAGTTTTGTAATTTCAAGGCAGACCACTTTAAAAACTCATAGAAATTACAATTTTAATCAGAAAACTATAATTCCACTTGGATTTGATTCGTGAAACATGTGCACACCTCTGAAAAATATGCGCCCCTCCAAGAGTTGGCCCTAATATACTCAAATTGCGAATCATAGTGGTAATAGGCTGATCTACCTTAGTGTCAGTGAGTTTGATGAGTTGGGCTCTGCTAAACTTGACCCAACTTCCTCCCTTACTAGGCCCAATATGCCCAATTGTCCCTTCACTTCATCTTGGATACAAATTGATCAAGCTTGTGAAAGTTTAATATTTTGTGCGATTTTTATTTCTATTTTTTCCTCCTCTAGAGTTAGCTGAAATCTAGAATTCCACCGTTCAAATTTTGAATAAATCATTGTATGTGCAAGCCACAAATTATTGAAAAAGAGCTTCGAGACTTTTTTTGAAGCTAGTTCCCTATTGGAATTTTTTGGTACATGTTCCCCAATTTTAAATATTATAATTTTTTTAAACATGTGGCCAACTTTATCGCAAAAATCAAGCAAAAAAAGTTCAAGCAAAGAAGTGAAATGAACTTGTCTAAAAGCCTCCCCAAATCAAAGCTCCCTAGAATTAGGATGCCCCCCAAAAAACATTTTTTTCAACTTCCACACTATAATCTCACAACTTGTGTGGTCAAAACCTCCCATTTTTTCACTAGAATATAATGAAGTAGTCTAACACAAGATGTTACAGTTAGATGCAACAATTTTCATTTTTCATTTTTAGGGAGCCTTTGCCATCAAAACAACCCATTTTCAGTGTTTTTTTCGTGAAACATAGTCAAAGAACTTTAGGGGTTAAGTTTGAAGCAATTTCTTGTTGTTTCTTTGAAATTGGATCTATGGTGCTCTTAGAAGGTAATTTAGATAGTAAGGTAGATACATCTATAAGCACCATTTTCCATTGTTCAACATCTAAAGAATGGGCTAAAATGAAGTCTTCTTGACTCAAAATCAAGACAACATTTTAGATGCAACCCATGAAAGGTGACAAGTTTTTGGAAGCAACCAATGAAAATCATGGTATTTTGTGCTTCAAGGGGGGCCATTCTAGGTGAGTCTAGTCTTATATTGAGACTTTCTTATATTTTCAACTTTGAAAAATTTTAAGAAATTACTAGTGGCGAAAAGTTATTAAACCACTTGGTTTGCCTTGTTCTTGTGTTCACTAATAATCTCACCTAATTTTTTGGTCACTTGACCTTTGAGATTATAGGATCACCAAAGGAGTATTGTTTTTTGGTGTTTCTACCTTGATATGGTTCAATGGAGTTCGTTCAATATTATTTTGAAGTCA
The DNA here is from genome assembly GCA_963920665.1 of Straminergon stramineum. Lineage (NCBI taxonomy): Eukaryota > Viridiplantae > Streptophyta > Bryopsida > Hypnales > Calliergonaceae > Straminergon > Straminergon stramineum. The sequence continues at coordinate 37,605,620 of OY987264.1, forward strand.
TTTTAGGTTTTATTTTAATTGGTCAAAGTAGAAATATTTCAATAATAATAAAAACAAATTTTTATATCAACATAATACAGTTGTGTTGGTGTTTGATTAACCCTTGAAGGCCTAGATCCATTGCAAAATGGTCAAAGATTATGTTCATACTAAATCTAGCCATTTAAATTGGGTTCAAATATGAATCTTATATTTTCATACTTGATATTATGAATGGTCTATCATTGTGAAAAATTCAAGTCATTTTAAAAAAATTGTCATTGATATAATTTTTGTAGCAAAAAGTGGAAGTAATAGATATCGCACAAACAATCCAATTAATTTGAATTATTTTCAAGATGTACAAGTAGCAATGGAGATTGGTGTGAAGATTTATCATATAATTATTTTTTATTTTACATCCAAAATACACTTGCCAGTGCCTTTCAAGGAAATGCTATTATATCAAGCTAAATCTATCCTTTCACTATAATTGGCATAAAAAATTTATCCCACAAAATATAGAATTTCATTCTTAACGAATGGATGTAGTTCTATGTCACTCCCTCAACCTCATGGTTGATAGCAGGACCCTAAATAAATAGGCCCTTCACCCCTTAAGGATAGGGAATAGACTAGATTTCCAAAATTGTGAAATGTACTATAAAATGCAACTTAGAATAATAATTTAATGATGGCTCTTAAATAATAGTTGTAAAATATTATCCATAGATCATTTACACATGGCTATACCAACAAATACACAAACCAATATGATTTTCCAATAATATTTTGAAGCCAAAAATTGAAAAGTCCTTCTAAAATCAATTGTAGATTGAATTTTTTTCCTTCATGTTCAAAATGTTAAGTTTTATTTCTAATAGTATGTATTTGAAGGGTTTTCTTGTGTGTGTGTGGTGTGTGTGTGTGGGGTCAAGTCATTTTTGAATTGCAAAAAGTGATTCATTGAGGCTAAACCTTCTAGTATCCGTTTGAATCATAGAATATTTGCAAACAAAATCTTCAAAATCTATACTATACAAATGTTAAAGTTCAAACACAAGAATCTTCAAAAAACTTAATGAATGGAATTTTTTTTGGTGATGCAAAGATGTTTACATTCATTTGTTGATCGAAATTTGGAATCTTGGTCCTTTAGGTTATAGTTACCTTATGTGGAGTTCAAATTTGGCATAAATTAAGTAATTTTTGTACAAAAAAAAGTGCCACATGCCTACTTAAAAAAGTATTAGGTGACTTGAGCCCCTGAGAATTTGACATGATAAATTCAATTGCTACACATGAGTGTCAAATCAAACCTTCACAAAAGGTACTTCTCTAACTCTTAACCCTTAAAGGACAAACTAGTGAATGTGGAAATCATTCCTTTTTGAACCATGTGACATCATCTATACTAAATAGTGAAATTAGGTTACCTTACCCCCCAAAAATTACTTTACAAGCCAACAAAGCCAACAAAAATTTCGACTTATATTTCCATTTGTACACATGAAGGGTTTAGGTCCCAATTACAACAATATGTAATTCAAAAGTAGTGCATTCTTGTAGAATAATAGTAATTATTTATATATTGTCAAATGTCGAGAAATTAGTGTGGGACAACCTAATTTCACTACACTGAATAGTGAAATTAGGTTGCCCCTCACTAATTTCTTGACTTTCGACACTAAATAAATATTTACAGTTATTGTACAAGAATGAACTACTTTTGAATTTCATATCGCTGTGTTTGGGACTCATGAATCTCCATGTGTACAAATGGAAATATTTTTAGAAATATTTGTTGACTTTGATGGCTTGTAAAGTAACTTTCCTGGAGTAAGGCAACCTAATTGTTAAGGCAACCTAATTTCACTATTTAGTGTAGGTAGTGTACTTTAAAAAACCAAAAATACTTACTAGAAGTCAAACTTCTACATAGCCCTCCCCTTTTCACGATAAAATTCAGAGGATGAATAGTTGCACTTTTGTCCGACTAGAAGGATTCTCTGTCATCAGTCGGACACAAAACTTTTGTGTCTAAACATTTAAGGGTTAAATTTGTCTAAAATTTAAAAAAAATTATCCTTATGTATCAAAAAATAAATAAATATGAAAATAAAAATACTGTCTACAAATTTGGAGTTCAATCTGAGACACGTCCAAGGAATTCACAATTCTTCTTATTAGAAGGGGAATTATTTTACTGCTGGCGGTATTAAAAAGGGGCCAATGGGCTGGTGAGGATTCAGTCCACCACCGCCACCACCTCGCAGCCACCACCGCCAGGGGAAACCAAATGATGGAAATTTCAGTAACGTACACGGTTTGGGGTGAATTGCCCCCCTCGCTCATCCCCAAAGTCATTCTAGGGGTGCAGGTAAAATAAAAGACCCCTATTCTGTACATCTCTCCTAGTTAATTTGGGGCTTGTGATTGCAAATAGGAATTTAAAATTTGCAAATTTTTATCATGCATGGCAAATAAAAAATTTCAGTGTTTTCGTTAGGGGATGAGTGAGGGGTCAATTCCCCCCATACCGTGTATGGGACCTTCGTAATCCTCATGTGCCCTTGCATTGCATTCACTTTGAGGCCACTTCAATGTTATTATCATGGGGGGCCAAAAATTTGAATATCTTTGCCCCCACATCATATTAGGTATGTTCATACTTGGTGTTAAAGAGTGTTGTTACTCAGGATCTTAGGAACAAATTTAGACCTCTTTTAGGACCTGATGCACATTGCAAACATCATCCCTAACACCTTAAGTGCAAACATACCTTAAAATGGGAAATTCTTCAAATTATGAACTTCTCACAAGCCACATTCAATCACAAGTCTTTATAGTCCACAAGTTACCATTTCACTTCAAGGCCTAATTCATTGTAAGTATGAATCTCTCACAAGCCACATTCAATCACAAGCCTTTATAGTCCATGAGTTACCATTTCACTTCATGGCCTAATTCATTGTAAGTATGAACCTCTCACAAGTCACATTCAATCACAAGTCACATTCAATCACAAGCCTTTATAATCCACGAATTATCATTTCACTTCATGGTCTAATTCATTGTATGTAGGTTAGTCCAGTTGCATCATTCTATTGTAACTCAACAACCTACATTAAATATATGGGACCTACATAAAACTCAATTCAACAAGAATAGACTATGATTGAGTATTATTTTCCAACAATATTGTCTCTACACGGCTTGCAATTGAATGTGGCTTGTTGTTCATAAAGAGTTCAAAAATACTTTCTAAGAATGTCTCAAATCTTCTTTCAATTGCCCCAACAGGACCCACTCAAACTTTTTGAGGTCGATAATAGGAACCATGCTCAAACCCTCATTTGAAATTTAGAATGCATTTTGGTGTTGTTACCTTTAGGGAGGATTTCCTTGAACCTTTTGCGGATTCCCCATTTCCGAGAAACAACCAACGCCAGAAAGAAGGAGCCTAACCGTGCAGGTAACGTAGGTTTGTAACTTAGCAGAGCGGCAGTAGAGCGGCGAGATTCGCAAAGGACGGACGGACGGACGGAAGGTGATGAATGATGCACGCATGCAACTGGGAAAGCTTGAGGTGTGTCACTGAGTCCATGTCATACAGACAGTTCCGAACCTCAGATGCGCAGAAGCCACGAAGGTGCTCGGAAGATCGGCCTGCCCCGGGGGTGATAATTTTTTTTTTTTTTTAAACAAATGAAACTGAAGGTTCCATTGCAAAAACAAAAAGAGTACAAGCCTGCCAGCCACAGGTGGCCTGGCAGGGAACCAAGACACTGACCACGGATGGGGGGTGATAACTTAATATAAAGTGAGTTATAGTAGAACCGCCCATTACCAGCCACTTAAGCATTTGGTGCATGATGTGGAGTAGTAGAAGGCATTGTTAAATTTTTGCCGTATAGAGAAATAGAAATTATGGATGTTGTCAAATTTTCATAATTTTTTTCCTTAAACTCAAATTGTTATGAATTTTAGAAGCCAAAAGTTGGCTTGCTCCCATCTCCAATATATAGATTCTTCCATCACTGCTCATCTAAAGACTAATTTGGCTCTAAAAACGAAGCACATGTGTCATAACAGTTATGGCTAGAAGATAGTTGGAAACCCAAAAACTAATAATTAATAACCGTCATCTCTCTGTTGAATTTCCCATTACCTACATATTGACCATGGGTCTTGGCTGGTCATGGGAGGTTCTACCATACCCCCCATTTCTGCCCCACAAAAACATGCCCCATAAACTCATGAGGTAAGGTATTAACCCTGTAAGGACTGGCTAGTTACCATGGAAATCTTCTTTTTTGAAACTGTATGAATCATCTACTTTTAAAAATGGGAAAGAAATCATTGGAGGTCATACTACTGTGCAAGACCTACCCCTTCTTGCACAAAGTTCCAAGGATGAACAATGGCACTTTTGTCTCACATGCGAGAATTCTCTGTCATCCATAGGACCATTCCAGTCCGCAACGTCCTTATTGGGTTAAGGTAAAACATCCCATTGTGATTAGAAGACCCATAAAGTAAGAGCACCCAATTGCGTTAGATTCTACATTAGGAATTCATTCTAGAACATTAATGTAGCTGGACTCTAGAACTCTTATCATTTTAGGTCAAAAAAGTAAGCTATGTATTGACTACTTACATTTACAACCTAAAATGATTATGCTCTGTAGAATTTGACGCAATTGGGTGCTCTTACCTTAGTGGACACCTATGGAATGACCCCATTGTAGTTTTTTTCACACTCCATCATGGGTTCCATTAGTAAATGAGATTTGGATCATAATCAATGTCTTACCTGACAGTAATGGAGTGATTAGTGATTGTACTAGGAACTTCTTCTAACTTTTTAGTATAATTTCATTGTAGGAAGTGGCTTTTTTAGGCCTTCTACATTAGAAACTATTGTGACTGCTTTAGGTGTGTAAGATGAGCATGATGGATACAGATTTTGTTGGTTCTTGGGTAGTCTACAGACTCTTTTGGGCCATGATGGGTTGAACACTTCAAAACTTCATAGCAAATTCTTAATTTGTCAAAAAAATATAATTTCAAATGTTCTCACAGTTTCTCACACTTGTCTTTATGTGGAAAAAAAATGAAAAAATTTCAGCAATGGCATGAGTATGAACTCCCTATTCTGACCACAATGGGCTGTTTTACCTTAGCTGAAATTGAAGCTTCACAACCAAGCCTCGCTTCCAATGTTTCACGCCCAAGGTGATAATCGAGAGGTGAGGTGAGGCCGGGTCTCTGTTCCCCATTTCCAAGAAACAACCAACGCCAGAAAGGAGGAGCCCAACCGTGCCGGTAACGTAGCTCTGTAACTTAGCAGAGCGGCAGCAGAGCGGCGAGATCTGCAAAGGACGGACGGGCGGACGGAAGGTGATGAATGATGATACAGGCATGCAACTCGGCAAGCAAGTGAGTCCATGTCATACAGACAATTCAGAACTTCACATGCGCAGAAGCCACGATAGTGCTCGGAAGATCCTACCCCGGGGGTGTGATAACTTATTACTGTAGTATACCCCCGCTTTCTGCCCCACAAAAACATGCCCCATGAAGTCGAGGTAACTTATTCACTGAAATTGCACAGTAGACATCTTCCTTTCATTCAAAAGCACAAGTCTTCGTCTCTACCCCCCTCAAATTGCACAGCTAGAACTGAAAGCCGGCAGTGCGTGTTATTTTTTTAACTTCATAATAACATAGTGTGTTTCCGAACCGTGATCTAACCACAGGTCAGACTGATTCGAGAAAGAGACCGAGCAGGATTCCCGATCTCCGTGTCGAAGGACCTGCAGTTCATGACCTGAGGTCAGGACCTCAGGTTAAGTTACTGAGACTGAGGTGTACATAAATGAACCAAGTGTCGCCCTCGAATGCACCATTCCAGTCACTCACATTCTGTTTCGTAGCCTCACGGAGTTACTCCAACTTCAAGAGCATTTTGCAGGAGTTTAGAGTCGGAGTGATACTCGACTTCTGCAGAATCACCGTCGTCGCTTTCATAACTTCCCTTCAAGTTTTCTTCAGCCATTGCGGGCCTCTTCTCTTTCTTGTTTTCGAATTTGAGTGTACTCATTCCAGATTCTTCTCGGCCCGCTGGGTCCGATTGGAGAGGGAATTACGTTCCGGAGCTAGAATTTTGTGTGCTGCGCTTCGAAATCGTTGAGTCTGTGTTTTCCAGCTTTCGAAGTAGGTAGCAAGAATTTGTTGGGTGGGGAGAATTTCGGCATTGGGGTGAGCTGCGGTGCTGTAGTTAAGAGAATTGGAGTGTTGTGAGAGATGGCGGAGTCCTCGTCCTACCCCATTTACGCCAAGGAGTCCAAGGACATCCCGGAGTGGATGAGGAAGAGCCACGAGTGGCAAGCGGCGGTGGCTGTGGACAAGCTCCCCAAGTACCAGCTGAAGGTGAAGCTGTGTTGCTTGAAATGCGAGGAGAAGGTGATCGAGGAGATTCGCGAGGTGCCCGGCGTGTTCGACGTGCGCGCGGAGCGTTTCCAGAGCAAAGTGGTGGTGGTGGCGTCCACTCCGTTGGGACTGGACGAGCACGAGGTGTTGCGCCAGGCGCGGAAGATTAACCGCAAGGCCAAGTTTGTGCCGCTGGACGACAAGGAGAAGCCGAAGAAGGGCGACGACGACAAGAAGAAGGAGGAGGAGAAGAAGAAGGAAGAGGAGGAGAAGAAGAAGAAGAAAGAGAAGGAGCAGGCGGAGTCCATCTACACGTTCAAGCCGTCGATTTATTGGGGCCCTTGGCCTTATTACACGCCCTCGCCGTTTTACACGCCCGGTCCCGTGGCTTACATGCCTAGCGAGTATCGTCCGAGCCAGAACTACGCGCCTCGCTACCACTACCCTCCCTTGCCCGGCCAGCCGGAGGACGGCTACTTCCGGCAATACGTCTATCACTACTAGAGCGTGCTCCCAGGAGTTTTCTATTGTGCTCCTGGAGGCCTGATCACTGCCCAAGACCAGTAGTCTGAGCAGTATTGTACATAACTTGACAATTTTGCGTCCCATGAAGGCTCCTTGTTTTTCGGAATGAGAGTGTCGATTGCCTTCATTTGTAGCATACATTATATTTTATTTTTTTGAAACAAATGAAACGCGTTTCATTGCAAAGAGATAAAAATACAAGGACCTGTCAGCCACAGGTGGCCTGACAGGGAGTAGCATACATTATAGAAACCCGAGAGCTTGACGTGACCCTTTGGAGTGCTGAGTGCCGGTGTGGCTTTTGCATCAGGCCGGCCATTGGTAATGCAGGGACTAGTTTTAGGGTTTATGGAGGTGTTTATAAGACTGCTTCTGTGTTGAAGCTTTGCGTGTACAAACATTAAGTGCGATTTCATCAACAATGGCAGGAAATTCCTGTTTGATCACTACTCGTTTCTGTTTCAATTGTGGTTTTTTCGTGTTTGATTTGTGGCTCTTTCAGGCTTTCAGTTTGTGTGTGGGTCTTCAACGGTTGAGTCCTGCATTTCTGGCTCAGAATTCATTGCAACTTTGAGTTTTTGTGAAGGAATGTCGCGAGTTTCTAGAAAATGAATCTGAAGTCAGTGAGCAGAGCCGCTTGCTGTGAGTCAGGAATGAAGTAGTGAAATTGATTACTGCTGCATCCATAGATTCAGTTATCGCTTTACTATTTGAGCTTCATTTCATTATTTTACTCGTTTCTATTCATACCTAGTAAACCCTACATTTGTCAATTCAGATATCGATATACATTTAAGAGATTTAGAATATTGCCTAAACCAGTTCCGATCTAATGGTCATCGGTCATCACTAGAATTCACAATAATATCAAATTTTCACAAAAGAATCTGAAAAATTTTAGGACGTGTAGAAGAGATAGGATTTCATTTCTGAAAAATAATTAAATTTTCTAATTCATGTAGAGTTGCAAAATGACAACAGAGAGAGAAAGATTATGAAGCTCGAATGCATAGTCATAGGCCCGTCCTTTAAGGGTAGAAGGAGCCAATGAACTGGTGAGGAATCAGTGTACCACCGCCACCACCTCCACCACCTCAGGTTTACCACCAAATGATGAAATTTCAGTATAAGCGTATGTGCAATGAATTCAATTTTCATTGGAGACATTCACAATCCCGCTCATAAAGAGTCATGGACCCGTGCCTGCTTTTACTATGAGGCCTCTTTAATGTTACCGCCCCTGGCCATAATAAGCGTGATAATATCAGTGTTCGGGAAACTTTCTGAATTTCACCAGCTAATTTCCTCCAATTCCTATAGTCAACCGGTTATTGAAGTTCCCATCCCCGTTATTTCCTCTATTTTCCACTAGAAATAGAAATTTTCTAGATTTTTTTACCGGTTTTTTTGCCAATGTTTCCAAATTGTAACCGGATATTTTCCCAAATCCACTGGCTAACTTTGAACTAACTGCTGTTTCTTCCCGTTCATTGGATAATATGAAATTCTGTAACTCTGGAAAAAGCACTTTTCCATTCTATTTATGTACTTTTTCATCTAGATGTGGCTACTTCATCCATATTTTAAGTAGAGATGGAAAATTTCTAGTTCGAAAAGATGATTTTGACATGGCATAAAGTAGAGATTTATTTTGAAATGGTGCAATTTGGCCCCATAATACCCTCGGAACTAGTCAAAATGAAATTTTGCTCATCATCATGCTATTAATTAAAAGAAGTACCAAAACCAAGATTTGGAACTCTTTTCATGTCTATAGAATTCATTATTATCACATTTGTAGTGACAAAAAGAACATTTTTATCAATACATACTCACCTAAAACTTGAACAATTCCCTCCCCATACGCAAGGGCAATTCTTAAATTATGAGCCATACTCAAGCCTATAAGTATACAAGACAAAAAGTCTTGTGATTTATTCAAACTAAAATTCATGAGTCTTAGGGAAGCTTTTTAGGGCCGTCTATGTTTCATTCTTTGAAATGTTTTTGAGGATGCAATTCTTACATATCATTAGGTTTGGTGTATCAACTCTAATTTGTGTATGTGTTTGGCCATGCACTTGTAATTGTCAATTCCATAGAATCAATTGAGTTGATAGTGAATTTCATGAAAATGGCAGTACTATAGTAAAATGGCGCTACGTTCCATTAAAATGGCACAGAATATGTTAGAAATTGCACGACATGCCATTAAAATGGTATGGAATATGTCAGAAATGGAAGAATAATACCACCATTTTAATGTTATTCACCATGTTGAGAAAAGGGCCCAATGTGCACTTACTTTTTTATTTAGATTATAAAATCGAGTGCAGAGGATTGAGATCAAAACTCATTTATAAACGATCTAGCTAAGTTGAGTTGAATTTATTGTAGGTTATAGATATTGAATGCAAGTTGTACTACAAGTTGAATTGGAATGAAGCAATGTGGTTGCATACAAAAGGGTTGTCACTCCTTTTCTAATAATGAAATTTCTATGAAGAATGAGAAGGTATAGAGTGAAAAAAAGAGACAATAGGAGCCCTTCTCCATAAAGATGTGACACCCTTTTTGACAATAGAGAATGGAGAAATGCAAAGAAATGCAAAGAATGGAGAAAGTTCTTTACACCCAGTCTTCACCCCAAGAGATGAAGAAAAAGACTTCTCGATCTTCAAGGAATAGTCTCGTCTGCAATTCAAGGAGAGAGTGCCACATTTTCATTCTCTGAAGATTGAAAAAGGGGAAAGAAGGTGTGAATCAATCTATGAAGTGAAATATTAAATCAAGGACCCCATGAAAGGCTTGCCATTGAGGTTCCAAACAAGAAAACTACAATTGCTTGTACAAAACTGAACCCAATTTCATCCCCCCCCCAAAAAAAATTGAATCTTCCAAACTTAATTACAATTCTTAACCTCCAACATATGCAGGGGTAGATTGATGTCATGCACAGTTGAGAGAGTACGTACAGAATTGATGACGATGTGTCAAATTCAAAAGTCATCAATTAGAATTGCAAGAAATGACTTTGGTAGGTCTCCATTAAGGCTTGCTGAGATGACGACGCTGCGCAGCTCCGGAGGCGCTCCTGCTAAAACAGTGAGCACACCGTGACTGATCGATTAATCCGCAGCGCCTGTGAATACTCTTTTACTCAATCTCGTCTTGTATGATCACAATCAAGCGGCCATTCTCTTTCAAGCGCCACATTCGGCGCTGGATCAAGCCTAGGTGGGGGGTACTCGGATTTAGGGTTCATATTAGGGTTTTGAGGGTTTAAGCTCCAGGGACTACCAAACAGCAATGGAGCGTCTCTCTTATGCGGAAACTCTGAAGGAGAAGATGGAGCACGCCCCTGTGGAGCTGCGCGCCACTGGAAGAGACTTGAGAGGTGGTCTGGATACCAAGGAAGACGCCATTGAGCCCAAGCTAATTGCAGCCGTGACAAATATGGGAAGGTACGATAAGATCCACCTGACTATAGCAACGCCTAGGGAGACTCTACCGGAAGGGTACGCTCGTAGCTCAGCTAGATTTCTCATCTGTAATACAATTAGAGAAATACTGGTAGATCAGGAAATAGTAAAAAAGGAAACGGAGAGACTGCAAAAGCACGTAGTAGTGGCATACTTCATTGGAGGAAGGCAAGCTCCAGCTATTTTAGCAAGCTGGATCACAGAAGTGCAATCTCAAACAGGCGTATGGGTAGGGCTGGGGCGTGATTTGGGCAAAGGATTCTTCCAAGTACTCACTCGTCAGAGTGAAGCCACGCAAAGACTCCTTATGCTCACCCCACATCGCTCCAGATGGGGCACATGTATCTTGCAAACGTGGGCTACAGGATTCAACGCAAGTCACCCAACGCAGTTGAAGGTGCCAACGTGGATTACATTGAGAGGTATTCCTGCTGAATTTCTGGGTGTCGCAAAAGAAATAGCTGGAGGACTAGATGACCTTCTAGGTAGCGACAGGCGCAATGCGGCCTCCACTGACCAACGCTTCTGCGTGGCACTCCAAACTGGCCGAGGGTAGCAAACCCAATTGGCGGTCACCAACGACAACACAAAAGAAAGAGTGATCATCGCAGTCGATTACTGTAATCTGCCGATCCGTTGCAGACTATGCCACTCAACAAATCACCTTATCAAGGACTGCCCAGGTGCAAGGAGAATCCCAGCCCCAGCGGAGGTAGCTGTCGAAGAGAGTACAAAGGGCAGCGGAGCCTCAAGGGAAGAAAGTAGCGATGTAAGACTCACCCCTCCTCCCCCACCCTCTTTGGGGGGACACACACCTGTAATATTGATTGACAGTGAAGGATCATCGGGTAGGAGAGGTGATGCGCTAACCCCAAACAAGCAAGCGGGCCCCTCGCATTCCAGCGACGAGTCAGGACCGTCTTTGGAGAAAGGCAAAGGCAGTTGGGAAGTAGTCAGTCACAAGAAGAAATCCTCTCGCTCCAATCCCTCAGGCCCTAGCACAGCTCCAGCACAAGTCAACCGCACCCCAATCCCAAGAACAGATTGGCGTCAAATTGATCCAGGGCACTCAAATTACACAAGGGCCTCCTCCAGGGGCGGCAAAGCCAGAGCCATCATCGACACAAGGCCCCCTTTGCAAACTGCTCACCGAAAGGACAGCAGTAACCAATCTCTCGACATGCTGGATTCACCACGCGTTGCCCCAGCAAGTAGCGCCCCTCGAGGACCCTCTCCACCAGCGCCTTCACAGTTGGAGGTCGTAGACAGAATCACAACAAGCGGAGGAGGGCCCGGACATGAAAGGGCGATACCGCGAGCAGAAGCACGAGGAGAAGTCTTGAATCGCGGAGAAGGTAACAACAACCGAATGGAAGAGGACACTATGACAGAAAGAATTGTTAGCACTCTCCCTGATCTCTTCGGCCCCCAAGGACTTATTAGGCGAGCACCCAACAATCCCCCGCCAACCCCACCAATGCCTTCACCACTCAAGAGCGGACCAACAGCAGGGCGAGTCGAGCTCCCAGGAGCACAAGGCGAGTCACGGTCCCTAGATCTCAACGCAATGGCCGCGGCCTCTGCTTCAATGGCACACATAGTTAGCAGGGGGGATGTCTCCCACGCATACCCTCCCCCTCTCCGTGCCATCCTAGCTCCTTCCGATCCTTCCGCACCAGATCCCTGCACGCCTCGCACCCCAATGATGGCTGGAATCCCAGAAGGATATCGAGCAGAATTCCTCGAATATCTACGCATCCGTTATGAGGGAGTAGGGGACACCCCTCAGTCATAAGGGCTAACCCTGAGCCAGAGAGTCAGGCGGCAAGAAGTGGTAGAGGCAGCGAAAAGGCAGAGATCTGCTCTACTCCAATAGAGAAGAGACACCCCTAGAAGAGGATCAACGCCCAATGGACGGAGGAACACCGAGCTTTTTCCAGAAAACCCTCTTCCACCCCCGCAATGAAAGTAACAATTATTATGCACAACGTACAGGGGCTTAACGACCCCCTGAAGTTAGATAAAGTAAGGAATTACTATAGACCGCAACTGCGAGGCATTGAAGTCCTCTATCTGTAGGAGCACCACCTTCGAGGAGCCAAATTAGAGGGGTTGAAGCGACACTTTTGGCCACAGGCATCCTTTTTTGGGAGAGAAGCAGCAATCGGGTTCGAGCATGGTCCAGGGGACGTCGGAGCAGGCACAGGAGGAATATGCATGTGGGTGGCGCCGCAGCTCTCCCATTTGATCTCCAGCTCTGGGCACTCGTTATGTGGCCGAGCCCAGTGGGTACGGCTTAGTGGCCTTCCAGGAGGAGATGTATCAATCCTCAACGTATATGCCTCCAACAGTGCACGGGTGAGAAGCGAGCTTTGGGAGACCCTTCTCAATTTGCTAGATCGAGACTATCGGTGGTTGTTGTGCGGCGATTGGAACTTCGTTGAGCACCAGGAGGATAAATCAAATCTCAATGGTCGTATCATCTCGGTAGGGGAAAGCACAGTCTTCACACTACTCACACTCGCGCTTGGGGTTGTTGATCAATTTCCATCAACGGGGAGACTCAGATTCTCCTGGGACAATAGAAGATGCAACACACTAAGATCCCTAGCACGGCTCGATCGGTGTTACGCCTTTCAGCATCAAGGAGCTGGTCCTTCCCTAGTAACAGAATATACCATCCGCGGGGATTGTGGTTTCGCCAACCATTTGCCAGTCTTGCATACCGTCCAACTTCTCCATGTTGCCCCGAAGAAATCAGTCTACTCGATGAGCAGCGTCTACTTGAGTGACCATGCGGTGAAGAAGGGCATTTCCCGAATCTGGGGACAAAATCCACAGCTCGGATTCACAGGGAAGCTCAGGCGAGTGACCAAATTTTATAAGAACTTTTGTATTAAAAGAGCTGCAGAGAGGAAGATTAACAAAACATCCTTAAGAGAGAAGTTCGCAACTGCGCAAGAAGCCCTCCACAGCAATCCGCTCAACCCTGACATTCAGGAGAATCTCGCCACTTTCCTAGAGCAAATCTTGTCCTTTGAAAAATACTCGATGGAGGGGCAGCGTGTTAGGAGTAGAGTCAAATGGTTGAAGGTGGGAGACTCTTGCACAAAAGAATTTTTCAGGGCAACTAAGCCTCATACTGGAGCATCTTGCATTGCAGAGCTGGAAGACGCCGAGGGCACCACCCGATCAGAACAGGGCAGCCTGGAAGGCATATGCTCTGCCTTCTACAGTAGGCTTTTTGCTAACCCAACCCGAATAGAGGTGCAGGAAGTAGCAACAGTACAATCGCTAGAAGCCGTAACAGATAGACTGTCAGTGGCCATGAAGACATCGTTGAGCAGACCAATCGAAATGGAAGAGCTCGACCTCGCGTTACAAGGACTGGGCTCCGGTAAAGCTCCTGGCCCTGACGGGGTCTCCACGGATTTTTACAAATCTTACTGGGACTTAATAAAGGCAGACTATCTCACGATGGTGATTCAAGCTACAGGAGCTCAACGCCTTCCCCCAGGAGTCACTAAGGGCCTCATCTCGTTGATTCATAAGAGCGGGCCCAGAAGCAAGTTATCGAACTGGCGACCGATCACATTGTTAAACGTCACCTACAAGATATTCGCCAAAGTCCTTCAGTTGCGGCTCCAACCGATTCTGATGGAAATCATTGACCAAGACCAATCGGCCTTCCTACCTTTGCGATTTATTTTGGACAACATACTATTGACCCACGAAACAATAGCCTGGGCGGAACATTCAGGTCAGCCCCTAGTTTTCTTGAAGCTGGACTTTTCAAAGGCTTTTGACACAGTGGACTGGTCTTTTCTTTCCAGAGCCATGACGGCATTTGGCATCCCCTCTTCTTTTATCACTATGACTGAAATGCTTTTTTGTGACACCCAAGCCTCAGTCAAGGTCAATGGTTCACAGTCCCCGCAATTTGAGATCAGGAGGGGCGTAAGGCAAGGCTGTCCCTTAGCCCCTTACCTATTTCTAATTGTGGCAGAGGTTCTCAATGCTGGAATAAAGAAAGAGGTAGCAAGTGGAGTCATAAAAGGAATTAGCCTTCCTGGAGGTGATAGACAGCAAGTTATAGCACAGTTTGCCGATGACACCTCACTCACGCTCTTGGGTAAAGAGCTTTCAGTCCTTGCGGCGGTAGCATTCCTTGAGCAATTTTGCTCAGCCTTTGGCCTCGTCTTGAACTGGACCAAATCAATGGGTTACTGGTATTCCAAAACGCAGCTTGCACGACCGCCGTGGAAACAGCAGCTTAGCATCACATGGGCGGAAAGGGGAAACATCAGTAACTCCTCGGGACTCCCTTTGGTCTAGACATGACTGTAGCTTCAGCAGACAAATTCCTTCATGATAGGATCCAGCAATCTCTCCAATATTGGTGCACAGCCCAAGTCAACTACACTGGCCGGGGAGTGATTGTGAACAGTGTGTTATTATCCTCTACCCTCTACTTTATCTCACTTTGGGGGGGCACTCAGGCAGGTATCAAACAGGTGGGCTCAGTCACACAAAACTTCATGTGGTCCGGCTCTCTCCATCAAGCTCGCGCGAAAGTCTCATGGATCCAATGCTGCCAAATCAAGGACGAAGGGGGAATTAACATGATCAACATACAGGGCGCATTCACAGCCCTAATGGTCAAATGGATTCTCAAAGCCTGTGAACCAGGAACTTCCAACCTTCATTTCCTACTTACACACAGACTTGCCCACTTCCAACCCTACACTGGAGGACGTTGGGCAGCAAGCTTAGAATTCTTTACTTTGCCACACTTTCAAGCACACTAGGGTTCATCGGTTTGGAACAGGGTTGGTACTGCGTGGCGAAAGCTTCGGCGTGAAATTCTCCTAGTACGGCCCATGATGCCAGAGGAGGTTGGGGTAGAATCATTTTGGTGGTCTCTTTTTCTACCCCTCATTGGCCCCAGATTCTCTAAATCAAGGGCAACCCAACTCCATCGCAGTGGTTTGAGGCAGATCAGAGACGCCCAAACTGATGGACGGTTATTAACTGCTCCAGAGGCAGGTACAAAATTCGGCTTGCAACTACAAGAATTCGGGGCCTGGCAAGCAGCCACCTCTGCGATCAAGGCGCAGTGGAACAGACTCTTCACTCCTGATCTTCCATGCGCAGGAGAAAACGAATGGGTCGGATGGTACCCCTGCCCCGGAGATCCTCTGCCGCAAACTGTTATCCTTCTCTCGATTGGAAGCACCATCCCAATCGGCCCCCCAGCCTCTGTTTGGCCCTCCCACTGGATCGGGCAGAGATTCACAGTCCTTCAAACGACAGGAATATTGCAAATCAATAAGGTGGGAGAAGGAAGTGAGCAAGGCCAGTTGTCTACTGGAACTTTCCATCGGTTCAGAGTGATGACAGCACATCGAGGCCCCGAAAAGACTTCGGTGTACTTCTTTTACGGCAGGATCGATCGGCTTGGATGGGACCCTAGGAAGTTTGAGTGGAGGGATGATGGACTGAGCGTTTCTCTCATGGGTTTCACAGCCCAAATGGGGCGCAAAATGTTGAAGAAGCGTCACCAGGTTCCTAATCCAGTTGAGAAGAAGTAGGGAGGCACCCTTCCAGGGGATTTTCGTTTGAGATGGAAGACCGTGTGGCCCTCAGAGCGTTCCAGAAAAGAGGCAGGGCTACTTTGGCTCATCTGGCACAAGGCAGTAGCAGTGAATCACTGGAGAGGAAGAATCAACAACGAAATTGACACCCATTGTCCAATCTGCCCTAGACGCTCGGAAGAGACCATCCTTCATCGCTTCTAGGAGTGTTATTCAGCTCAACTTGCTTGGCAATGGGCCATCCACATTCTGAATGGGCTCTTAGTCGGAAAGACAGCCAAAGGCCCTTGGAGACCACTCACGTGGCGCCAAGGAATCTTTTCTGTTGGCATCCCGTGGAAGTTCAACTCAGTCAAAAGAATATGGATGGAGGCTCGCACCACAGTTTTGTGGACTCTTTGGATTCAAAGGAACGACAAAGTGTTCAATGACGTGGAGTGGTCCCCGGCCCGATTGCTCCAGCACATTTGGCGAGGACTCATTGACTACGGCAGGGCTGAATGGGCATTCGTCACCAGCAAACAGAAGAACCAGCTCACCCCAACAACAAGCTGCTCGATGCGTTCATCAAGCGGAGGTGCAAATTTGACTTTTTTGCCACTATGTTTGCTGGTCAGCCCCGTTGGTCGAGCTCCGGGCCCAGCGACAGCTTCGTCTTCCAACTGCCGTGAACTCCTGCCCCGACGTGACCGGGGTTGCTTTCCTCTGCCGGCCGCGAGCGGCCTCAAGGCCCCTCCCTGTGCTGCGTTCCTTGCTCTCCCCTTCCTTCGTCGGGTCTTTTGTCCGGTCAGTGTCAGTCCGTGTCCTCCCCACTAGGCCACTTGTGGCTGGTGGCTTTGTATTTCACCCCTTGCAATGAAATTCCGTTTCATTTGTTTCAAAAAAAAAAAAAAAAAAAAAAAAAATGACTTTATCAATACCAAATTCCAAGTTGTTGACCTAAAAGGACAGACTGGTGCTTGTGGAAATCATCCCCTTTCAAATCGTGTAACATCAACTACTTTAAAAAAAATACTCATTAGAAGTCAAACTATTGTGCAAGATCTTTCCTTCTTGCTTAAAATTCCAAGAATGAGCAATTGCAATTTTGTCTTGTTCAGGAAGATTCTTTGTCAGCAGTCGGACAAAAAACGTCCTAGCGTCATTCTAGGGTTGATATACTATAGTTTTCTTGCACTATTGCAAATAGTTTGATCTAAAATTTAGAGGTAAGTTATTAGGTGTTTTCCTTGAACTTTTGCAAATTTATTCTCAAGATCACGCCCAAGGTGATGATTGAGAAGTGAGGTGAGGGTCAATGTTCCCCATTTTCAAGGAATAACAAATGCCATAAAGGAGTCCAAGGGCGTGCTTACATACTAGCCCAATGGCCAGTTTGTTGCCCAATCCATGTAATAAGACAAAACAAGCTCAATTGATTGTCTTGCCAATGTGGGTAAGTGGGAAAGGAGGAATTGAAGTTTGATTGATATCAATGGAGAATCCTATTCATGAAAACTAGACAATCTTGAAGGAATCCAGTACGTGTAGATTTCTTAGTGTATCCCTCCCCACCCACCGAAATCCACATGAAAGGGCAATTACTATTTTCACCTATAGCACTCCTTATAAAGTTTTCCCAATGACTGATAAGGTAAACCAACCTATGACCACCCTGATTTGCAATTTGCCTATCTTGAGGTCAATTCCAAGAGGGGCACATATTTTTCAGAGGTGTGCGCTTGTTTCATGAATCAAACCCAAGTGGAATTATAATTTTTTGATCAAAATTGTAATTTCTGTGAATTTTTAAAGTGGTCAGCCTTGAAATTTCCAAACCACCTTTAGGGCCACCTATTGCCGAAGGCCACAAGGGGCCCCTCTTTGTGCTTGGTAGGGGGTGGTCATGCTTCTATCCTCAGTCATGTGTGTATTGTGTTGTCATGTGCCGATTATTGCCAGGACACTTGTGGTTGGTAGGTCCTATAGTTTTACCTTTGTAATGAAATTCTGTTTCATTTGTGTCAAAAAATAAAAAATAAAAAACTTGCCTTTAAACTAGAGTCATAAACAACCCACAACCAACCTATAAGCGCCTAATGGAGTGACACATTACCCCATCTTGTCATAAGACCCTTGATTCTCTCATAGAAAACTTTGATTTTGTCATAGAAAACCTTGATTTTGTGAGAGGATGAAGGGAAGGCCAAGGTGGATTGACCCCCTTGCTCATCCCAAGGGAAAACCTTGAAATTTTTTATTTGCCACACATGATAAAATTTGCAAATTTTGAATTCATATTTACAATTAGAGGCTCCAAATAAGTTTGGAAAGATATAGAAGATAAATTAATGAAGTACAAAATAGGGGATCTTTCTTTTTACATGCACCTTTGGATTGACTTGAAGGGATGAACGAGGGGTCAATCCACCCTGGCTGAAGGGAACTGGCCAATTGGGACCGAAAGTGGGTGATGGAATTGGGTTGGTCTATTCATGGAATTGGGCTGCCGAACGGTAATGCGAGATGCTAAATCCTACAAACAAAATGGGTCCCGCATGAGCATTTTGTATTTTACCTAAGGATAAAAGTAAAACCTAACCCCACCCCCCACCCCCCTCCCCTATTAAGAGCCGTGTCTAGGATATATTGTAGACCACTGCTAGATAATTTGGGGTCTCTGATTGCAAATATGAATTCAAAATTTGCAAAAAAATTAATGTTCAAAAAATAAAAAATTCCTGCGTTTTTTCCCATGGTAAATCTGCCCCTGCGGGGCCCACTTCGTTTGCAGGATTTAGCGTCCTCCAACGGTAATGGGCTGGTGTATCTTACATTTTAGGAGGCCCCAAGTGCCCAACCGTGCCGGTAACGTAGGTCTGTAGCAAAGGACGGACGCCAGGTGATGAATGATGCATGCATGCACTCGGAAAGCAACGGAGTCCATGTCATACAGACAGTTCAGAACTTCAGATCACAGAAGCCACGAAGGTGCTCGGAAGATTCCTGCCTCGGGGGATAACTTAATATACAGTAAGTTACCCCCCATTTCTGCCCCCATAAACTCACGAGGTAAGAGCATCCCCACCCCCACTCGCCAGACCTGGTCGGGGTGGGTTTGGCCGGGCCCGGAAGCCATAACGCCCCCCACTGTGGCACGGGGCACAGTTTTCCAAGCACTGGGCGCGCCCAATTTTGCCCGGGGTACCTCAGCTGGGCGTGCACGGGGAAGTTTTGAGCGAGCCCAGAGTGACTGATTTCCCTGTTCTTTTCCTTGTTTTCCTCATAATGGCGGGGCGTGGTTGGACTGCTGTGCTCAGAGCTTCCGAATTTGGATGTGGTGGGGAGCATGAAGGCCCATTTGACCGGCCCACAGTGGGGGGTCACAAACTGACCGGGCCCTCTCCCCTCCTAGTGGCTTGAGCCGCCAGCCTGCCGTGGGGATTGGGCCGCCCCACAGTGGCCATGCTCTAAGGTAATAGCTGGAATTGGAGCTGCAGGACGCTAAATCCTGCAAACGAAGTGGGCCCCGCAGGGGCATTTTGTGTTTTACCCGGGGATAAAAGTAAAACCTGCCCCCTATTTTGAGCCATGTCTAGGGTATGTTCTAGACCACTCCTACCTAATTTGGGGTCTCTGATTGCAAATATGAATTCGGAATTTGCAAAAAAAATAATGTGCAAAAAATAAAAAATTCCTGCGTTTTTCCCCATGGTAAATCTGCCCCTGCGGGGCCCACTTTGTTTGTAGGATTTAGCGTCCTCCATTGGAGCTTCACAATGAAGCCTCGCCTCCAATGTTTTGGAAAAATCGGAGGCTAGTTCAAAGTTAAACAGTGAAATTGGGGGAAAAATCGATTACAATTAGAAACTATTGGCCAAAAAAAAAGTGAAAAAATCTATAAAATTTCAATTTTGAGTACAAAATGGAGAAAATAATTGGATCTTGTACTTGCAAAACCAGTTCAATTTGGGATTTGAAGAAAATTAGCTAGTAGAACTCAAAAAGTTTTCCAAACGTTGCTCGCTTTAATATGCTAAAGATAAAAATTTATAAGGGTATGATCACACCTATCCCCATTAAGGTTACTCCCTAGCCCTATCTGGATGTAATAGAAGAAAGTCTCCCACTATAGACTTGCATCTTAAAAAATTTAGGGGAGGCAAAAGTCCAACTTAGTATAGGGATCCTAACTGAAATTTGAGGTGGGTGAATTTAAAACTAGGAGTATCACACACTTTTGGGAAATATAACGAAGAAGCTACTGTGCTCTTCATAGCACTCAAATCTCTAGAAAAATGAAGATTTAAGTTGATAACTTGGGGTATTACATATTATTGTGTGTTGGTGAAGGTTACATAAAATTGCCATATGATGACATTGCCTCGTGAACCCAAATATATATAATGAAATAAAATAATAGTCAAACTTAAGACCTTGAAGATAGAATGCAAAAAACTCTCCCCCCCAATGTCAACAACTTCTACAAAAATATTCAAGATTATTAAGGGAAGAGGCTTGAACAAAGGTTTAGTGTAAAAACCAGGTCTATTCGCTATTGAATTTGGAGTCTTTACTAAAATTGTTCTTTTTTGACAAAGTCTAGGTGTGGCCATACCTAAAGAGCATCATCAATGAATGTTTTGCATACTCATGCAACAAAATTCCATTAGCATGGAACTATAGCAATCAAATATTTTGCAAACTCTAATATAGAGCTTTATGCTCCAATCCATACTTGTAATAGAGTTTATGATATGACACTCTTAGCCTTGGTGGAAGTTCCATATGGCAAGTAGAGCTTAACCCTATAACATTGTTGTAGACACTTAGTGTTTGATGGATGGTAGAGAATCCTTCTATGTAAGACAAAAGTGTAGATGTTCATCCATGGAATTTTGTATGGAAAGGGGAGGTCATGCACAATAGTTCGACCTCTAATGAGTGCTTTTGGATTTTTTTCAAGCAAATGATTTACACAATATCAAAACAAATGATTTGTATGGTAACTAGCCTGTCATTTCAAAATTAAGAAAGAAGAGCCCACTCTTTTCTGTCATGAAGCTATGCATGTCATGCAAATGGGAATAATAGAGCTTTGCTATTGGTGATGGCAAGCTTAGCTTAAAAGAAGAATTTGTTGTGGCTAGTATAAAGTAGACCAATGCAGTTCCATTTGATGCCTAATTTTGTCATCTTGATTTTGGTCCCAATATCGTCTAAAACATCATCCAAGTCTAAAAAAATTCTAAAAAAATTATTGCAATGACTACATGATTAAAAAAAGATAGTGGCAAAACAATTGTGTACTAGCAAAAGGGTAGTAAAAGGCCATATTCGTTATATTGAGACCTTTCGCAGTCTCAATTTTATCATCGACTCGAGGATAAACTGTTTTATCTCTTTACTGGTATTTTTTTATAAATAGGTAACAACACCAACTTTTAGAATTTTATTATTGGATCACTATTTGAGCATTATTTATTTTTGGTTTCAATTCCTAATTTTTTAAATGAATTTTCCAATAACTAGCATTCTGTCTCAAAATTTGTGAAAAGTCTCAATATAACGAATATGGCCTTGTAATGGAGATAGGGGTTTATGTTGGAAATGGGATTGTTGAAGTCTCCTAGCTTAGGGACATCACATGGCATCTTGAACATTGGATACATGGGAGATTGAGAGAGTAGTTATGGGTTGTTCATAGTATGTTCATGAATTCACTCAATGAATGATTTTGTAAATTCATGGCAAACCACTTCAAAAATTCATAGAAATTACACTTTTAACTAGAATATTATAGTTCTACTTGAATTTGATTCGTAAACAAGTGCATACCTCTAAAAAACATGTACTCTATTTGGAATTAGCCCCAAGATATTTAAATTATTACACCTAAGAAAGTCACAACCAACAGTTTTGGAGAGGCAATATATTGCTTTGTCTAACAAGTTTTGGGCTATCAAACTTTGTTCCTCCTAATTTGTGCAAGTGCAATGATGGCATCTTCTACTTATACATTGTTCCAAAAATGCACTTTGGTCACAATATGAAGGCTTAAAAAAGTCACTTGCTATGATGAATTTACACTCAAAAGGTGGAAGTTTTTATTGTACACACTAAGAGCATATTCAATCCAGCTAATACATTGGCCTTCTAAAATTCATTTGTAACTTGGAATGGTATTTAATTAGAACTTGAAATTTGTATAATTCGAAGTGCATCCACAAGAACTTTAGGGAGGTCCAAAAAAACTTAAATTTAGAGATTTTTTTCTTAAACAAATGAAACATAAAAATTTAGACATTGGACACACAAAATAGCCACTTTAGAAGCTAGCTCGAAAATAGTCACGCACTCAACAAAATCTTATTTTTTGAGAAGAGTCTTGCATAGGTTGATGCAAGACTTTGATGGACCATTCCCTAAGTGTTTGTAACAGATCTATTGCTTGTGATGGGGTGGTCTATTTTAGAACATTGTCAGCCTTGCCTCGTATATAAGGTTGGGCTAGGAAGGATAGGGACCAACTTCCATAGCACCTCCCTACATGGTGTTGGAAGCAGAATTTTATAAGCCAGACATGCCAAATTTTTCTTGATGTAGGGGAGGCAACCTATTTCCGATCACTCCCCCATTATGGCAATATAAGGTGTAGTAATTTCAATCAGGAGGGGATTAACACAATTAATATTGACACAGTTCTTGGCACAGTTGTGGCGCATTATGATTGGCTACAATACTCTCAATATTGCAACCAACCTTGGTTGGATTTTGCAACCAACCCTTGGTTGCAAATAGGAAGGTATGTATGACCAATATGGGGTGGAACAAAATCTTCAACTAAAAATTCATAGTAATTTTGTTTTGAGAAATAAAATTCTAAAAATTATGGAAATCTTATGAACTCTATTTCTGCACATGGGAAAATTTCCCACTGTTAAAAACTCCCTTGCAGATACATGTATTTGCTTAAATGTTAAAAAATGGTTTGCCTCCACTACCTCATCTTTGTGTGGCTAGTTTCACTTTCACCGAGCTCAAAGTTGAACGATTTTAGCACATTTTTCAGTTTTTTTTGTTTTCTTTCTTCAATTTTCAATTATATATATATTTGTAAACAAGTTTGGAAAATTCGAAATTTTCAACAACTGCTACCCGAAGCAGTTCATTAGGCAACATGGCACTCAGTTCCCCGGTCCATGCTATGGGATCTGTTGCTTGCTACACTAAGTAGTGAAATTAGGTTGCTCCACACTAATTTCTTGACATTTGACACTACATGAATATTTAATATGACTTTACAAAAATACATTACTTTTGAATTAGGTTTTGTTGTAATTAGGATTCATAAACTTTCATGTGTACAAATGGAAATATGTATAGAAGTTGTTGTTGACTTTGATGGCTTGTAAAGTAACTTTCTTGGGACATGGCAACCTAATTGTTTAGGCGACCTAATTTAACTATTTAGTATATGCATTCTACCTAGTATGAGCACACCATGTAGGCAATGTTGTAGGGATTTGGCCATGCCACAATTGGGATGCTCTTAGAGTTGGTCCACCCCTACTCACTATCAATGGCCTGGGCAGTTCTGGCAGGGGCCAGAAGTTTGTTCATCCCCCACCTCAACTCTCCACACTTTTTGAATGGGTCCAGGCTCACTACAATTTTGCCTTTTTCCCTCAACATCTTGTGGATAGGAAGATTTTCCTAGAACCCGGAGTTGACCTTGTTTTGATGCAATATGTTGTCCTTGGGGTCTAGAGCCAATAAGATTGAGAGATGGAAGTTTATCTAGATTTTTTTTTATGAAAAGTTAAGAGCATCACCACCCGTCTTGCAAAACAAATGACTTGTCCAAGGCGGCTTGCAAAATTGCCCCACTCGTCTTGCAAAATGAATGAACTTGTTAAGAGGCTGGGCCAAAAGCCTTGTGTGGCTTGCAAAATGGGGTTGTTTTGCAAGCCAAAGTATGGCTTGCAAACACTAAAAGAAATTTGCATTTGCCTAAACAAAATCAACATGATGTGTTTTTAAAGGTAAACACAAAATATGCATTGAAAAATGCCAAAAAAATGTAGATTTTGCATTTGCCTCAACAAACAATTCATATAGATTTTGTTGAGGCAAACGAAGATTTCTTCTCGTGAAACCAACTAGCAAATTGCATGAGACAAGAGCACTGGCACTTTCCCCAAAAGCATGGACCTTTAGCGTTATAGCCCATTGGATAGACCTTGCAAAGCAGTCCAAATTTGGGAACCTATAGCATGCTATGGGTAGGGCGGTTTGACTTGCGAATTGGATGGCCCCTATTTTACAAGCCAAATCACCCCGCATTTTGCAAGATGGGTGGTAATGCTCTAATGTGCCTTCAATGCACATGCAGGTTGTGGAGGGAGTTATTGTGTTGATGAGGTTATGTGCTCGGCCCATGCTGGGGGTCTCAAAGTTACAGTGCCAACGCCCCTTTGCCGTGGGGACCTTTGCCGTGGGGACCTTTGCCGTGGGGATTTGTCCACCCACGGTGGGGACTGGGGAGGCTCTTATCTTCACGCTATGTTAAAAAAGTCTCCCGCTTCCAATGAATGCTCATTGCACTACTCTAGACATCTTCCTTTCATTCAGGAGCACAAGTCTTCGTCTCTGACACCCCCTCAGAAGTGGAAGTCGGCAGTGCGTGTTATTTTTTTAACTTGTTAACATAAGTTAGCGTGTTTCCAAACCGTGATCTAACCACAGGTCAGACTGATTGTAGAAAGAGTCCAAGCGGGATTCCCGAACTCCGTGTCGAAGGACCTGCAGTTCTTGACCCGAGGTCAGGACCTCAGGTTAAGTTACTGAGGCCGAGGTGTATATAACTGAACCAAGTGTCGCCCTTGAATGCACAATTCCAGTCACTCACATTCTGTTTCGTAGCCTCACGGAGTTACTCCAACTTCAAGAGCATTTTGCAGGAGTTTTGAGTCGGAGTGATACTTGAGTTTCGCAGAATCACCGTCGTCGCTTTCATACCTTCCTTCAAGTTTTCTTCAGACATTGCGGGCCTCCTCTGTTTCTTGTTTTCGAATTTGAGTGTACTTATTCCAGATTCTTCTCGGCCCGCTGGGTCCGACTGGAGAGGGAATTAAGTTCCAGAGCAAGAGTTTTGTGTGCTGCGCTTCGAAATCGTTGAGTGTGTGTTTTCAGCTTTCGAATTAAGTAGCAAGAATTTGTTGGGTTGGGAGAATTTCGGCATTTGGGTGAGCTTCGGTGCTGCGGTGAAGAGAATTGGAGTGTTGGAAGAGATGGCGGAGTCCTCGTACTACCCCATTTACGCTAAAGAGTCCAAGGACATCCCGGAGTGGATGAGGAAGAGCCACGAGTGGCAAGCGGCGGTGGCTGTGGACAAGCTCCCCAAGTACCAGCTGAAGGTGAAGCTGTGTTGCCTGAAATGCGAGGAAAAGGTGATCGAGGAGATTCGCGAGGTGCCCGGTGTGTTCGACGTGCGCGCGGAGCGTTTCCAGAGCAAAGTGGTGGTGGTGGCGTCCACTCCGTCGGGACTGGACGAGCACGAGGTGTTGCGCAGGGCGAGGAAGATTAACCGCAAGGCCAAGTTTGTGCCGCTGGACGACAAGGAGAAGCCGAAGAAGGGCGACGACGACAAGAAGAAGAAGGAGGAGGAGAAGAAGAAGAAGGAAGAGGAGGAGAAGAAGAAGCAGGCGGAGTCCATCTACACGTTCAAGCCGTTTATGCAATGGGGCCCTTCGCCGTACTACACGCCTGGTCCCGTGGCTTACATGCCGAGCGAGTATCGTCCGAGCCAGAACTACGCGCCTCGCTACCACTACCCTCCCTTGCCCGGCCAGCCGAAGGACGGCTACTTCCGGCAATACGTCTATCACTACTAGAGTGTGCTTCCAAGAGTGTACTAATGTGCTCCTGGAGGCTTGATCACTGCCCAAGACCAGCAGTCTGAGCAGTATTGTACATAACTTGACAATTTTGCGTCCCACGAAGGCTCCTTGTTTTTCGAAATGAGAGTGTCGATTGCCTACATTTGTAGCATACATTATAGAAACCCGAGAGCTGGGTTCGAGCTCGAGTTGATCCTTTGGAGTGCTGAGTGCCGGTTCAGCTTTTGCATGAGGCCGGCCATGGGTAATGCAGAGACTAGTTTTAGGGTTATAGAGGTGTTTATAAGACTGCTTCTGTGTTGAAGCTTTGCTTGTACAAACATTATGTGCGATTTCATCAACAGTGACAGGAAATTCCTGTTTAATCACTACTCGTTTCTGTTTCAATTGTGGTTATCTCGTGTTGGATTTGTTTCTCTTTTGTATTTTTTAGTTTGTGTGTGAGTCTTGCATTTCTGGCTCAGATTCATTGCAACTGTAAGTTTTTGTGAAGGAATGTAGCAAGTTTCTAGAAAATGAATCTGAAGTCAGTGAGCAGTCCCACCTGCTGTGAGTCAGGAATAAAGTAGTGAAATCGATTGACCTCAAATGTATTTCAATGTGCAAGATCTTGCAGATGAACTCTTCGTTTAGAATGTAATGTTACGAGTGTTGGAAACACACTTGGTTTTTGGGGTTTCGGGTGCAGGTGGGATTGTAAAGTGAATTCTGTAGAAAGTGTGCCCATTGAGGCAGTGGCTTGGTGAAACCCACATTGGAATTTTTTGGAGCGATTTTCCAAATTAGGTGTAAAATTGAGTATTCGCATCCACTTGTCTGAAAATGTTGGAGTTGTTGCACTGACTATAAGCTTAAGCTTAACTTACCACCAGCCCAGATGTGGTGTAAGGTAAGCTTTAGCGCAAAGTAGTGAACGTACCCAAACCCCTGAATCCTGCCAGCTCTCGGCACATTCTCCCAGGCAAGCCTGAGTCACAAGGGAATACATTCATACTTGGTGCACAAGCAACCAGCCCCAACAAACTTCACCACCAAGGCCTTCTTCATCTTCATCACCAAATTTCTTTACTGAAGTTACTTTACTTCACAAGTTGGGTCACAAAGAATAGGCTCCCTACAATACCCTATCTAAGGTGGGAATCCAGCTACACTGATTTGCCCTACAGGAGTAGTGAGGGGAAGTTAGTGTCACCTAGAAATTAGTGTCACCACCAAAAAAAATTATGTGTAAATTCAAGATAAATTCAACCTCCATTAATTAGAAATAATGTAATTTTGGTAAATTAGTGTCATATACATTGTTAGGACAAATTGATGTACTAGTAATACATGTAGTATACTATAATAGTATTGGGTAATTCTGTAAGGATGATCCAGTAATAAGTATGTGTTAGAATTCAACATACTAAATATGTTGCGTACTATTGTATTTTACAAGTGTCCATGAAGCATATATATATATATATATATTTTTTTTAAATTTTTAAATTTTTTTAAATTTTTAAATTTTTTTAAATTTTTTTAAAATTTAAAAAAAAAATTTTTTTGTAGGTTTGTCCTAAATTAAAAAAAAATTAACCTTAGTTTGACATATAGATGATGTTGTATCTATGTTACATATACGGAGTAGAAGATTTCTAAGGGATAGAGAATTAAAACGTGTAACAAATAACATCTATTTAACTTCTTGGCTATTAAGATATAATATATATTCTAACTTATAATGTTTTTAGCTATTTGAACATACGTTGAGGTATATTTATAGAAGATGGATTAGTATGTTTAATTCTTAAAGGACATTCTATGTTCATGATTGGTCAAACTTCATTAGTGTTCCATATTAAAATACCCCTTTTAAAAATTTGATATTTTTTTTCTCATGTAATCATATAGGTCCGAAATCTAACTTCATTTTTTCATAATGAAAAATATTGAAATGAAATTTATTTTATTTCGAAAATAATTTCTTTGTAAAAATTAGAGTAATTACAAAAATACTTAAAATAGTATGAAATTTTGCCCAAATTAGAGATGATAGTGATAAATATCATCGTATAATTGGTGTACTCTTTGAGCTCACACTAAGAGATATTTGCTAGAAAATTTTGAAAAGATGTATTATAAAATGGAACTTAAAAGAATAATTTTAAAGATGGCTCTCATACTATAGTTTTATAATATGATTCATAAACCACATCCATATAGTTAGATCAACTAATACATGAACCATTATTTTTCAATAAAATTTGAAGCTAAAAATTGAAAATTCCTTCTAGAAACGATTGCAAATTGAATACTCAATATGATTTTTACAACAATTTTTTTCCTTGAAGTTCAAAATCTTGGGCTCTAATCATAGTGATTTTAGAAGGCTTTTATTCTATTTATGACTTTTATTTATTCAAGTCATTTTTTATTGGCCATTTTTAGAACTGCAAAAGTGAATTTTCAAGGCCCAAACTACCAATATCTATTGAATCATAGAATATTTGCAAGGTTGCATCTTTAGAATCTATACCATACAAATGGTTAAAAAATAACACAAGAATCTTCAAAGAAATAGATGTATGTGAAGAACACATTATTTTGTGCTTGAGATGTGTTCCCATTCATTTGTTGTTCAAAATCTGAACACCTAATCCTTTAACCCCTAAACACTCCGACATCCATTTTTTGGACAATGAACAAATTGAACCTCAAGTTTCATCCTCCTAACTATTTGGATGAAAGTTATTCTAATTTGTGGACATACATTATCAAGTTCTTGTCCTATCTAAGGGTTGGATTTGGTGTTACTAGAGGACATATTTTTCTAAAATTACCAACAATCAAATTGCATTGACTCTAGTTCAAAATTGGATTTGCTAAAATGAAGTCATAGATAAGAAGAACACAAAAATTTCAAAAAATCACTATGTGGAGAGAACCTCATTTCAAATTCATTCCAACAAATTTTACTCAAAAAATGATAATATTTTGCTTAGAATCGAATTTTGAAGGAATTTTGGAATTTCTTTTAAAAATTTTATAGACAAACATTGGTGATAGCATTGGTGAATCTAACCATATAGATGGAGTCTAAAAATCAAAATCTACAACTTTTATTTCTATACCAATTCCAAAATATGCTTCCAAATAGCACTTTATAATAATTCTTCTCAAATCGTCAATTTTGGAGATGAATCTGGACGTTTAGGGATTAAGGGTTAAGAGTTTCATATTTCTCACTTTTAACATTTCTCTTTGAGGATCTAGAAGTGGGGTAAAATTCTATAAGATTTTAATCCTTATCCATGTAACAAATATGGAGTAATCTATAGGAGGCGACCCATTTTTGATCCCCACTCATCATTTTTGCCATCCAAACTATTTTTCTTTCCAATCAAGTAGTCAGGAGTGGTGATTAATTATAGCAGAGTTCCAAATGTAGTTGTGGCACATTGTAATTGGCTACAAGACTGTCAATATTGCAACTAGCCCTTGGTTGGAACTTGGAAATAGGAAAATCTCTATGACGAATATGGGTTGAACAGAATCTTGAGCTAAGAAATTCATAGTAATCATGTTTAGAGAAATAAAATTATGGGATAATACGGAATCCTTCCCAACTATATTTCTGTACACAGAAAAATTTACCCACTTCAGAATCCCATGCTCCATATATGCGTAATTGCATAATTGCTTAAGTGGTTGGAAATGGGTCGTCTGCCTTATTGTAATTGAATGGCAACAAAGTAACAACCCCGACGGCGCTAGTAATACAGTAAGTATCACATTCTGGAATCAAATCTGCTTGAATTCGTTTCATTTGTTAGAAAATCAAAAAAATTAATTTGTGTCAAAAAAAAAAATCAAAAAACCAAAAATAAGAATCTGCTTAAAAACCACGCAGTCGTTGACTACCGTGGTCAAACCCACCACTGATTGACTGGACCCGCGATCACCAAGCAATCTGAACGAACTTAAGGTATTTAGTATAAATTTAGCAATCCAGATTTATTATTTTAGGCAACTACAGTAAATATAATACTTAAATTCAACGCAATCCTCACTCTTTCCTGCAGTTTCTTCTTTCTTATCATTGAAACTTGTGGCAACCTTTAAAAGTTGGAGACTTGGAGTTGCTTTTCTCTCGTAAATTTAACTAAAATAAAGATTAAAGTTAAAATAATGTCTTGAAATTTGGAGTTCAATCTGAGACACATCCTATTGCAATGGAATGCGTTTCATTTGTTTCAAACAAAAAAAAATCTGAGACACATCCAAGGAATTCACACTTCTTACTGCTGGCGGTATTAACCCCTAAGCGCTCCGACGTCCATTTTCTGGACGATGAACAGATTCGAACTGTAGTTTCATCCTCCTAACTATTTGGATGAAAGTTATTTTAATTTGTGGAGATACATTATCAAGTTGTTGTCCTATACAAGGGTTGGATTTGGTGTTACTAGTATACATATTTTTCTAAAATTACAAATGTGCAAGGATGTCAAGTGGTCAAACTGCATTGACTTCAGTTCAAAACATGATTTGCCAAAATGAGGTCATAGATTTGAAGAACACAAAAATTTCAAAAAATCACCATACCAAGAGAACCCCATTTCAAATCCATTCCTACAAATTTTACTGAAAAAATGATCATATTTTGCTTGTAATTGAATTTTGAAGGAATTTTGGAATTTCTCTTTCAAAATTTATAAAAAAAAGATTGGTGATAGCATTGGTAAATCTAACCATACAGATGAAATCTACAAATCAAAATCTACAACTTTTATTTTTATATTAATTCCAAAATATGCTTTAAAATTGAACTTTATAATGATTTTTCTCAAATCGCCAATTCTGGAGATGAATCTAGACGTTTAGGGGTTAAAAAGGGTCCAATGTGCTGGTGAGGTTTCAGTCCACCACCGCCGCCACCTCGCAGGCTCGCAGCCACCACCGCTAGGGGAAACCAAATCGGATGAAAATTTCAGAAATAACGTATATGGGACCTAAGAGCATGGCCACCGTGGGGCGGCCAAATCCCCACGGCAGGCTGGCGGCGCAGGGCACTGGGAGGGGAGAGGGCCCGGTCAGCTTGTGACCCCCCACTGTGGGCCGGTCAAATGGACCTTCAGGCTCCCCACCACATCCAAATTCGGAAGCTCTGAGCACAGCAGTCCAACCACGCCCCGCCATTATGAGGAAAACAAGGAAAAGAACAGGGAAATCAGTCAACTCCGGGCTCACTCAAAACTTCCCCGTGCACGTCCAGCTGAGGTACCCTGGGCAAAATTGGGCGCGCCCGGTGCTTGGAAAACTGTGCCCCGTGCCACAGTGGGGGGCGTTATGGCTTCCGGGCCTGGCCAAACCCACCCCGACCAGGTCTGGCGAGTGGGGGTGGGGATGCTCTAAAGAATAATGCCTCATGAGCCCCTCACTGCCTTGCATCCACTCCGAGGCCACTTTAACCCCTAAAGGACAAGGCACATTTTGGGCACAAACTGTGAAAAACTGCCACTTCTTAGAACAATAAGAAAAAAAATGAAAAAGAAATGTTTTTTTTCAAAATTCAACCGTACAAATTTGTACTAGACTACTATGGGAATATGTGGAAAAAATTTCGGAAACCTTTGACCGCACGGATTGAAAGATTATAACGTTTGAAGTTAGAAGAAAAAGTTTTTTTTTTGACCCTGCCCGACGGGGCCAGAAGACTTTAACTCTTGTGAAAGTGAGATTTTTACACTATACATGGTTATTTTTTTTACATTTGTATCTGAAATCATGTACATTACAAACTTGTAAAATTTCATAAGTAAAAGAGGAGTTTTGCAAAAGCTACCCGATTGAAAAAAAAGTTTGGGGCAGCATAAGTTTTGATCCAGGCATCTGATCGGAAAAAAAATTCTATTCCCACTTAGGGGGTACATGTTTACACCTTGTATCAAAAATTCGTGAACATCCAACCAAAATTGACTTCACAGGAACCTACACGGATTTCGATTGTCGATTCAATGGACAATTGTCCTTTAGAGGTTAACCCCTACATGACATGGTGGATGTTTTTTGTCTAATGAAAGACAAGGAATTCTTCTTTGTAGGACTAAAGTGCAACTATTCATCCTCAAAATGAAGGGTGGAAAAGGGAGATCTTCTAAAATAGTTTGATTCCCAATGAGTATTTTTGATTTTTTTAAAGTGGATGATGTCACACGGTTCCAAAGTGGTTGATTTCCATGGTCACTAGTCCAGCATTCAAGGGTAAAACCCTCATTATCGAAGGGGATGAAAAGTATCCTCACATTGTTTGACAATCAAATTCAAAATGTTGTTACTTTTGCATCTGATGTCAAAATTCAATAAAAACTTGTTGAAAAAGTTGTGCATATTAGTCTAGTTTCACTAGTCAAAATATTTAGATCAATCCAAGATGTACTGAGTTTTGGGAGCCCTTTGAAGTTCATAGGTTCAATTTGAGTTCATCACATTGCATTCTAATGGCTGCAACTTTGGGGGCTTGTAACTTTTTCATAAAATGTTTTTTTTTAATAAAATTTGTTGTATTTTGTTCCTCTTAAGGTCTAGTTATTGTGGTAAAGTTTTCATGTCAATCCAAGTTGTTTTGAACGTTTGGGAGCAATTTGAAGTTCAAAATCGAGACATTTTTGCATTATAGTGAACTTCCACGGCTTATAATTTCCTCATACATGGTCCATTTTCAATCATTTTTGTTGGAAAAGTTTTACATACTTGTCTAGTTTGTATAGTTAAAATTTCATATCAATCCAAGAAGTAATGAGTGACTAAGAAGCATTTTAGTAGAAGGAGGTTTTGCCATTGATGTCATTTTTTGCTACTTTTTTCATTGTTTTTTGACATTTCAAAATAATTTTGCAGACACAATGAGTCAATTGAATGATATTTTTTTCCACCAAAGTGTTTGTCTATTGGTTTTGAATCACTTTGTAGTTTAAAATTTTTGCATTTGAGCATGTTTAGAAATCGAATTTCACCTCTACATGTGTTTTTAAGAAAATTTCAGCATCTTTTTTCAACACCAAAACATTATAATCATTCAATTTGTATGGTCAAATGACCCCAAATTTGTTTCACACCATCTGTAACATGCACACTACAAGATTGTAGGGTTGAGATTTTCATATTTCATTGAAATTTAGACTTATAGCACTTGAAAAGTAAGGATGCTTTTATATATGTTTGGACTTCAGGCAATGAAGGATTAATGTTTATCCACAATGCACATGATGATATGGAGTTTTACATTAGCTTTTCGGAGATATTATTTTTATTTCAATCAGTGTCCATGAACAAAAGTTATGCTAGAGTGAGCTCAAAACCTATGGAAATTGCTAGTTATCACCAAGAAAATTAGAAAACTCCAAAATAATTTTTTTCAATTTTATTTTTCGTAGGCAATATTTTTGTCTACATGGAAAGACTTGATTCATTTTAGTTGGACCAATAAGAAGAAAGTTATGTAGAGTCTTGTTTTATTGTGCAATTTAAGCATCTTTTTCGCAAGATAACTTATAGGATTCATTTTAACTTAGATTCCACAATTTTCCCCCCAAAAGAGTAAATTCCAAATGGTTTGGTTTGGTTGCTAGAACAATCTCATCATATCTACTTCTATTAAACAACTTTTTTAAGAATGAAAAACTTTTTTGAAGTTTTGCACTTTGCAAGAGAAAAATTAATTTTGAGTGTGTTTTTTGTCAAAAAAGGTCTTGGTCCTTTAGGAATTAACCCATGAAGGACCAAGGCACATTTTGGGCAAAAATTGTCAAAAACTACCACTTTTTAGGGCAACAAGAGAATAATGAAAAAAAAAGGTTTTTTTTTCAAAATTCAACTGTACAAATTTGTACTAGACTTCTTTGGGAACATGTGGAATTTTTTTTTAAACTTTAACCATATGGGTTGAAAGATTATAACGTTTGAAGTAGTAGGTGAAAAAGTTTTTTTCTAACCTTACCCGACATGGCCTACAAACTTTAACTCCTTCTAGAATGAAATTCTTCTACTAAACATGGTTATTTTTTTAACATTTTCATCTTGTATAATGTAAGCTACACACCCACCAAATTTCAAAATCATAGGAAGAGTTTTGTACATGTTGCCTGAAGCTACCCGCAAAGTTTAGGGCATCATATCTTTTGATTTGGGCACCCAACTGGAAAAAAAATTAGATTTTCAGGAAGGGGATGCATAGTTACACATTATGTCCAAATTTCACGATCATCTGACCAAAAATGACTTCATAGAATCCTACCTAAGATTTTTTGCTTACGTTGAATGGACATTTGATCCTTTAGGGGTTAAAGAAGTATTTGGGTGCCAAGACATGAATCTAGAGCTCTTTTGATACTTACAGAACTGTCTATTACCACATTTGTATTTTAGTGACATAAGGTCATTTTCATTTATATATACTTACATTGGATAAACCTCTAAAAGAGAGGGGGCCTAAAATTTAAACATCTTTGCCTCCTCCCATACACAAGGAAATTCATCAAATTATAAATTTCTCAAAAGATTTTATTTATATATATATATATATATATATAATAGAAGGCTATAAATTGTGTGATGTATTATATCATTTTTTACAAAGATTCATGAGTCTTAGATAGGCTTCTTAGCACCCTCTATTTTTCATCGTTGAAAATCTTTTTTCATAAGTTCTTCTTACTTATCATTCATATTTAGTGCATTAGTTCTACTTCATGTATGTGGAAAAAAATGCACTTACTATGGTCCACTCCATTCAATCAATTGAGTTAAAAGTGCCCACTTGTGCCTATATTTTGATTTAAAATTCATAATCAAATCCTATAGAGATAATAGGGCTAAAAACAAAATTCAATCATAGTCTATCCTAGTTGAGTTGAGTTTTATGTAGGTCCCACATATTTAATGTAGGTAGTACTATAAGTTGAATTACAATAGAATGATGCATGAAGACTACATATAATGAAGTAGGCTATGAAGTGAAATGGTAACTCATGGACTATAAAGGCTCATGATTGAAGTTCCAAATGCAACAACTGAATAACTTGTAGGTGAAAACTCAATCCAATTTTGTCCTCCTACATACAAGTTGAATCTTCCAAACTTACTAGAATTTTCAATCCAATTGTATCCACTTGGGGGGAAATTGACTTTGTGTTACAATCATGAGAGTTAATACAGAGTATTCATTTGATGGCATCCCCAACCATGCAAGAAAACTTCATCAACCCCAAATTCTTTATCATTGATGAAGTTTTCTTGCACCATTGTGCATTCTCGATCTAGAATTTGGAGTTAAGGTAACTACACCTAATTGTAACTTATTGGCAAAACTTTTTCTTCTAGATTCTTGCCTAAAATGTACAACCTACAAACATGAGATCCTAAGGTTGGTTTTAGGCACACCTATTCTCAGCACATTGAAAATTCATTGAGTTTATTCATATAAAGTTCAAAAATGTTTTCTAAGAGAATCTAAAATCCTCTTCCAATTGCCCTAGCATGCCCCTACACACCTTCTCCAAGTCAATAAAAGTAGGAACCATACTCAAACCCTCGTTAGAATGCATATAAGGGAGGAGCACCCAATGGCATCCCTGTACCCAATGGCATCCATTTCTACAAAGTAGAATCATTTCAAGCTATACATGTAGGTAGACAATAGAGACTAGAGAGCTTTTTTTTTAACCTAAAACAATACACTGTCTAGAGTCTAGCTACATTTATGTTCTAGAATGAATTTCTTACCTAAAAAGGTATGCCATTGGGTGCTCCTCCCTGTTATGTGTTGTTTCCCTTTCGGTGAGGATCCTTGAACTTTTGCGGATTCCCCACTTCCAAGAAATAACGAATGCCGGAAAGAACTGCAGGAGCCCAAGCGTGCTGGTAGTTCTGATTTCTGAGTGAGACAGAGCGGCAGAGCGGCGAGATCTGCAAAGGACGGACGGAACGTGATGAATGATGCAATTGCCGAATGTCGGAAAGCATTGAACTGGCAGTCCATGTCATACAGACAAAATTCAGGTCGCAGAAGACACGAAAGCTCTCGGAAGTTCCTGCCTCGGGGGATATGCTTAAGTTAACCTCAACTAGTCTGACGGTGATGATAAACTGGTGGTAAGTTTTTCGCTAAAACTGCAGCTTCAGAGCATTCCCACCCACGCTCAGCGTCATACAGGGCCGGGACTCCACACATCCGGACCAAGAGCCAAAACAGCCCCCACTCTTGTTGTTGAAAATGGTTAACCCTTAAAGTTTAAAGGACACAGATGTTTTGTGTCCAATGCATGACAAGGAATTCTCTTGTGTAGGATAGAAGTGCAACTATTCGTCCTCGGAATTAGGGGTGGAAAAGGGAGATCTTCTATAATAGTTTGACCTCCACTTAATATTTTTGGTTTTTTTAAAGTAAATGATGTCACACGGTTCTAAAAGGGATGATTTCCACAGTCACTAATTTGTCCTTTAAGGATTAAATTGGACTCTTTGTGAGCTTGCCGGGGATTGGTTCCTCTGGTTCTTTGTATTGTTTTCCCTTATAAATGGAAATGATCCATGTATTTCAAGGAAAGAAAAAAAGCCCCTAGTGCGATTCATTTTATTTTTATTTTTCTATGAATTAGATGTGCCATATTTTTGTTCAAGTACCCTAGCTTCATGTCAATGAGGAGATTTTTGACCGAATTTGAAATTGACCATTTTTTGAGTAGGGGTGTAGTTAGGGAGCAGTTGGAGGGCATAGGGGGTAGTTGGAGTTGGGAGCGAGCTCAAATTGGAATTTGACTTTAACCCCTAAACAACACGGCATATGTTTTTTGTCCAATGAATATCAAGCGATTCTCCTCTGTAGGACATAATTGCAACTATTCATCCAAAGAATTAGGGGTGGAAAGGGGAGATCTTCTACAACAATTTGACTCCCAATGAGTATTTTTAGTTTTCATGAGGTAGATGATGTCACATGGTTCTGAAATGTTTGATTTCCACAGTTACCAACCTGGCGTTCAAAGGTTAATACAATGGTTATGAGCTCACAGAAATCCCATTGTTGAAATGCTCAAGTTCTCACCTACGATGGGGGTGGGGGGCCTGATTTACTATGCAGTTTGTAGTCACCAAGCCCGTTATTGTTCCCTTGTTATGGGGATTTAACCACCTCATGGTGGTGATGCTCTTATAATCAAGCCTTGCTTGATTGCACTAGGAAAAAACCTATTTGTGGCACAATTTCTTGAATTGATATGATCCCTTGAGATGGTAGGGAAAAAATTCTTTCTTCACTTAGCCACAAACGTGTAAATGTGAGAAAATGACACTAATTCGAATGAATACACCCAAAAATGTCAAAATAAGCAATTCAACATAGTTGGAGGCACCTTTTTCAAGAAAAAACATCTTTGAGGTATTGGCAATTGAAAATCATGAATTTTAAAATACTTTAGATTTTTTGAATAAGAAATGTTTTCCGAAAGAAGTTTTTTTGTCCTCTATAGATTTCAAATAGGACTTGTGAAATTGGTTTTAATGCAAGGTTGTAACTATTTGGTAGCTATTTCTTTGTCGACATGGTACAAATACTCTATAATAGTAGCAATTTATTAAGTCCATCTTCACCATTCATGCTTGTATTCAAGGATGGGTGATATTTAGGTATGGTTAAAAATGGTTCTTCTCACTTAAAATTTAAGAAAAAGTTGTGTAAAACTTTGAATTTAGAAACAAATAAAAAATGGTGAGAACTAAACTAAGTTGTAGCACTATTGTACATCATAATCAGAGCAACCTTTTCTATAATTTTCACTAAATTATTCCCAAATTAACGAGGAGGATTTAGAATGAACTTCCATACAAAGTTGGAGTAAAAAATGAACTTTAGTAATGCTTTCACTACTATGTGAGTTAAGGGATAAATGTATTTAAAAAGCTAGCCATGAACTTTTGCTATTGAGTTAATTTAACAATTTTGTGGACTTATTTTATTCTCTCTGATGTATACAATGTTTGATTTACAAAAAATCCTTATACCAATAATTAGTAATTTATTCAAATAACTTTAGAAGATAATATCTCTCTAGTTTTAGACGAAATGTACCTATTTTTAATTTAACCACTAAAAGACCGGGGTACATGTTGGCATGCATTGTTCCAAACTACTCTTTAGGGCAATGAGGAAAAATGTTTAAGAAAATCCAACCTTCCAAATTTCTAGTAACTATTATGGGAGTAAGTATCAAAAATTTCAGAAACTTTGATCACAAGGATTGAAAGATTATAGTGCTTGAGGTTAAAAGATTGTATTGACCCTGTTTAACATGGTAAATAAACTTTAACACCTCATAGAGTGATATTTTTACATAACTCATGGATTTCTTGTGATGGTAAGATGTTAGTGTAGTTACTTCAATTTTTCAATTTTTGTCTATTTTAGCCTTACCAATGAAAACAGGGTGTAGATTTTGTCTAATTTCCCTTGGAAGATGATAATTAGACCAATATGTCATATGGAAAGCTAATAGGCACATAGAAAGATATCGACAGGTCTAATAGGCTAGGATTTGAAGTAGTCTAATAGCTTGATGCACATTTTCAAGTGAAGCGATGCAATCCTTCTTTTTGTCTTTTTGAAGACTATATGTCCAAATGTCGAGTAGCTCATTTTTCACTCTTACTTTTGTATGTAGAGTCAAATGCTCAAGTTTTTAGTTGCTCAAATAATTTGTCGCCACTACTATTAATATAAATTGTATATTTCTTTCAAATTGATTGTGTGTCAATTTCTCTGGTGGATTCCTTCTCACGGGTTGTGAGCTTGGCGTAGTAAG
Organism: Straminergon stramineum; assembly: GCA_963920665.1. Taxonomy (NCBI): domain Eukaryota; kingdom Viridiplantae; phylum Streptophyta; class Bryopsida; order Hypnales; family Calliergonaceae; genus Straminergon; species Straminergon stramineum. The sequence continues at coordinate 37,644,355 of OY987264.1, forward strand.
TTAAATCGACTGTGTAAGCACAGGAGGTTATTCCAGTTGTGCATATCAAGTCAAATTGAGCTTTGGTTGTGAGTATTTGTTTGTGCAAGTTCAATCAAGTTGCTTGTATTGTTGTGTCTGTGAAAATTACAGATTGGTCAATTCATTCTAGTTTTGTTAGCTTGTGTAATTGATTGAGTATTAAGCAAATAACAGTGAGCTAATTGATTATTGAATAATTTAAGTAAGACTAATTGTGAATTGTGCATTCAGTCGAATTGTTAGTTTGTGCATGATTGTTGGTGTGACTAATAAATTGATTCTGTATATGCATTTGTAATTGGGCAAGTAGTCACTATGAACTATGGAAACCAGTGTAAGTCTGTGAATCAACTTGTCCAGTAATTCGAGTACTGAATTGATCAAGTTGTCTACTGAATTATTGGGAGGGTATCCCTGGTAGATCTAATTATAAAATTGATTGTTAAATTGGCAGATAGTCAATTGCAAGTTGTGTGTAAGAAATGGCAAATCTAATTGCTTGATAGAATCAATGAATTCTTGTAATTGTGTTATGGATTAATTGCACTGACAAATTATGTGTATGTGTTGTATGCGGAAATTGAAGATTTGATTTGGTCTAGTTGCGGTGAATGTGAAGACTAGTTGATCAATTACTTGTGTATAATTTGAATGTGTGTAATATGTGTTTGTCAATTTGCTTATGTTAAATTGTATGTGCAAGAGCAATTAGCTTATTAGCTTGATGTGAGTAGAAATTGTGCTGGTCAAATTAACTAGAGAATGTTGTAGGCTCAATTAGAACAGTGTAATTGATAAATCTAATAGGATGTATTTAGAGATAATTCAATGTTAACAATGGTTAATTTATCGGTGTCAATTTGTGCAAGATGAATATGTGAAGTAGATAGCACCGTTCAATAGACTAGTAGTGTAGAGTTAAAGCAAATTAATTTGAGCAATTCAACATGGAAATCAATTCTAAAAGTGGAAGGATTCAATGCAAGATCAAATTGTCTATAAGCCATTGAATTCATTTCAATAAATAGTCATTGATAAGTCAAAATATGAGTTGGTGAGTCTGAAGCTAATTGATTGATTTATAATATTGGTATCTTTAGTTGTGTCAAGTGGATAAGCAAGTAGCCAGTATTGAGAGACAAATTGATCACGGCCATGGGTAAAGAGTGCACGGTCATAGGTGCTAGGGCCAATAGACATATGGTCATTGGTCTAAAGTTGTGACAAATTGATTAAAGTAAAGCATGGATAAAACTAAAGACAAATTGATTAGAAAAGCTAAAGCTATGGGGCCGACGTGAAGAATAAATCAACTAAAAGAGGAATGAAATTCTAAACTTTTTATGCTTTGCATACTGAGCAAATGGATAGAAAATACGGATTTGATATTTGCATATTAAATTAGCAATTAGGCTAATAATATAGTACGGATTAGAAGAGGGAAAACAAAGAGGAATTAAAGTAATGGATAATTTCCCTAAAAGTTTATTGTATTTCAAATATATACCTTGGTGCATTTGATTATGTCGATAGTGCATGCATTGTCAAAACAAATTGATCAAACCCGAGGAATTGACAAGAGGATTTGCTACGAGCCAAAAATATACTATATAGGACTGGGACCACATACATGGAGTCTATTATAAATAGCATTTGGGATGGACTGAGACTATTTGACTAAGAGTGTGGATTTCTTTGTTAAAACTCTAAAACAAAACATAAAACAAAATAGATAAATATTCAAAATACGAAAACGAGTGACCTTAGTCACACAAACGTTAGACTTATTGACCTTTCTTTAGGAATTACCCCCCTATACTATATTTCCCTCGGTTTTGTCGAGTAGGCAAAATCTACATTATAGTTAGTTATAGACCTACTAAATTTTAGAGATAGAGGAGTTTTGTACATGTTGGTCGAAGCTATTGGCCTTGCTTGAAAAACTTTGAGCAAAATAACTTTTGATCCAAGCATTTGATCAGAAAAGTGTTATATTTTCAACAAGGTGGTATATGTCCACAACTTGTGTCAAACCTACAAGAATTTTCAATTGCTTGTTTAGTGACCAATTGGTCTTTTAGGGTTTAATAAACCCTCTCTTCAACTTGCAAAAGAATATATGTGATTTCTTGACAATCACCAATAATGAGAAGGGACAATGGGTATACCTTATAGAAACTTTAAAATATTTTTTCTTGATAGCTTTTTTTAGTAATCCCTTAAAAGTAGTGTCGAAAGTGTTCTTTGGAGGGAGAAAATTTGGGTTTTCTTTCCAAAAAATTATCTTTGAAAGAATGCATGAATTTATTATTTACCAAAGATGATTAAAATGATCAAATTTTCAATAAATATTCACCAACAAAAGACCTCAAAGTGAGAAGGAGAAGTCATGGCATAAGGATAGGTTTTTACATCTATCTTCAAGCTACATAAAAATCTCTCACTTCAAGGGAACACTCATTGTACTACTCTAGACATCTTCCTGAGAACATGGCCACCCTTACACATTAGGGGTGTAACATTCTTCAAATGTGAATGAAAAGTACTATGGGTCCATCACAATATTCTCTTGAGACTCAATCCTAGCGTGTCAAGGAATGGCCGTTGAACTCACTATTCATCCTCAGTATAATTGCCTTATCCTTTATTCTACTTGATAAGTGGTCACTCAACTACTTATTAGTAGTAATTGGTGAGTAAGGGTGAAGGACAAAGAAATTGTGAGGACCCTTCAAAATTAGATGGAAAATTTGAGTGTGCCAAGTTTTGTGAGTAAGGGTGGTCGCACTCTTAGTCCCGATTTATACTAGCCCTCAAATTGCAAAGTTACAACTCAAAGTCAGTAGGGCATATTATTTTTATTTTTGGACACTACATTCTGTGTTTCCAAATCATAGGTGGAGTTGATTTAGAAAGAGACCCACAAAGTCATAAGCCGTGGTTAAGAGCATCCCCACCCGTCTTGCAAAATGGATGACTTGTCCAAGGAAGCTTGCAAAAATGCCCCAGCCATCTTGCAAAACAAATGAACTTATTAAGAGGCCAGACCAAAAGCCTTGGATGGCTTGCAAAATGGGGTGGGGGTTGGGGTTGGGTTACAAGCCAAAGCATGGCTTCCTAACCGCATGAGATAAGAGCACCGGCACTTTCCCCCATAACATGGACATTTAGGACTATAGCCCATTGGATGGATCTTGCAAAGTAGTCCAAATTTGGGAACTTATAGCATGCTATGAGTTGGGCGGTTAGGCTTGCAAATTAGATGGCCCGGCATTTTGGAAGACGGGTGGTGATGCTCTAAGCTTAACTTAAATCTCAGCCGGAGCTGATTCAAGGAAGAGACCCAGCGGGATTCCCGAACCCGCGTTGAAGGCTCTTAGAGTCCTTGACCCGAGGTCAGGGACCATTGGTTACCGAGACTGAGGTCAGTGAAGTGTACATATCCAAGTGTCGCTCTCGGAAGCCTCATTCCATTCTCTTTCTCTCTGTTTCTAAACCTCACTAACTTACTACAAAAGATCTTTCGCAGCATTTTGCATACGTTTCGACCCAGAGTGATTCTTGAATTTTGCAGAATCATTGTCGCTTTCAATCTTCCTTCAATTCCTCTTCAGTCTCTTTTCTCTTTCTTGTTTTCGAATTGGAGCGTTCTCATTCCAGTCCTATCTTGTCAATTGTGCCAGACTTGAGGGAAGAATTTAGTTTCTGAGCAAGAGTTTCGTGTACTGCGCTTCGAAATCGTTGAGTTCGAAGAGTGTGATTGGGAGAATTTTAGTGTTTGAGTGAGAAATTGAGTGTTGTGTTCGTAAGGAGCGATGGCGGAGTCCTCGTACTACCCGATTTACGCCAAGGAGTCCAAGGACGTCCCGGAGTGGATGAAGACGAGTCACGAGTGGCAAGCGGCGGTGGCCGTGGACAAGCTGCCCAAGTACCAGCTGAAGGTGAAGATGTGTTGCCTGAAATGCGAGGAGAAGGTGATCGAGGAGATTCGCGAGGTGCCCGGCGTGTTCGACGTGCGCGCGGAGCGTCTGAAGAGCAAAGTGGTGGTGGTGGCGTCCACTCCGACGGAACTGGACGAGCACGAGGTGTTGCGCAGGGCGAGGAAGATTAACCGCAATGCCAAGTTCGTGCCGCTGGACGACAAGGAGAAGCCGAAGAAGGCCGACGACAAGAAGAAGGAGGAGGAGAAGAAGAAGGACGAGGACAAGAAGAAAGAGGAGGAGGAGAAGAAGAAGAAAGGGGAGGAGGAGAAGAAGAAGAAAGAGAAGGAGCAGGCGGAGTCCATCTACACGTTCAAGCCGTCGATTTATTGGGGCGCTCCGCCTTATTACACGCCTGAACCCGTGGCTTACATGCCGGGCGAGTATCATCCGAGCCAGAACTACGCGCCTCGCTACCACTACCCTCCCTTGCCCGGCCAGCCTGAGGACGGCCACTTCCGGCAATACGTCTACCACTCCTAGAGCGGGCTTCCAACTCGATCACTGCGGAAGAGCGTTGTGCATGACTTGACAATTTTGCGTCCCACGAAGGCTCCCTGTTCTTGAATTGAGAGTGGCGATTGCCTTCATTTGTAGCATTTGTAGCATATATTATAGAAACCCGAGAGCTGGGTTAGAGCACGAGGTGTTGCCTTGGAGTGCTGAGTGCCGGTGCAGCTTTTTGCATTAGGCCGGCCATGGGTAATGCGGAGAATAATTTTTGGGTTTACGGAGGTGTTTGGAAGACTGCTTCTGTGTTAAAGCTTTGTGTGTACATACATTATTTGCAATTTCATCAACAATGACAGGAAGAATCCTGTTTCATTACTTTGTGGCTTTATTGCTTCTGGTTTTCAAAGACTCAATTGTGAAGTTATGGAGAGAGTGCCAAATTATTCTCTGTAATTTTTGTTTTTTCTTACGAGCAGTGATAGTGAGCTATGGAAGAATGTGCTGTTGGAGTTCTTCGCATTGTTTCGTTGAGGTATGCTTTTGGTATAGTTTTGGAGAGCCTGATCGTCATAGAGTATATTGGCTCTTCTTTGGATGTCGCCGGTTCACTCTTCTGTCTACCGCACTGTACGAAGGTGGGAGACGTACCTTCTTTGAAGAATTGAAGTGCACTGCATTAAGGTAGGAGCCTTACCTTGCATTAAAGCATTAAAGAAATAGGATTATGATTACTGTAGTATTGTCATTAGGTTCTAAATAGGTGAATGTGAGATGCTTAAATATATTAAAGTAATGCTAAAAGTAAACTGGGCTACACACAAGATAGAGTTATCTTGAGGTGTGGTTGAAGGAACAGTCATTGTTTCGGTTTGAGGTTTCAACTGTGTAGTAGTCAAGCCTTTCAGTGATTTTTTGTAAAATGAAGAGGATGCAAGGGTGTAGTGCTGACTAATGTGAGTAATATCTTCAAGACCAAACACGTGCTCTGGGGTACCCTCCACATTCTTCCTTCAACCCATGAACGACGCGGTGGGCGTTTCTGTCCGATGAATGCCAAGGAATTCTGTTGTATAGGACAGAAGTGCAACTATTCATCCTCGGGATTAGGGATGAAAAGGGAGATCTTATGTAGTAGTTTGACTCCCAATGAGTATTTTTTGTTCTTTTAAAGTAGATGATATCACATGGTTCTAAAAGGGATGATTTCCAGAGTCACCAAGATCATTTTTTCCTCTTAGATATGATTTTCTTGCAATATTTCTTTTTAAATATTGGACCGTGGATGAAATATCTATGATTTGCCTAAATGTTTAATATATTCATCTAAAGTTTGGTGATTTATCTTACATTTTTGGGGTTGATTTCTCAGAAATGAAGAACATTTTGTATCTTTAGTGAAGAATGACCACCAAATTGCAATGCTGGTGCAGAGTCAGATTGTTGAGGCTTGACGCGCAAGGCTCGCAACACTTGCAAAGGTGGAGAGGTGCGCATCAAAAGAAATACTTTTTGAAATTTTAGTTGGAAGCTGTGCCAATTGTCTGCAACACTTGTACATCATAGCCCACCCAATTCGTATGTCGGTCACTAAAAAACTATTATAGCATACATGAGGACGGAGTGGCCCTAACACCCTGGAAAACAAAATCAAGATTCTTTTTGTGAACTAACTTAAATTATTATATCTTGAGCTCATTTCAAGATGGAGGTACGTAGCACAGGCAACGTGGAAAAGACCTTCTTTGTCCACTCATCGAGTGCTATGCAAAATCCCAACAGTGAATATCGAACTATTCAGGGGGGCCCCTCTAAAGTGAAGTGGAGAACTTTGGTCCTCATCACAATAGCAAAAGAATGTTATGATGCCAAAACTCATAGGGTCGCTTCTAGGCCTATTTGACCTTTTCTTGAGTTGTCACGACAGGGAAAACAAAGTGACAGCTGAATGAAAACATTTTGAGCATTTTTTATTTCAGCGAAATTTAACACCTAAATGCCCAAACTGCATTTTTTGGCAACATAGCCATTTTGGGCAGCTCACTATGAACGGATACTTTATTCTTTTTCTTTGAAATTCTCACACAACTTGTGCCCGAGGAGTAGCTTTAAGTCCCAACAATTTTCATAACTTTTCATTTCATGGTTCAAAAGTTATTGTATGATATGTCATTTTCATTGTTTTTTTAAGAAATAAAAATTTGAAATTGTCCAAGGAATAGCTTTAAGGCCCAACAATTTTCATAACTTATGATTACATAATTCAAAATTTATTATATAATATGTCATTTTCATTGCTCTACAAGCAACCCGGGTAGCCCCCAAAAAATTCTTCAAAAATAACTTTTTTAAGAAATAAAAATTTGAAGTTGGTTTTCTAGTTTATATATACATGGAGAGATCTGAATCATTCCATTTTGATTAATGATATGAATGTTATGAAAAGTTTTAGTTTGTGGGGAGTTATGGATTCTCTACTCTAAAATAAACTTTGAAGTCCTTTATTTAACTCAATTTTCAATATTTTTGGAAAAAAAAAAATCTTAGGATGTAGATTGTATACTACAACATTACAACCATTGGGATTGGAATTTTTCAATTCCATAATTCAATTCTTAACAATTTAGTATTTTGAATCATTCTCTATTTCTATCTACTTACTATTTTTTTTCTTATATGTTGTACAATCCGAAATGATCTAAATTTTTTCAAGCATGTAGCCAACTAAAAAATGGATCCAAAGAAGCACCACCATTTTGGACATTTTTTCATACAAATGTGAGCTTGTGAAGTGCAGTTGCCCATTTTTTTCATAGGGGCCCCAAAAGGATTTTTGTCCATTCAAATGCTAATATTTTGCAATCTAGATGGTGGAAATTTCTGAAATTTTTCTCACATTTTCTCAAACCAATGTACCACATGATCCTATGGTTATATGTATCCAAAAATGTTATTTTTCTAAATTTTGGTACTTGTACTAGAAATGGTAGTTTGGGAGTGTTTTTGGTGAAAACATAATTTAATACATTTAGAGGTTAAGAGGAATGTACACTTTCATTTGCCAATTTTTGTGTTGTTAGAAGAAAGTATTTGCATTGTGTGTGGTGGATAACCACCCGTCTTGAAAATAAATCCTCACATTCAAAACTTTGGGTTTTTGTAGAGTGAAGAATTCTAAAAATGGGTAAGACATAGGCATAATTCAATTGTAACTTGTAGATTACTATCATTGTTTCTAAAGTTCCTAAAGATTTCATAAATTTTTGCCCTTCATTTAGTCCCTCCTTCAATTCTTACCCCCACTAACATCAAAGTTATTTACAAATAGTTTTGTTCCACAAATGATTTTAAGAACTATTCTCAAAAAACATTAACTTGTACTTAAAGTTTATCTAGAGAAATACAATCCCACCCTAACATAAGCAAGGTTTTTTTTTCATTATTTTTTGGGCAGCACAAAAAGTGCCCACTATTGGAGGGGTGAAGCTATTTACATCCATCAACATGAAGGAAACTACAAAATGTGCATGAAAACACATATGTTCATCCAAAAATGTGAAAATTCATCCATATTAAAGCAATATTGTCCCTAGATTTTGTAGCAAGCAAGTGATTTCATCCACTGAAAATAGGGGAATCTGTCACCAAATATTCTCTCCAAAGAATTGTATAGCTTTAGAGCGATACCCCACCCCAAAAAACAAAAAACATTTAAAAAAACATTGAACATGAGTACTCAGTAAAAAGACCAACAGCGGCGGGAACTGCAATTCTAGTTTGATACATGTACGAGTACGGGGAAGTCGGGGATGCACTCATCAAAAGACGGCAGGGACGTCTTTATCTACAGTACCAGCAGCGGGAACTGCAATTCTGGCGCCTAATTTTCAAATCTCAATGTCTCGATCGAACGCCTGACTACGGCGGAGCTCGTTTCTTGGACATAGCCGTTTTATTACTCCGTAATTAACTTAGCTGCAGCTTATTTGTAATCCCCGCATCACAATACAAACGCCGTACTTTTACTGGAGGTTGGAGACTTCGAGTTGTTGTTATTTCCTGCTTCGGCATTTTTCTCGGTAGTAATACGACCACCATTGCAAGGTAATACCGTGCATGTCTCAGTTGCGCGGTGTTTCAACCTCCAATGTCATGATTCGGTATCCTCCAGTTCGTTGATTGAGTTTTCGCATGTCCAAATAATGAAGGTAACAGGTTTGCGAAAAGTACAGTATTGTATGTACATGTACAGTCGTAGTATTAGATGTTTGATTTCGATGCGTATTGTAGTTTTCATGGAGTATTCGCTCGGTGGATGCTATCCAGTCTTCAAGTAAAGTCTGCATATGGTGTTGTACATGACCAGGATGTATCGCTTGTTCTTGTTAGTTGTAAAGACGATATTTGTCGAAGCAGTACAGATAGCTCTAGTAACAGATGGTCATTTTGTTAGTTTGCATTAAAGTCCGTTTTTCTCTAGTTCGAGCTAGATTTATTATGAAGAGGACACTTCTCTTGCTCGTGTTGTGTTTAGCGTTCTGAATTTCCGAAAGAACAAAAGTGAGATCTTCTCGATCATCATGATTGAGAGGTATAAGAATTTGTGAAGCTTGAAGAATTAGACTCCCTCACTTTGGTATTGGAAGTTTTCAAGCTTGTTGATCGTTTCAAGTATGTGCCTGATTCATTCGTTGTGGAATTGCAGGGGTGTAGTCATGACTGCAAGTCGCTGCTTTGTCAAGGTGAGATACGCATTTCCCTCCGTCTTTAGCTCTTGTTCAAGCAGATGAACTCCACTACGACTGTATCTTTCAGTGTAAATGACACATGTTCTCTAACACCTAATATTCTGATCCATCGCTAAATAGTGGTCAATGAATCCATTCTCTTATCCTATTAGATTATAACGTCTAAGTTCATTCGCAATGTCTGCAGCGCATTCCGCATACTTTTGATTCATCATTCAATTGCAGATCCATCCAAATTGACATACAAAGAACTAAGTTAACACGGATTGTGATAGTCATTGCATGCGCCCAAATCCTGGTAAGTGGAGTTAATACCTTCACATGGCTTTACAGATTCACACCATCTCTTGTATGTGGCAGTTGAGTATGAATTTAAGCAACTTATTCCATTGCTGGTTATAAGAGAGTAGGAACACGTTCAAAGTTGAAAGCTATACATGTCAAAAAATTCCCTATAAAGTGTGATTTCAGATTGACTAGTGTGCCTTGTGCCACTGCCACAACCTAAATAAAAGTAAGTCATTTTCTAATTTTTTAGTTCATAAAAACTTCCAAGTTCAATAACTTTCACACCATAGGTCCGAATGCCACAAAACAAATCCCGTGCACCCTTCCTTGCAAAGAGATTTCTGATGGTACCAAGAGCATGACTAGGGGACACACAGTCCATGAGATCTCAATGTAACAAACAAAACAAAACAAACAATTAGCCTTACTTAAAGATATGGATTGTCACTCTCAATTGACTTTTGTACCCGAATCTTAGGATAAGCATTTGAGGTGAATAATTAATTAAAGTTGGAAAAGGTGGTTTAGTAGGCTCTTTTAGAAGTAATACAATTTTCAATTTTTCTTTTTTTTCAAAATTATAGTGCCTTGTATGTGACCACTTGTGCATCTATATCCTACATACCTTTATAAGCCACCTAACCCTAGAAAGATGTGGCCCCCTACTACCAAGGTATTTACCAAAATACTCCAATTATTAGACCAACATGTGCATTCTTTGTTGCTAGATATAGTTAATAATGAAGTCATCCATCACACCTTTCAAATCTACAATGTCTGAGATAATGTCTTTACAAAGTTAAATGCTTACTTGGTGGAGAGAAGGCAAGTGCTTTATGGAAGTGGGGAGGTAGGAGATGGAACAGTCCTTGTGGGAAATGTAAATGAACCTTGTAAGGATATTGAGGTCAAAAAGTTGCCAATGGATGACTTTCCATATCATTGTAGAAATGAAAAATGCACTAATTGGATCAAAAATCACTTAATTTTCAACGAAGTACCTTGGTGATAGGTCTCATCCTTATAGATGTAAGACAAGAAAGAGCTCAACTACTCATAGTAAAGTCAAAATAATGCAATAATTTTTTTCACCACTAAACTTTAGACCTCTATAACTTTCTATTGGAGACTCCAAATACAAACAAATTTTGGGAAGTGAAACTAAACTTGATTCCCCATAGTTTTTTTACTTGAATGCATTTTAGAAAAAAGTGATATACAATGCTCAAATGAGGTCTAAAATCTAGTGTGAAACACATTTATCTTGTTTTTCTTTGAGCTCCCACTTTGTTTCAAATCTCCCATAACGTTTGAAGATTGTTAAAGAACGATGAACTTCTCTATAAAGACCTCTTTTTTTGTCCTACTTAATATATATCAATGAAATTAGCTCTTCATATCACTAAACAAAAACACTAGAAGAAAAGCTTGTTGCTCTCAACAAAATCTACCTGATGTTTTCATATTATAATGAACAAAAACATCAGGTAGATTTTGTTGAGAGCAACAAGCTTTTTTTCCTAGTGAAATATTGTCATATTTGATGGTGCATATGATACTTAAGTAAAAAATAAACTATCAAATTTTTGACATTAGGTGACTTGAATTTCACCATTAGACCTTTTTCTAATATTTAGGCATTTGTTACATTATTTATTTTCCAAATCCCCCAAGAGTAATTACCAAAAACTCTTGGTTTCAATTAATTGATGTTTACCTTAATAGCTTGGTATGATATAACTTCATTTATAAAAAAAACATAACCAACATGTGATGGTCAACTAAACAATATGATACAAAGAACAAGGCACCTAAAACCATTCTATTTAGCCATTTCCATTGTTGGAATAAAGACGAGATGGATGAATGAAAAAAAATGAGAGGCCGCCTTAGGCCAAGTGTGGGATTGGGACTAGTGTGAAAGTGGCTATTGCTATGCTACAATTATGACATATTTAGGTGGTTGGAAATTGTATGATGGCTTATATGTATTGAACATTAATTAAGCCCGCTTGGTGTTCAAGAGTGTGGGGATTTGGAGAAACAATTGACGGCTTGGGACTCAAATAAGCTCCATGAAGCAATTTCAATATGAATAAGTAGAGTAGTTAAACCAAATACAAAACTTTGATGTAAACACATTTTTATTTTCATTGAAAAACAAGTGAGTATATGTTGTCATTTAGAACTTTGCTTGAATAATTACAACAATAAATTAAAAATATAGAGATAGATTCCAATAAGGATATCATCTTGTAGTGAAGAAGAATTCATTATAGAAAGCGTACTCTATATTGATTTATATGAGAGAGTTGATGAGAGACAAATACAATAGCCATAGCAGTAAGAGCATTGATTTGAAGAAGGAAAGTGACAAAGATAAGAACAAAGTATAAGAATACAAAAATTTGACTAGTTCCATATTTGAAGATCTAGAATATGATCTTGTGTTGGTGCAAAAAAGAACGATGTACTTGGAATGGTCGTGAGGGTCAAGAAAGAAGGAAACAAGATCAACAAAAGGGGCACAACATTAAAGAAAGTACATGAAGCACAAAAGTTAGTGAGTACATCTAAAGATTGGTTACAAGGGATTGACATACAAGAAAATAGACTAGGAAACAAATTGGAGTGGGAAGATTACAAATGTCAATTACTACAAAAGAAGGGCAACAATGTCGACCTAGCCAACATTTAAAGACAAATTTGTTAATAAAGAAAAGACCAAGTGAACAACAAACAAGTTACAACAATGGCAAACAAACACAAGGCAATGGCAACAAAGACAACAACTCTAACCCAAACAACAATCATTAGTAGGCACGAAGAAGAGATTGCTTGAACAACTTGCCTTAAGATAAAAGCACCAAGAGCAAAGAATCGCTTTGGTGACATGGCAGAATGAAGTTAGGAGTAGGCATGGAAGCACTACAAGAAGATCGGTCCCTAATCAACAAAAGATCAATACATTTATGTTGATTATAAATTTACAACAATTTTGTCTTGAGCTTTGTTGATTTAGCAATCCTCTAAACAACAGTCAACATAATTGTGAACATTGATTTGGCCAAAAATAATTGGCTCAATTGATTCGGCAATCCTCTTAACATCCTCAAAGTAGAATTTCAAACCTCATTTTGGCATAGTAAAATAGTTTTTTCAAAAAACTTCGAACCAAAAAAAGTTTTGAAATGAAGCCAAATTTCATCTCCAAAAATTTGTATATGATTTCAAGCCTCCAATAAAAAGTTATGGACAAATTTCGGAGAGGATTTTGAATTTTGTTAAAGAAATTGTCCCTTCGAGTTTATTTTTTTAAAGTACCATATCAATACTACAATTGGCTATGACATCAACAATCAACAATGTTAACTAGCATGCTAGTAGTACATTGTTGTCATGTCAACAATACAATCAACTAACACGTCAACAAACATTGGCATTAAGGTTTGAATTTGAAACCTTGCCCTTTGCATACCACATCTTTCAACCAATACACCATGGTTGAATTTGCATGTACGTGTATAAATATGAAATGAAATTGTTACTTATAAAATTTATTGAATTTTTGTTGATTTGGTTAATAAAAATTTTGAAGTGCCTAGAACAAAATACATCTATCGTTGTACTTCTAGAATTTTGTTAAATTGATGAAGTTGTAACCGCTAGTGCCCAGAACAACAAAAAGCTATTGATTTGTTGTTGTTTTGGTCACCACATTCTAGTAGTGTTGATTTTCGACATTATCTTAGTTCAAAATTTTCTACTAAAAGCTATTCTACACTACCTAAATGAAGGTTGAAATATCACTTTAACCACAATTCCTACTTTAGACTTAACTATGAGTAATTGAGCTCTTACTAATCCTAATTTATATATCCCATATGGATTGTCTTGACTCCTACCACCCCACTTGTCTAAGAGCTTGTCTTCTCCTCTCTCTAGGAACACTAAGGTAAATGACATTCAAAGTTCAATTACTAAATTTATAGAATTACTTGAAATATAGTACAAAAAAATTAAAATTTTTCAGTATAGATTCTACTTTTGAAATTTTAATTAATTTTTTGATATTCATGTACTCTATAGATATGGTATGTGTTGAAGTGGTAGTCCTCTCTAGGTAGCAAGTCTACCAATGTTGTAGTCCTACTTGTATGATAGATTTTGCCTATGTGGCAAATTTTTGAATAATAATAATTTGACCAAATCAAGAAATACAATCGACAAATAAGTGTTAATTATTGTTTGAACTGAAACATCCTAACCAACTATCCCAACTAAAATGTATAAGTTCATTATCATCTTGGTTTGAACACTATTTTTTCTTGTAGTGAGGGGCATGGCCACAATGGGTGAAGGCAACAACAAAATCAACAAGGTGATTTAGGTGTATTAGCAAATCCAAAGTGTGATAATGGAAGAGTAGAGCAGTGCTATTGTGGTAGTTGGAGACTAAGTGCTAGCAGCTTTGTCCAAATCAAGTGAGTTGGAGCAAAATACAACAACCTAGACGTGCGAGGTTATGAGAAAAAAAGCGAGTTTGACAAGAAAATGGAAAAAGAATACAAAATTTTGAGAAAACCACAAGCAATCAAGAAGAGTTTCATCATAACATCTCAAGTTATATAGTGACACTAACAATGTTAGGAGCAACCTCAAAGTTGGAGAGGGAAAAAAGAAGGCAAATGATAATTTCAAAGTGAAGGATCTCACGTAAGAGCACAATCTTAAAATGCAAAAGATAGCCAATATGCCTACAATTTCAAGGACAGTCCAAAACAAGATTAGATCATTCTTCCTACCACATTCATGAAACCAACATATGATTTTAGAAACATAATGCCTCCAAGAATCTCCAAGAAAGCCAAGTACTACAAAGAAACAAATGCCACACAGCTATGGAACAGAGTTCAATGAATCTTTGGCCCACTTCATTGCCTTCATAATATGCTAGTATGGGTTCATCCATTGACCACGTGATGTCAAAAAAAACCCACTTGATTTTCATTCTTTAAAAAATCATTAAGTAGAAGTGGTCCAAGATTGAAAGAAAAGTGAAATTGTTAATAGCTCTAGGATGGGATTGAAACACAATAATCCCAATGGTGAGATTGTTCTAGCAAGCAAATTGAACCTTGTCAAATACAATTTTTTTGAAAAATTGTGAAAATTGCATTTAGAAGTGAATTCTATAAGTTATTTTTCCAAGAAGATGCTCATATTGCTTGAAAAACAAGATTTTTCATAACTTTCATTCACTAATTCAATTGTAATGAATCAAAGCTTCTCATCTACACCAAAATATGATCTATAAGAAAAAAAGAAAAATTTAATTTCAAGTTTTTGTAGATTTCTTTCTCTACCTATCGAATGAAAATTTGGGCTTTTTGTGGTATAACTTTTGCTCCCGGTTATAGATTGAAATAAAAATTATATTTCATGAAGCTCATAAGTTTTCCTATCTAATGAGAAAGTTTCAAAAAGTTTCACTAAAAATTGAGGTCATAGGAACCTATCTAAAATCCATTTTGTTCTCAAGGGGACAATGGACCTTTAGGGGTTAAATGTCATTAGAAAGGCAAAATAGGTAGGTTTAGACGTTTGTTTATTATCCTCTCGGGCTTCCTATGCTTTGCAATCCTTAAATGTGATTGTTTGTATTTCCTTTAAGGCTTCTTTCAAGGCTTGTAGGAACTTTTGGAAAATGCAAAATAAATAAAAAGTTGTTGGGAAAGAAGATTTAGCTTAATGGGTTAGTTTAGGACTACAAGAGGCCATGACAACAAACAACATTAAGATATGATTTATCGCCACAATGTATGGCCATTAGATCCACATAAACTAGACCAAATTTTTTTGACTCCAAGTGAAGGATTCATTCCAAAGCTCTAGGTGTAGTATACTATTACATTGACAAATAGGGAGAGTGTACTTTTGAAGATCAACCAACAAACATTGAATGTGAACCTACAAGTATAAATGGAGGCCATTTTACTAGGTTCCTAAGACTTCTTCAACAAGTGCCAAAAAAATTGAAGATCCAAGAGTTGACTATTCTAAGTTCCATTTACTCACAAGTAGTCAACATATTTCAAATGTGGAGGCACTAGACAAAAAGAAAACCAAGTCTTTGGACGAGACAAGGAGAAGGTAGACAAGGAGCTTATGAAGACCAAATGAAGATAGGAGAAGGCTAAAATGGAAGTTGTCAAGGCCACCAAAAGAAGGAAGAGAATTGTAACCAAAAAACTCAATCAACAATGGTCAAATAAAGCTATTAGAGAAGTAGAGGATGCATTATATAGAAAAAGTAAGGTAGGTACAATTACTTATTGAATTCTAGCCCCCTATTTTAGTTTTCAACCCCTTATATACAAGTCCATTTTGAAAGACTACACATAGAAAGGTGGAGACAAAAGAGTGGAACTCCTTTACTTGCATTTCCTCCCATTCAAAAACTTATGTAGACCCTAAATCCTAAACCATGGAAATGGGACACACAACTAAAAGGGACTCCAAGCCTTCACACTTGCAGATGATGAATGGCAAGGGTATTGAATCTTGGAACTAAGTTGGCAATGCTTTCAAGGCTTGTAGAAGGAATTTCAAAATCATATTAGAAATCAAAACCCTAGTGTGATGTTCATTCAAGGAGTAAGTAACTAATAGGCTTGCTAAAAGATAACCCAAATTAGTAACCACAACCCAAAGATAAGTATAATATCTTCCAACTAGGCATTGCTATTCCTCACCATTTGGTCTAATTACACAATTTATCACTCCACTCTTAATGGCCACAAAGGTTAAGAATTGCCCAAATTAGTCTTCTTTATTTTTTTAGCTTTAGTTCAATTAGAATTCTTTTGCCCAATTCTTTATCATCTACTTTCCTTTTACTACAACTTTATTCTAATTCGGCCTTTGCTCCAATATCTCATTCTATTCTCAAACTCCGGGCAAATATCTTCTCAATGCTTACATAGGTAAAAGCTGAGCCAACTAGAACATAAAGCTTCCTAACTTCTCCAACAAGGATTTATAACAACTACTACATGTATGACTAGAATACATAGCTTAATCACAAAAATAGAAAAATCTAGATCTAGTAAGTGACAACTCTTATAAATTCCAACTAGGATTGGAATTTAGTACCTAATTGGTGATTATTCAATTCCGCACCACATATTCTTATTTGGTATACAACATAATAAACTTCCCAATTATCCCCTCAACAAATTTTTAAACTTTTACTCTTAACAATCCGAGCAAAGAATTCTTATCCAACTGAATATTCTATTAACTTCAAATAAATTTAATATTGTGGCTAATTTGGTGAGAAAAAAACTTGAACATGAATACAAGCATTAAACACTTTCCAATTTGAATCTTAAGCATGTAAATTAGATATTCACATTCTAGCACGCATGAAACAAAATAGACACCAACTCACTAGCATACACATATATTCCAATTCAACATAAATCCAATTCAATACAAGCAATCAAACAATAAACTCCTTCTTGCCATCAATACTATTATATACATACACATGATAAGAATTCCAATTTTCTATACAACATTCCAACTCATAACACATGCACACACAAAATACTAATTCAAATATTATTAATCAATTGGAACCTATAAACTCAAATCTCTATCTAGCCAAACATTTGACATAACACACAACACTTTGTACAATTCGGCAATCACACACAACCAACAATGCACACCAAATCTACATAAGAGCTTCATCATATTCACCAAAATCAGAAATTATATAGCCTTTGAGGGTCAAGATGCTCATGCTATACTAGGCACCTAAATAGTCCTCAAAAGTTGATGAACATCAACCACCAACTTGGCTTTTCAAATCTTACGGAACAACTAGCCAACTAGATTTCATACTCACCAATGCCTATTTAGATAATTTTTACCCTTTCTACTACACTTAATACCAAATTGGCAAACTAATAAGCCCAACTAGGGAAAAAGAGAGAAAAGTTTGAAAACCATAGTATTAAAGGCAAATAGCAAATCTAGAGGCACCTTAGTGCTCCATCAATCAAAGACAACAACGATATCAATTATCAAGTAACATTGATTTTTCAACAAGGGAAATGCTCCACTGGTGTAGGAAGTGAGCAACACATAGCCCAAGGTTGTGGTCTATTGATGTCTCCAACATCTAGGCAAGGCAATTGATGGTGTGCTCCAATAGTGGTAATCTAGTGAACTCCAATAGTGACAACAAGGAAATCCCTTGCAAGTAATAGTGAGTCATGCAAATGAAGAGTGAGCAATCAACTAGTGCAATATGACATTGCAAAGGCAAATGTATTGATTGAGACATGATTGCTAACGAGCTAAGTACAACAACTAACAACAAGGGAAATAGAGGGGGAGGGGATATCAGTGCAACTCATGCTATAAAAATGGTAGTACAATTTTGGGGAGGGTGCAAAGGATCTGAAGCGGCAAGAAAGTGATTCCAAGGAGGCTATATATACAATGGCTCTGGACAAAAGTTTAAGCAAGGCCCTCTATAATATTTCCATAAGTGATTGACAATCCAATCATATATGTGGTAGAAGCTAGATATATTACCATTGCATCTTTAAAATAATACATACAACTTAGCTCCCTAGAAATGATGGCAATAGTCATAGAAGTAGAAGGGTTTGTAATAGGTTCATTTTTGTCCTCCATGAGCTCCACTTGTGCCTAATTTAGAATTAATAGGGACCTCAAAGGATGTATTCTAGTGTTTGATATGTAGACTCTCTTCCTAAGAAATTAGTTATTGAATTTTCAAAGTTGTCTACTATGTTGCATTAGCCATTCTATTCCATTAGCCATTCCACCTATTTCAATTTAGGTTCTACAATATAAATTTGCTTCAATAGTTAATGGTTCTAGTTTTTGTGCTAAAGACCTTGAAGATCATTGAACATAACATTAATTATAGTGGTGGTAGTAAAATGCCCTAGCAATATTTTCTAGTTGGTCAATTTCCATTGGTTTGTAACAAATGTATACATGCTTTGACATTTAAGGTTGATGAATAATTATGATAATTGAACAAAAATTTAAAGATTTATTAATGATCAAAGTCTTGTTGACTTTTCTATAATCCAAATTAGTAGTAGAATAAGAAAATAAATGAACTTGAAGCCTTAGTTTAGTTGTAAAAGCTAGAATTTTAATTCAATAGATTTACAAAAATTGATCTTTGTGATCTCCAAATGACTTAAGAGCTGAACTTCGATTTAAAAGGGTTAATGGTCATTGCAATATATATTGTGAAAGTAGTATGATGTTCAAAGTACTCTACAAGGCTTGACATTCACTTGGTATATTATATATGGTCTACTAATGAAGAATATGGATTCTATATATACTATAAACTCTTGGAAATCAATATGAAACAATATTATGTCTTACTTGAGTTGTTTGATGATGAGATGGGCATCACACTATCACTTAAAATTAGATAGGAGAACCACCAAATAACATGTTTTGCATTGAAAATAGTTATTACTATCAAACCATCCAATATTTTTTATAGATTCATGTTAATAAATGAAAGGTTAATGTACATATGTCCCAGTATACATTTCATTATACAATTATTGAATGCTTACACTTTAGGATTTTGGAATAATCAAAATAAGATACTTATGTAATTAATCAAAATATTCATCCTATTTTTTTGTCTCCAATGTCTAAAAGAAAAAAATAATTCCATAACTTTAGTGTTATATCTTCAAATAAATTTTTTGTATTATACTCATAATTAAGCACTAGAAGAAATCTTTATTGGAGTCAACACAATCTACATGACATTTTTTTGTTTTCAAATCAAAATTTGATTTTTTTTGTAGCTAGAACAAGAAAATGTCATGTACATTGTGTTGACTCTAACAAAATTTTCTTTTAGTGAAGGCACATGGGACTATTTAACTCCTGATATAAATTTTTTGTATATTTTAAGAATATTAGTTATTTTCAAACAACCATGATTGAATGCATATTTGGGTATTTGAGGAGGATTAGTACTACTTCTAGATCAAAAAAAAGTAATGTTACTTTTTGGAATTCAAAGTTGTATCCAAAGATCCATTTAAAAAATAATAATATCTTAATCATGCATAAGTGATTCAAATCATTTAAGTTTATTTCCTTTGTATGAGTACACTTTTTGTTTTGTTTTTCCCTTGAGAAGTAATTTATTGATTAGAAGTTCCTTTGAGTTGGAAAAAATGATCCAAATTCAGTTTGTTTTAAAAAAAAAATTTATTATTTAAAAAATACAAACATCAAAGCATCTACATTTGTCTAGTATTCTCTATTATTCAACTAATATATCAATAAATCAACCTATTTTCTTGTGTATAATTTAGGAGGAAAAAATTCAAGGCATGAATGATTGGAAAACCATTATACTAATTTTATAAACTCCCAAGCTCATAGTGTTTCTTTTAAGTTTCCATTTGGCACAAAATCAGCATGTAGGTGATTGCAAGAAACCTATGTGTTCAGTATCGCATACTAGAATTTTTATTGAATGGTTTTCAGTCTTTTGAAGAAAATTCAAAGATTCACTTATAGTGCACTTGATATTTGAATTTGAAATTCACATAAATTTGAATAATTTTCAACAAATTATATTTAAAAGAATTTTATTTTTCATTTGCATACAAGTGAAAACAACCTCTAATCATAATTTTGACTCTTTGTATGATTATCAACATAAATGAATAATTTTAGATAGTTCAACCTTTTTTTTCTATCAACTTCACTTCTTCAACCTCATTGTTTGCAAGGCATATTACAAAATAGGTAGGTAATCGCATTGGAAAATTCAATATTGATATACAGCTCATTTTAACTAACTCACAAGTGATCAATATCTACTTAATTTAGTATTCTAGATTTATAGTGGCCATGCAAGATAGGCTAATTTCATAGTGAGAAATTTGGGCAAGTTACAAGAAAGGCTACAATATGGAAGGGTGTACCTCAAAAGTATCACCAATGTTGACGATGAGTGTGTTAGGCTTGGGCTTTGTTAAAATCTATGTGCCATTCATGCACACTTGCAAGCCACACACTTTGCCAAGACAAGCTACGAGTGCAATAGAGCAACAACCTAGCAAAATAATTGCAAATTCACAAATGATCCAATCCAACATTTCATCCACCAAACTTCATCACTCTAAAGTTGTTGTCCTCCTTTTTCCTTTCTAAGAGTGAGCCCAATAGTGAGCCCAATAGTGAGTCTACTAAAGTGTTGTCTTCAAGTTTACACAAATGTCTTTTAACCCATAAAGCCCTAAAGTATGATTTCAAGCCATTTTCACTTTTAGGTAGGCCATTCTTGGTGCAATATTTGATGGATTCTTTTGAAATTTTTACTAGATGATTGGTGTATTTCACTATTAGCTTGATGCCTAGAAAATTTAGATCAATCCAAGTGGCGTTTAAAATTTATGCCTCAAAAGGATGTGCTTTTAGTTTTAGGCAATTTTGGGTAACCATGATAGATAGATCTAATTGGGCCAAAAACATTTATACATACTCTCAACAAAATTGTTAACATAATCCCAAAAGTTGAAAGGCATATGAGCACATGTTTTTTACTTACAACCCTTTGAAATTGGGCTTTGTAAATTTTGAACATTGCTCGGAGAAGGAGAGCCCAATTTCAAAGGGTTGTAAGTAAAAAACATGTGCTCATATGCCTTTCAAATTTTGGGATTATGTTAACAATTTTGTTGAGAGTATGTATAAATGTTTTTGGCCCAATTAGATCTATCTATCATAGTTGCCCCAAATTGCCTAAAACTAAAAGCACATCCTTTTGAAGCATAAATTTTAAACGCCACTTGGATTGATCTAAATTTTCTAGGCATCAAGCTAATAGTGAAATACACTAATCATCTAGTAAAAATTTCAAAAGAATCCATCAAATATTGCACCAAGAATGGCCTACCTAAAAGTGAAAATGGCTTGAAATCATGCCACATGGCTTTAGGGTTGAAAGCATATTCTATTGCATAAAAAATTTAACCACATCACAAAGCCCTACTAGACAAAATGGAGTTTAGAATTACTTCTAGAGAGTGGCAATCTGACTTATGAGTATGTAGAAATGAAAAATGAGTGGTGGGTAACCTTGACTCACTTGTAAGTATGTATATTAAATGAACTATGAGTGTTGCATGTCTCCCTTTTTATGTTGTTAGATAAAGAAAAGAAATCAACACAACAAAAAGACACAAAAATTGATGGAAAAACATTAGTAGGGCTTTCTACATATCTCACCGTCAAGTGAAAGTTGTGGAAAAAACAACCACATATTCTACGCTCAATGGTTCAAAGTCTGTCAATTGCACCACAATATTGGGAGGTTTTGCTACCTATTCGGAAAAGCATGGGGCTACTAGCTATAGTAGATGTTTTTGAGAACTAAAACAATGCCAATGACCATGAAAATCCATAAATTCAACACCTCGTCCTACTCACAATGACTAGTTATAACCCGTATCCAATAATACTTGCTTTAGATAAAAGTAAGCTTTGCTCTTGCTTTAGCAAATTCACTTTTACTCACAATCTTTAGCAGAACTCAAAAATAAAAACAATTTTTACTAGAACACAACTTCAATACTCAGTGACAAATATATTTCACCCCGAAAAAAATATTCTTGATGAAAGATGTCAAGCACTTTCAGTACACATAGAAGGGACTCAAAGCTATAAACAATATGGGACAAATGCTTTAACTTCCTACCAACAAGGCAAATAGTCCCCAATTGTCAACTACCACTAGACAAGTCTAACCACCTTTCTATTTGGAACCAATATAAATGTAGTAAGATGCTTATATTTTAACTAGAAAACGGCCCACATCATGACAACAATGGGAGGTGATTGAGCTTGTGGACCGCGCCCATGGCATCCTAGCCATGTAGGCAAAGCCAAGGTGGGGACATTCTCAATGTGATTTGTTTCATTGTAAGATAGCTAACCCATTCTCAACCACCTCCCATTTTCACTATATAGGTTGATGTATTTCCAATTAGTTGTAGTTTCAAAACAAACACGTACTAGTTGGAGCAACATAAATGTACAAGAAACTTACATTGAAAGCATAGAATGATCACAATATGTACATTGAAAGTCACAATTATCACTCTCATCGATTTTGTAACAAGCCTATGATTGGAAATAGAAAGACCTACTCAACAAGAATTGTTTTCACACAATCTTCACGAAAAAAATTCACAGTAATTTCATTTTCAACGAAAAAAATGTAAAATTTTTTCATATCCTTCTAAAATCTATTTCACTACATGAGGAAATTTTTTTCCTCACGAAACCCATCTTGTAGCTATGCGCAATTCCTTAAGTGGTTGGAAATGGATTGTAAGCTTCTATTGGTTTCAAACAATGAAATAAGGTAGTCCACTCTTAAAGTGACCATTTAAGAGCTGATTGCCTTTTCGGGGAAGCAAAATTCCTTGTAACAATTTTCAGTCAATTTTAGTAGGAAGAAAAATGGAATTGGCATCTAACCCAAGTTGTTTCATATTTTTTGGACCTTTGTGGATTTAGTTACAAATTTTAGAAGTTGAAATGCAACTGTCATTGAAAGCGACCACCTCCTGAAATGTGCACTTCTGGTACATTGAAGAAAGCAAAATGTACCTCTGTAGCATGATTGCTTTTAGAACATGGGTGCTTTTAGAGCAGACTACCTCAGTCCCATTTGTGTCCGTTAAGAAACACTCCTTGCTGCTTCACCCACTCGACTGACTCGAGTGTCAGTTGGCTTAGTCAGTTCACCGGAATCTGAGTGGAAAGGATGAAATACTTTCTTTTTGCTGCACTCGCTGCACGCGGGCATGGTGATGTCGGTGTCAGAATTATCGATTCAATCAGTCACCTGCGTACTCACTCCTGTTGTTTAACTTACAAGGAATTGCCGTAAGTTGCATGTGGACATGGCCTGCTTCATTTATGGCCACCGGCCCACCGTTGCATCAGTCATAGTACAGTACTTGAGAATTGCAGACGAAAGCGCATTCCACCGACGTCCGTCCGTATCTGTTGCCAACATTTTTCTTTTTTGAAACAAATGAAACAAATGAAACGGAGTTGCCAACATTTTGATTCAGTATCCTATTAGAGCATCTCAACCGTTTCTCAGTAAAGCAAGGTCCCACCTTGAACTCGCCATCACCCAATTCTTGAATAGACTCCTCGAAAATCATATTGACACGCAGTTGTGTTGTGCCCCGGGTGTTTCTTCCCGAGCATGAATGAGAGGCATCCCGTGTTCTTGTGATTTGTCTTCTTGGTGTGTGTTTTATTTTGAATCTATTCACAAGTATGCAATTCCTAGCCATAGATGAGGACATCTCTATGAAAAGTTGGAGAGTAGTGCTCTAAATTTCTGGATAAACAATGATGACAACTTGGGATATCTCCTCCGATTGTTAGTAACATGAGAAGTTGGCGCAAATGAGTAGGGGGGCAGCTACTCTCACCTGACCAATCATGATCTTGAGTACCACATAGCTCCTTGGCCGTATTAGTTTTGGAGAAAAATAGTGGTGATGCTTCTTAGTAAAGAAGGTAAAATCAATGATACAAGAAGTTTTAACCCCTAAATGCCCAAACTGCATTTTTTGGCAACATAGTGATTTTTAGCAGCTCACTATGAACGGAGTTTTTATTCTTTTTCTTTGAAATTTTCACACAACATATGTCTGAGGAATAGCTTTAAGGCCCAACAATTTTCATAAATTTCGATTACATAATTCAAAAGTTATTGTATGACATGTCATTTTCATTCCTTGGCGGGCAACCCCAAAAAATTCTTTAAAAATCATTGTTTTAAGAAATACAAATTTAAAATTTGTTTTCTAGATTTACATATATATGGAAAGCTTTGAATCATTCCATTTTGATCAATGAGATGAAAGTTATTAGGAGTTTTAGTTTGCAGGTAGTTATGGATTTTCTACTCTAAAATAAACTTTGAAGTCCTTTATTTAACTCAATTTTCAATATTTTTGGAAAAAAAATAAAACCATAGGATGTACATTGTTAATTACAACATTACCACCATTGGGATTGTTATTTTTCAATTCCATAATTAAATTCTTAATAATTTAATAATTTGAATAATTCTCTACTTCTTTCTAGTTACTATCTTTTTCCTATATGTTGTACAATTCCAAATGATTCGAAATTTTTCAAGTATATATCCAACTTGCCTTGAAAATGAATCGAAAGAAGCACCACCATTTTGGACATTTTTTTCATACCAATGTAACCTTGTAAAGTGTAGCTACCTATTTTTTCGCAAGGCAAAAAAAGGGAATTTTGTCCATTCAAACGTTAATATCTTGCAATGTACACAATGGAAATTTTCTGAAGTTTTTTCCACATCTTCTCAAACCAATGTACTACAAGATCCTAAATTTATATGTGTTTAATTTTTTCTTATTTCTTGAAATTTGGTACTTGTAATAGAAATGGCAGTTTGGAAGTGTTTTTGGTGAAAACATAGTCAAATTCATTTAGGGGTTAATTTTTGTTCTGAATAACATATTCAATGTACTAGATGATTCTATTATTATTATTATTATTATTATTATTATTATTAAGTTCATGTGTAATTTTCAATCCAATCTATGTTTGAAAGATAGGTGAAGGAAGTCATTTATACAAGTGGGGTAGGAGACATGGTAATCCATATCAAATATGTCAAAATGATGTAATTGTGTATTTTATAAAAGGTTATACCTCATTTAAGCATATTAATTCAACTTTTTAAAAATTTTGTTATTGAATATTATGATTTTTTGATACCAAGATTGACTTGAAGAGTAATAGTAAGAAAGACCTAATAATTATTTTGTATTCATTCAAAGAGACCTTCAAGAAGATTGTACCCTATAAAAATGAGCTGCAAATTGCAAGTATTTCTACTGATATCAAATATGTATAACTTTGTACTTCTCTTTTCATACGATCTTTAGTACAATTTTTTGTTTGAATATTATAAAAATCCCTATGTGACAATCTTAGAATGCTATTCCTCCTAAATATTCACATTTTAGAATAATTGTACTAGATATAAAAAATGAATTCTTAAGAATGATGGATCCTAACTATTGCTTCTAACACATGTTTCACTTTCAATTGCCTACATAACTTTTGAAGATTTAAACCATTGCAAACTATTCAACTAAATCTCTCCCTATGAGTAGTAATAACAAATATAGATTAATTAACTAAGTAGGAGAATTGCAAAATTTTCAAGAAACTAGATACTTTGCCATTATATTTTATAAGAATATAGAAGATTATATTAAAAAATAAAAAAATAAAAATGGTCATTTGTAAGAACTCTAG
This sequence comes from Straminergon stramineum, assembly GCA_963920665.1. NCBI lineage: Eukaryota > Viridiplantae > Streptophyta > Bryopsida > Hypnales > Calliergonaceae > Straminergon > Straminergon stramineum. The sequence goes on from OY987264.1 coordinate 37,670,276, forward strand.
AAGATTGACCATTTACATAATGATCAATTAAAATTTAAAAATTCTATGTTCAAAATGGATACAAATAGTAGTTGTTTTTGTAGACTTCTATATTATTATAGAATTAGATATTTTGAAAATTCCTTCATAGAATATTTACTAGTCTATAAGAAGAGCATATATTTCAAATTTCAACTCCAAAATTCTGTAGGATGGATACTCAGCAGTATTCCAATCCCTACTAGCTAAGTCAAGTGTGAAATATTTTTAAGAATCAAAACTCCCGTCTAAATTCCATTTAGAAAATAGTGATTATTTAATACAAGTTTTAAATGATCCACCCTTACTATGAATTTCAACTACAATGAATCAGTATTCACAAAGTTGTGCTTGAAAAACACTCTCATACACAAGGTACAACATGAAACAGTACGTATCATTCTTGCAATCATCCTACTGATATTGGCCATTTCAGAAAATCCTTTGTGGCCACCTCCTCTTCGTCTTTGATACAATACCGGTACTTCTTTAAGTGTTCCAGCTGAAATGCTTGTGTCACAAACTTCTCAAACCATAGAACAGAAGCGCTCGGCATTGACTGATTCCAAATCAAATCTCACAAACCCACCTCGCAGAATGTGATGCTATTAGAATTTCGTAACGGAACCATAACATTGAAGCAATGCAAAAGAGTAAGCTTTACATCTGCAAGGAAATAAGGTACATTCTAAATCACTTACAAAACTCTACAGTATCGCGATAGCTAATCTGCCAAGGTAGTGAGAAATTGAAGGACATGACCTTCTACACAGAGCTCACTGTTCGGACCCTGGGAAGCAGCTAATCGCATATAGTTTGCGGCAAGCCTGTTTCTCTGTGTGTACAGGTTCCCCAAAGGGGGCGCAATCAGTGGAGGATTTTTGCAGATAGCCAGTTATTTAGGGATCAGAAACCACAAGACTCTATATGAGTGCTGTTGTAGACACTGCACTTCTTGACATTCGGGTAACAATTGGCTATGAAGTCACAGCTACAAGCCACCACGTTGCCTTGCATACATGTCACACCCACTCCATCTTCACACTCTTGCTCAGCACGGCATACTGCATCACAGAAACCAGAATTTCAGCCCAGCTTTTCATTGGAAGTAAATTACTCCTATACTAACTTAAATAGCAGCAAGTCTAGGGTAGCTATAGCGAAATAGGACTAAGGATTACCACAAGATCAAAGGGCCAAAATTATTCGTAAGTGCGCAACAAGTCTGTCTGCACCATATTTTGCATAAAACTAGGAAATGAGCATAATGCCCACAACTAGTCTAATTTGTCATGTGGACTTTGTAGAGGATCATTTCCTTAGTCTATGCAAGCCGTGTCTATGCTAGTTCAAATTTAGTTATACGCAAAGGGAACACACTTGTGTAAAAAAAATGGGCGTCTCTCTTCTGCTTACGGATGTCGAGTTACACTCTCAGTTTAATAACATACTCCAACAGCTTTTAGAAAGATATAAACATATTCGTTTTAAGAAAAAACTTTGCTCGTAATACACATGGAAACCATTGTTACAATCTGATGAACAAAGAGGTTGCCACTTACAGGCTGACTGATACCCAGTTTTCACTTGAGGCTCTAGCAATCGGCGAGCAACCTGGTGGACACTAGCATCTTGGGAAAGAGCCATCTGGACACCACCATTTCCAAGTGCACATCAGTCCTTCATTCGTGTACGGTGCGCACACTGAACCAAACCTGAAATCCACGTCAATTTCTCGCTAGAAAACTGTAAAATACAATAAGGTTGCCATGTCCGCACCTGATTCATCTGTGCATTGCTTAGGTCCTGAACAAAGGCCCACTTCCGAGCTGCTTCTGCAAATTCAAAGAACTCTATGTCAAAATGGGAACAAAAAAGCAGGTGTAGTTCACATTGAAGAAAATCTTGCAAAGTGCACACAACGGCGAAAGTATACACCACACGAACTCAGTCACGCTTAGGCTCAGTCATGCTCAAACAAGGCTCTAGTCAGGAACTAGTACCTAGAGATACGTGCACTGAGAACGAAACTACAATTCCAACGCGCAGGAATTGCAAAAGCCTCTGGCTCAGTCCAACAGTCACTCAACCAAGCTCTATAACCACAACTCAAGCTAATTCACAATCTACAGGAAGATATCTCTAAAAAAATCACGTGTGGAGCGATTACGATAATTCATTCTCAACACATTCTTCATACTTCTATACGGAGTTCTAGCCGCAATAATCATTCCACAACTCGTGCCGGACCTCAAGGAAACATTCAACTGCTTCCTAGCTAATTCGAAGCTTGCACATAATTCCTGCTTCCCTCAACTCTCCAAAGCTGATCGAAACTCTCCAGTACGTGACACCATTTCCCTGCCCGCGGGACTCACCAGTGAACACAAGTAGCAGCAACAAGCAGCCACAAATATCCCGAGCTTGGAAGTTCGCCATCGCTGCGAAGCTCTGTCAAAGCTCAGTGCCGAAATGACAGGGAGGGATGGATCGATCGACAAGCCGGCACTCGAAAAATGGAAAAGTGGTCCTGAACCTCCACTGCAAGATCGAGCTTGAAGGTGGGTGGAACTGAAATGCTCAGCCTCAGGTGTCAGTTGGATTCCTGTGGGCTGGATAGATAGAGGAAACTAGGCTCAGTCTTTCTCTCTCGTGCCCTTTTCTATCACCTGTGTCATGTGATTTATCCCTGAGTGCGGGTGCTTGCAACGGAACGGCCTGGCTGCCAATAATGTAGTGAGTAAGTTAAGCTTGGCTATTTTTAGTCCTGGTTTTTCAAGGAGCAGCACTGCAGCAGATGGATGGGTATGCTGGGGTGGAGCTAGTGGGGCCACCAAATAATGCACCTCTGCCAGCTCGAGCTGGAGCAGGCTGTTTGTGATAAAAAAAAAAACTGAACTTATTTGGCCTTTGGCTCTGAGCAGCCAGGAGGGGTGGCGGGAGCGTGCCTGCGTGGCCTCTAATTGCGTAGCGGGAGTGATTATTGCTGACCCTGCAGTGATCCTAGCACCGTTTGGAATGGCGTGGCCTTCTCTAATGTCACATGCCGGGTGGAAGAGTGTTCAGTTTCTGGCTCTGGGAGGTTCATTCAAGGCTTTGTATTGCTGCATGGGAGGAAGTTTGAGGAGGATCTTATTGAAACCAATGTTACACTGATAGAACATCTCGTTATGTAGCTGCTTGTTTCATGTACTGGGAGGAGGCTTTCATCAACAAAAAGGGATACTACAATGAATGTGAGGAAATTTGAGCAGGACCTTGCTTGGAAACTTTCACTAATAATGAAATATAGCGTCATCGTCCCTTGATAGAGTTATTTACACTATCATATAACTCATTCTAGTCCTCATTTAGTTGACAATTACTATTTATGTTGACATTTAGTGTTGGTAACATGAGCAATGTTGTTGTCATAAAGTGATAGATTTTGAAATTAGTATTGCAAACACTATATTTTATTATTAGGGTGGTGAGTGCTATTTGGAGTGCAATATGGACAAAGGCTCTTGTAGTGCAATTACAATGTGCAAACGGTGATGAGGATATTATACCTAAGTATGGGCATAGATAAAAGATGCAAATTTGGATGAAAACTTATTTTATCCACCCAAAAGAGAGTGATTTTACTCCAAAATTTGTTGCACTACAAGAATTTCATCCATTGAAATTTTTTTTGGTCAAATATTCCCTGAAGATTTTCAAGTTCATTTCTTTGCTCCTAGGCAAGGACTTTTAGGACTCACCCTTTAGTGTTCCAACATCCAAAATCTGAATGATGAACAAAGAAGGTTCAATTTTACCTCATAACTTCTCATTCATCAAAACCTATGCTTGACATTAAAAGAAAATGCTTTCTCATTGGTGAATTTGAGGTAAATAATGTATACTTATACCGATATATAAACAAAAAAAAATGCAAAATTCAAGGAAGGATTCAGGCGCTATAAAGGGTTAAATTAAAGTGGTTTCGCCATGGAATCTGGATGAATGATGTGGCTGCTCGGTTGACTCTGCGTGGCGCGTGTCAACCGTCAATTCGTTGCTCATGCTTCTGCAACGTTGAACCTAGCATTGGGGTCACACCGATCCTGTGACCTGGTCAATCCAAGACTTCACGGTCCAACTCACCAGCTGCAGGTACCCAGTGTTTTAGTATAAAATATTGGTTAGCACAAAATGAAATTTTTTCATGAGGTTCCTATTTTTGTCAATGCTCCTGCAAGGGTGGACGTTTATGCACCTAGACTTAGTCAAACCTTGTTGCACTCTGATGAAGATTATGGTGTTTTTAGGCTCAAAAAATTGCTTCAAAGTACATAACATTGTTTACCAAAGAGGCAGGGGTTTCTTTTGCATCCTTGAAAAGGAGACATACCAACAAAGTATAAAATTGTCTTATGTCACTCCTTAGCCAACACCAATCCTTAGATTAAGTGATAAGTCCCTCACATGCATCTAGCACAGTGTAAGGTAGGAAGTCCATAAAGTGTCCATTTAAGAGCTGGAACTGAATTTGGGGAGGTGAAACTTTTTGGAATATTTTTCAGTAAATTTTCCTTGAAAGGCATATGGAATTGGCATCAAACCCAAGTCATTTAAAAAAATTTGGAGCTCTTTGGAGTTAGTTCTGAATTTTTGAAGTTGAAATGGCATAGGGCTCTAAAAATTGCTCACCTTCTGAAATGTACACTATTTATACATTGTTGGTGCAACCAAAAAAAAACATGTACAAATAGTGTACATTTCAAGAGGTGGGCGATTTTAGAGCTTGAGCATTATAAGAACCTCCTACCTTAATACCTTCCCCAAATAGGGAGGACCATTGCATGGTTATACAATGTTATGTACTTGCATATTTTTTTATTGTACCCAATGCAAGGCTAAAATCTTCATCCACATATTTAATTTTTAAACAAATCTAATTGTAGGATCTTTTAGTTTACTTATCAAGTGCATTCTCACAATATCTTAGAGTAAAAATTCCCACCAAATGCAAGTTCAATGTGCCTAAACTTCAAAAATTAGGTCTTTTTAGACCTCTCCAAAAGAAAAGTCTTGTATTTCTACATTTTAAGGGGGGAAAAAATGTCCCATAACTTGTGCATTCTAGTCAATATGTTGAAAAATGGATTGATAATACATGGTCAAAATTTTAACCATAAAAACTTTCATGTTGGTCTTCAATAAAATTATAATGTGAAAGGTGGTACTTGATGTTTGAAAAAATTAAGTAGCTAGTTAACTTTGACAAAAAATTGAGAATTGGAAATTCCAAAGGTGAAATTGTTCTAGTAAACAATATGTATCCTATTATGTTTTAATTTTTATTAGAAAATTTTGAAGACTAAGTTCAAAAAATGACTTTATATGTTTTTCTGTCCTTCATTGCTTAAAAAATAAAAAAATTCATAACTTTCATCTCATTATTTGGAATTGAATGGTTCAAATATTTTTGTGTAGGTATCAATCTAAAAAAACAAATAGAATTTTTTTTAATGTATTTTTAGTTACTTGGTTTGACATTGATATCAAAAAAATCCTTATAACTTTCATAAAATTTATTAGATTGACATGAAACAAAGCTTCAAATGCACTTTAGGTGATTAGTGTCCATAATAAAGGTTTTATGCAAAAATTATAATTTATGAAATCAATAGAGCATGTCCCAAGTTCTTCCAAAGTCCAAAGCATAATTGTTAGTTCTTTAAAGGTTAACCCTTGAAAGGCCCTTTGGGTCCCTCTATATGATCCATATTTAACCTTATAACTCTTCAATTGTGGTTTAATATATGAATTGTGATATATTGTTATTTAGGTACCATCATGATCATTAATTTAGTTTGTATTTAAAAGTATTTAGTCAATGTTTTATGATCAAATATCACCAAACTTATAATATACTATACGGCCACAAAAGGTTTTCAAGCCTCTTAAGGGTTAAATTAAAACAAAAAAAACTGAAAATCTACTAAAAAGTGTGTAGTAATTGCAAGAGAAAGATTCATTATATGTTTTTCAGCAAGATTGGAGGGTTGTTTCAGGTTGGTTCCCCATGCCGGGAACCAACCAATTCTGGCCAGATTAAAAAATAATTTTAAATTTTAAAAATTTAGAAAATAATTTTAAAATTACTATTTGACATGGAAGAACTTCGGCCACACCAACCAATTGCCGTGGTTGCATTCCCACAGTCTGAGAACATAGGGGAACTTGCAGGAACTCATAATCCTTAACAGAAGCTGAATTTCATCTAATGGGATTGATTGTTCATCAACAATATTTTTGAAGGAGGCTCATCAAAAGCAAGAGTAAGCAAGTTTACAACTTTGAGAAAACATTGGACTTGAACTTTTTGGTTGCTTCAAGTCCAATGTTTCAAATTCAAGTCATTCCATAACCCTAAACCCCTAATTGGAGGTAGAGTCAAAGGAGCGATAGACACCATGTAGCTAGGGGGTGTTGTTAAGGTAGATGAGACCATTACAAGTGAAATGGGAGTGCATCTATAGTGGGCAAAATCATATCAAGGTAGACAACCTCACAACCCTATACAACTTTGATTTGGAATTTGAATATCTTCAGTTCAACTCCATGAGGGGCACATTTTTTCAGAGGTGTGTGCTTGTTTCACGAAGCACCCCCTGAAGGGAATTAAATTTTTTTGATTATTCCCTAAAGGATCGAGGCCTTTTCTCCATCAAGACACACTCGGAACTACCACTTCTATGCAAAGAGCAAAAAAATAGAAAAAATATTTTTTATGTTGAATACATGAGTTGAGAATCTAGGAAAAAATTCAAGAAAAACACACCTAATTTTCACTCATTAATAAATTGTTAAATAGAAGTAGGTTCAAGATTGAAGGAAAAACTATATTGTTAATAGCTTTAAGATGAAATTGAAATACAATAATTCTAATGATGAGATTGTCTTAGCAAGCAAACATAAACCTCTCTAACATTTTTTTTTGGAAAATTGTAAAAATTGCATTAAAAAATGAATCCTTTAAGTTATTTTTTTCAAGAAGATGCTCAAATTGCTAGAAAAACTAAGATTGTCCATAACTTTCTCATCACTAATCTAAATAGAATGTATCAATGCTTCAAATGTAGAGAGAGAAAAAATTTAGCAAAATTTTTTTTATTCTTATTTTGACTTTTTGTGTTTTTTTTGTACTACCTGCCAACCTTCATTTTTGGCTTATAGTTCCATAAATTTTTCTCCAACACATCAATTGATATAAAAATCATATATCCATGAAGCTATTGCAAAATTGCACACCCTAAAAAAAATTCCAAAAATTTCATTAAAAGTTGAGGTCTTAGGAACCTCCCTGGACCCAAATTATTCCCCAAGGAGATAGATGAGACTTTAGCGGTTCAAATAGTAATTTATGTGAATTTCTAAAGTAGTTTGTTCTAAAATTACAAAACCATCTATAGAGTAGAGTCATAAACATCTTAGGTGTTGTGTCCCTAGCTAGGCTACTTGTAGTTGGTTGGATGTACTCTTTATTTGCAATAAAATTTTGTTTTATGTGTGTCAAAAAAAAGACATCTCATAAACAAATCATAATTGCCTTTTCCATGTATCTATAGGTATTTTAGTATTGACCAATAAAGGATTGACATGTTACCCCATTTGGGTATTAATGCATAGATTTTGTCAAGACATCTACGGATTCGGATATGTTTTAGAACAAATTTGGATGCTTTTCTAGATGGAATTGGGGCCTAAAGTAGGGAACAAAATTGGAAAGTGAATTGTGTTGAGGTGGTCTACCTAAACCGTGTACATTTCAGAACTAGAATGTACACCACTAATATAATTTTACCTGCAATGGGCTCACCCCCATCAGCCCCATGTCGGTTGTGATTGCGCTCAATCAACTTACTACTTCTTTCTTACAATGCAAATCACAACTTCAGTTGTGTGAGAGACTTGTGTCCAAAAGCCAATAAATAAAAGTGTACTAATCTCCTGACAAATGGATAATAGTCTTACAGGTCGGCTGATCATGGTCTGAAGTTGGAACTTTGGGGTCTGGATTTTGACTTTTTTATTAATTTAATAATATGGAAAGTCAGAGTTGTCCAGTAATAAGTTAAGGATCTGGAAGGAAGGACGTTAAGCCCAATGACCTGGGAGATCACCTGATAACTTAATAAACTAGGATAAAAATAATTAACTGTACTCTTCCCCTACTAAGTGAAGTTATGCAATGGAATTTGTCCACGTGTTTCCAAAAATTGAAATAAATTTAATAAATTTAAAAAAATTCCGTTACATTGGTGTCAAAAGAAAAAGATAAAATAATTAACGATCCCCCTTACCCCACCCACCCCAAAGGAAAGGAAAAACATGGCCAGAGGATAAACACTGACAGAGTGACAGCTCTCTGCCTGATGTCGTCGGCATTATTGATTCATCATGGAAACGGAAATAGGACGCCGAACTTTAGCTCTAACAGAACTCTGTAACAGAACTGAGCAGCCAAATTTTATCTTTAACTTATCATACACCTTCTGTTACCGGCATGGACAAGAAAAGACTCAAAAGAGTCTCACTGGCTGAAATTTGGAAGACAAATAGCATCTTTCGAATTTTTTTATTTTGTTTTTTGACCCAAAGGAAACGGAATTTCGTTGCAACTTTTTGAACTTTTTGGGAAACAAATGAAACGTGACCATTACTGCAGCTAGAGAGTAGCAAAATACAAGCAACGTCAGAAACCCAAAAGGACAATACTAATTAACAGTGTTCACTAATAATGTGGCTAATGTCAGCAATAACTCTATCAAAAGAAGTTTGTAATAGCAATTAGGGGTAGTCACAGTTCCTCCACTGCATTTTCCGTGGAGAATGGGGACATGCCTGTTAGCGGTTGGCTATTCGCATGCGTTGTGAAAAGGAATATTTTTCTTGGAAGAAGTTTTCTACGCGTCCATTCTTTTCTTATGGAGGAGAAGAATGGACGCGTAGAAAACTTCTTCCAAGAAAAATATTCCTTTGGGCACTATAGTTTCACTCCGCAGTGTCCGGATTTCATCGTCACCTTGCCATTTTCACCTCCGTTGGAAGTTTACAATTCTGTTTGTACTCAAGCGCCGGAGTGCTTGTGGTGTGCACTTCAATTGAGGAATTTCTACCTCAAACTTCCTAGGTTTAGCTCTTGTTTACAAATTTGCTTTTCGTGCTTTACCTCTTGCAAGCTCTATTAAAGTTTTCAATCTTCTTCTGGTTTGCATTCATATTTTATTTTGAACTGCAGCCCGTCAAGTCCTGTGGTTGAACCCCGTAAATTAGCAAAATTAACAGCATCCCTTTCCGAGGTAAGCTTTTCTCAATCCTCCATTTCTCCACCCTTGTATGATGAAAAAGGGGTGTCACAGTTCCTCCACCTGAGAATGAACCGCATTGGCTCCCCATTCGTTGGTTGATCTTCCCATTCTCCATGGAAAATGCAAAGGATGGAGGAACTGTGACTACCCCTATTGCTTCGGTCCTTATCTCACAGTGTGATTTGCAAATTTCCATTTGTGTTTACTTGACTTGTGTCCAAAAAAAAGTAAAGAAGACATTTGTCAAATCATTCACTTTTAGGGGTGTTGTTTTTCATTTATTTTATGTAGTGCAGAGAGCAACTGATTTTCATTGGAGTGATGAAGCTATTTGCATCCAAGGACAATGGATGAAACTTGGAATATATGGATGAAGATTTATTTATTCATTCGAAAGAATGTACATTCATCCATAATAAAGCAATAGCATCTCCAGATTTGGTAGCATTTTGTGATTTCATCCACTACAAAAGGAAGAATATCTCATCAAATATCCCCCCTCCAAAAAATTTGCATCCCCTTTTAGAAAAATTTTGCTCAAAAAAACACACTTGGACACATTGCTCTCCTTGACTTAAAGATAGAGGTTTCTTTACTTCCTTTGAATTGAGGTTCCTTCATTGTAAAAATATTTGAATTCATGTTTGCTCATGAATTATACAACACTCAATGCAATGTGTAGAGTGTGCAATGTGCAAAGTTGAATAAGTTATAGTGATTTTAATGTCTCCCTCACTACCACTACTGTATCTTCTTATAACAAAACTTGTTGCATAGCCTTTCAAAGTCACCCTACCCTTCTGAAACTTACTATTATGCATACCAAATTTCAGTTTAAAACAAAAAAAGCTCCATTTAGTTTGGTGAATTGTTTTCTTAAATATTCATGTTTTTATATGATAACTGAGTGAAAAACATTGGTGATGAATTTTAATAATTCGATTGCATAGATACATAGGAAACAACTATATTCACATCTTAATTTCCTTCAACAAGCATCTCCAAAAAGTTTCAAAACTCCCTCTATAGAGATTTCAATGTTGGTGTGACAATGCTCAAATCTTGTAAAATATAAATCTCTTAAACTACAAAATCAATTATTGTAGTGCAAATTATATAAAAAAAACATACACTAATACATTATTGCCATTACTAGCTAGTTATTATGGGGAAGAATTCCAAATCTTACAAAACAACCAAAAAGGCTTCTAAGAAAAAAGATGCACAACTTGGCAACTTCAAATACTAATCTTTGCACTTGAAGATGCTAACATCACAAGATATGTATACTTTATATAAATTTTAGGAAAACCCTTGGCTCAATAGAACACCCAAGGCTACTAGCAATCATGAGTGATTTGGAATGCCCACAAGATGCAAAAAACCTAGTTGGTAACAAATACTCCAACTCCACCACTACATTCTTAGGCGAATATCTTCGATCAAACTACACTAGTAACCATATTAAGGGTTAATATACAAGGAGAAACACTCAATCCATATGTAGTCTGGCTTTATATATATAGAATCACTACTCCAATGGCTACAAAGAGGTAACCTAGAAAATATCTTCTATACATCAAAATGCATAACACATTCAACCACATACGTAGATGACCTAGCTTCTTTAGCTATAAATTTTAAATCTATTCAAACACAATTAGATAAAATAGAAAAAATTTGCCAATGGGAAGGCATGAACCTAGGAATAAACAAATGTGCAAAAATGGGATGTTTGTATAAAACCAAAACTAAAACTTGAAATATTTAAAGTATATATTCAATCCATAATATCAATTATAAAGGACAACTCATCTTTGTATTCCATCAACAAAAATAATATTCATGTTTGGAAATCCAAATGACACCTTTACTAAATTTGAATCTAAGAAGAGATATACCAATGAGTAAACCAACCAACCAACCAATGTGAACTATTACTAAAAATAATTGCAACCATGCAACCAAAATTACAAATAATCGATACAATAATCGATGCATTGAGGTAGCATATAGTTTCTAAGTAGTCCCATACTCCATGGCTTCTATAAGTAAATTAGATAAGAAATTTATAGCCTTCATATAAATAATTTGTAGCCTTCCACAAGTACACCTAATATAACAACACAACTCCCACATGATCAATTTCAACTAGAACCCTTCTCATTCAAAACTACTTATTTCACATGTATTGGAAATCAATTACAAGATGCATTACATGACCCATGACATTTTGGAATCACAAACTTTATTCTAGCTAAAAACTATGGATCCCAACAATTTCCACTCCTAATTGAGGTGGCATGTTTCCACTCACTAATCTCACATACCTTCATTCTACTCAAAAAAAGAAGCAATAATGTTCCTTTAAAGCCTAGACCCAACATTCCCATTACTTAGAATCCCCTTGGAGCAATTATAGTTCACAAAAACAACCAATCCTCTAACCTTATAATAGAAAGCTTTCACAAATACTTTACTCATAAATTATTGTACTACAATATAACCAATATTGACCAAAATTACTATATAGAATGGTACATATCTTATATCAACTAATGACTTCACCAAAATATATGGTCATGCTATATTAACCCCTAAAGGTATTTGACTATGTTTTCACCAAAAACGCTCCAAAACTGTCATCTCTAGTACAAGTACCAAATTTTAGAAAAAATAAATTTTTGGACAAATGTAACCATAGGATCTTGTAGTAAGCTAGTTTGGAAAGATGCGGAAAAAATTTCAGAAATTTCCACCGTTTGGATTGCAAGATATTATCATTTGAAGTGACAAAAAGCCATTTTTTGGCCCTGCGAAAATCCGGGCAGCTGCACTTCACAAGATCAAATCATTATGAAAAAATGTACAAAATGGTTGTAACTCTTTGGATTAATTCTCCAAGTCATGTTGGCTACATGCTTGAAAATTTTTAGATCATTTGGAATTGTACAACATATAGGTAAAAAATAGTAAGTTGAAAGAAGTAGAGAATGATTCAAAATATTAAATTGTTAATAATTTATTTATGGAATTGAAAAATGCCAACCCCAATGGTTAAATTTTTGTAATAAACAATCTACACCTCACCTTTTTATTTTTTTTCCAAAAATATTAAAAAATGAGTTAAATAAAGGTTTTCAAAGTTTATTTTAGAGTAGAGATTCCATTACTACCCACAAACTACCCACAACTAAAACTCATCATAACTTTCATCTCATAAATCAAAATGGAATGATTCAAAGCTTTCCATATATATATAAATCACGAAAATAAATTTCAAATTTTTATTTTTAAAAAAAGTGATTTTTAAAGAAGTTTTTTTTGTTGCCCGGCTGCCCGCTGAGCAATGAAAACAACATATCATACAATAACTTTTTAACCATGTATTCAAAAGTCATAAAATTTTTTAGATCTTAAAGCTACTCCTCAGGCACATGATGTGTGAAAATTTCAAAGAAAAAAAATAAAAATTCCATTCGTAGTGAGTTGCCCAAAATCACTATGTTGCCAAAAAACACCATTTGGTCCTTTAGGGGTTAAACATCAAACAAACACTACATATAGCCACACAACTCTTCTACCAAATTTAATGCAAGAACAATTGTTACCACCCATACAATCACTACATCCCCCAACATAATACTCCCAGACCTAATAAATCACAATTACAATACGCTACAAATAAATACCACCCCAAGAAAATATAGTTCAACTACTACCCACCAACATAATACTTAACTCTCAAATACATTCCATCATTGAATACAAAAAATAGACAAAAATAAACTTATATGGAATTGTCAAATACAACACTTCACATAAATGCCAATGCATTGACACCAAAAATCATCAATACACTAAATGGTTGCCAATAGACAAAATCTTTTTGATTCCTCATACAGTCACTACAAATCCCAACCTACAACTCCTACTACAATATTACAAATAAAAACAACACTTGTACTTCTCAAATTTAATAAATATATACTTTCATCAACACAGACACAAAGGCTATTTATATACATTCCAACTCCACTACAACTACCAATCATTCACATAAATATCAAGAATGCAACCCTGATAACAACATTGAAACATTAAATCCAATAATACACATCCAAAACAAATTAGCCTATATGTAGGATGAATTGGGAACATTTTTACTACAATCTACTATCCAAGACCATAATGGCTTTGGAAGCAATACCAAGACATCAGCCAAATCTACATTGCATTAGAATCCTCAATTCAATCCTTCGAAACAAAACTTGTCTAGTTATATAAATGGTATAAATATCACCTATTGAAAATGAATTCACTTCAATATGTACAATACACACTCCTAGACCTTATACTACAATACATCATCTCTTGCTTTAACATAACATACCCTTATTTCTCTTCTCCAATCACCTACCCTCAATTTAAGCACTACTACTCTTCCTGTTATAGAGACAAAGTATTTGGTTCTTGAGGCCCAGTATTCAACCATCAATGGCACAATATTGGCTTAGCTCATTCCTACAAAACAACAAACAAACAATTTTTTTGTGACACTCGCACATTTGCTTATATTTCCTTGGATATCATCGCATATACACTAGTTGAAAATAGGGTCAAATGTAACCAGTGAAAAAATGACTAGTCACTACAAAATGACTTCTAGTCATTGTTTAGTTGCCAAAGCTTAAATATGTGTAGTTAGTTGCATTCATTTATTGAGCATTCAAAGGAATAGTGGATGACACTTGGATGAGATGAGCAATGAGAACTATTATCATCTACAATTCAATTTGTGTTTTGTAGCATTATCACTAATGTAAACTATGTTGAGTTATATTTAAGTTGTGCTGTGATAAACTAAGCGCAATAAGTGACTACAATAGAATGAAGGAATGACTAACAATGGGCCACCATGGAAATTAAATTTAGTATCAAGTTGTAAATGGTCTAAATGGATGGCTTAGATGGACGGATTATATGGATTAGATGGATGGATCTCATCAATCAAATGAATGGATCAGATAGACCAAATTGATGGCTTAGATGGATGGATCAGATGGACAAATGAGATTGTTTTTTTTCTAGAATAGCTCAAATGGATGGGTGAAATTTCATCTTGGCAAGAAATGAAAGGCTCAGATTGTATCTTGACAACGAGTAGATGGCTCAGATTTTAGGTCATCCGTCTTTTACTTATGTGGCAACTGACATGTGGTATGTTTTAATTGCATCTCACTTATCAATCATTGATTAGTCAATTATCAATCATTGTGTGTTCATTAATTAGTCACAAAATACATTGTGACGTGGTTGTTGTTGATTGTAGTTGTATTTGTTGTAGATGAACTATGGAGATTTCATCTCTCTCATTTATAGTTAGGGTTTAGTTTAGTTGTTGCCTCCTTAGTGTATGTTCTTCTTTTTCTTCTTCCTCCTTGAGTTGCTTATAAACATCTTCTCAATTTCTCCTCTTGTTTTTGCTCCAATTTTCCTAAGGACTTTGTTTACAATCTTTTTGTTGTTGTGTTGTTTTGTAGTGTTATTCTATTTTTGTTCCATTGTTTTGTTTCATTTTGTTGTTGTGTTGTTGTGTAATTTTGTTGTATTGTTGTTTTGCAATTTTGTTGCTTTCCAATTTTTTTTATTTTTTTATTTTTGGTTTTGCTATTGGTTGTTTCAGTTGGTAGTTGGCTACAATTTTTGATGGACCAAGAAGAAAAAATAGATTATGGTGTGGAAAAAAGATGAAGTTCAAGGCAAATTTTATTCAAAGCACATAATTAGTCATACTACAGTTCTAGTATAAATAGTTTAGTCATAGTGCAGTTATAATGCAGTCGTATATAGTTTAGTCATAGTGCACTTAGAGTACAATCATAGTGCAATACTATATAGTTTAGTTATAGTGTCACAATATTGCAGTCATAGAAATAGAATGCAATTATAGTGCAATCATAAAAATGTAGTCACATAATAAATGTACAAATTGATTCATTAAGAAGTGTTTTGAAGTCCTCTTACTTCTTGTTTCTTTGTTTGCAACTACAAAATAACTAATGAATGACTGCAATAGTCATCTACTCAACTATTGCAAAGCCAACATATAAATGACAAAATAATGACTGCCATATCATTACCAATGACTATCATATGACTACTATATGACTCCCTAAAGATATACAATCCTTCCTAAATGATTGCACCAAACTCAAAAATGACTAAAATATGACAATTGTAGCCTAAATCATTACTACAAAATGACTAACATGTGATTTAAAATCTTCCACATCATGTGAATAGGGCTATTGAAGCTTGTTATGTCATTCCTACACTAACCAACCCTAAACTTCCAAGTGTAAAAATTGTTAGCAATTATACTTGCTAGGTCAATTAATTGACCCATATAATTACATACTAATGAACTTCCACAGCAGTAGGTGAATGAGAAATAAATTATTACAAATAAATGACTACAATGTCCTAAATGACTTGTTTGAAATGACTTAAACCCTAAAATTAGAATTCAGTCATTGTTTAATTACAAGTGTCCTAAATAACTAGGTACA
The DNA here is from genome assembly GCA_963920665.1 of Straminergon stramineum. Taxonomy (NCBI): domain Eukaryota; kingdom Viridiplantae; phylum Streptophyta; class Bryopsida; order Hypnales; family Calliergonaceae; genus Straminergon; species Straminergon stramineum. Next base: position 37,686,207 of record OY987264.1, read on the forward strand.
CCGCAAAATCCAAACCATAGGATCAAAAACATTCATAGTAAACTTAACCAAACATTGTATGCAACATGACATTTCCACGACACAAATAAATCAAATACTAGCCATACAACCACATCTAAATAGACATACACTGTTCATACCTACACTCCCAACATATAATACCACACCAAGTAAAAAATACCCACCAATTAGCTCCTATTATATAGAATGGATTGTTCAACCCTCCAAAGGAAATTCCTAAAGGTTTTGGCAATGGATTTTAGAATCAACAAGATATAGTATTTACAATCCAATCAACAAAATCAATCTAGCAATAAGACTACTAGGACTACAAAAATATACACCTTATTGCAAAATTAAACACAATACATAGAGTCTTACAAATTCTAGAAGCATCACACTCAAATGAACCGACAAATATCTTCACAAATAGCCTAAATTCACTCTATTTTGTTTCAATACAAATCACCCCCCCTACATTGCAATATAGCAACCCTAGTAAAACAATGTTTGCATCAATTGTCAATTTTAAAAAAAAATGAAACAAATCCTCTTACACTAAATAAAGTTAGAGCACACTTAAACATCAGAGGAAATAAGAAAGCAAATATACCAGCAAATCTCAAGAGCCAACAACAATATAAACACTTTCAAATAGGTTATAAAAATACTCATTCAAAACCTTTATATTTACATGAAGATGATTAGCCCTGATTGCATATCACCCCTTGCAAAGATCCTATATGATTCTTGAAGTCATATCTTAAGAAATCCAAAGACACAAAAAATAAACTAAAAGCCTCGAACTTCCCTAGTAATAAGAAATGGTCAAACAACAATGACATCCACTACAAACTCTCTAACATGTTTTGGGAAAATCCACAAATTATAGATGTCCAAAAAATTGGACTTTAAAATTCAAGTATGGACAATACATGTGTAACCTAAGAAAACATATATTCTAGCCTACACTATATCCAACAACTACAAGTCCACTTTGCAATCTACAACATTTAGACACAAGGATCTATGTTCTTCAGGTATGTAATAAAAAAACACATCAGCACTCTTAGAACAAAAAGTCAACATAACAAAGTTGTATATGAATTCAATAAGCTTCTCATTTCCACCTCTAAAACAAGATGCTTCATATTAACGAACATAAGCATCTTTGAATCTAAAACACCAAATAACACAATGTTAATATGGCTCTTACCATACTCATATTTTTACTAGAAGAAACCTGTATTTTTTTGGTGTCCAAAATCTATGTGTTGATGTCTTCGGTAATGTCTGTTGACAACAATGTTGATGTCCAAAATTTCCTATCAAGATTGACATAGACAAAACATTAGACTTGATGCTCAAACATTGGATGTTCTTGAGTTAATGTCCACAAAAACATCGATCAAAGGGGTACTAAAATCTTACCATATGGTTGCCACATGGATGAAAGAAGCCATGCAGAATTTTTTTTTCATCCGTCGTGTCCATGATGTGGCATGCCTAGTCAAAATAATTTTATGCCATTTGAGAATTTTAATATTGTTTTTTGAAACATCAACTGATACATCCAAATTTTTTCTAAGACATTTTTTGAAATGTTAAGTTTAACACCTAGATATTTTTTGAGACATCAATTTAGACATCCAAACATTTTGCAACATCAACTTAAACCCAAATATTTCATCATGAACTCCTTTTGAAACATCTAGTATGATTTAGATGAATACAATGATGTCACCTTTGACATTAATGTGATTGGGCACACAAATTCATGACACTAATATGGACAATCACACATGTCCTACATGATGCATATGCACATTTCATAATGCCCAATACAAAAATAATATTCAATACAATGTCATACAAAATATGCCATACACAATACATCACAAAATACACCATATTTGACTACTATGCCGCATGGCTTCAAAAATCACTTATTCATAGTATGGATAGTTGAGAAGATGAGCTCTTGATACAAGTGAGGTGGTAGAAGGTAAAACAAACTATGTAGGATATGTAAAACATAGGAATTGTGTTCAAAGTACAATTTTAAACCACATTTAGGCATAGTAGAATAAAAAATTGAATAAAAATTGAATAAAAAAATTTGAGAAATCAAGATATCTTTCATTATCATAAATCCATTTGATATTTTGAGCCTCCAATCAAAAGTTATGAATGAATTTCAAAGAGGGTTTGCTAGGAAACATTTTCTTTGACATTTTCTAACATTCTCTCTAAGTTTATTTTATAATTTTGTCTTGACGTGGCAATTGATGTGACATGGTATCCAATGAGAATGGTGTGGCATGCCTACTTAGTACACTTTAGGGTTGTCTCAGAATTTTAATATTGTTTCTTCAGATGTCAACTTAGACGTCTAGACATTTTCTAAGACATCAATTGAGACAATATTGTGTTCATCTTCATGCTAATGTCTTTGTGTGTTGCGTACTATCTAATGTAAATTTCATTAAAATCAATGGATGCTTAGATGTTGACTAGGCAATGCAAGATGTCTTTTTAGATATTCAACGGAATTCCATATTAGCTTTAGAGATAATTTCCATAATATTGAGGTCTATTACTTTGCATTTTCATATACATCATATACAACATACATGTCTCATCATGAATGCCTCTTGAAACATCCAATATGATTTACATGAACACCATGATGTCATCTTTGACATTGATGTAATGGAATGTACCATTTGGCATAGACAAGGAATGCTTTCCGCATTTTTCTAAATTAAAAAATCAATCTCAGATTTTATAAATTAATGGTATTGCATATTAGGCCCCGCATAGAAATATTAGAGTATATTTATTTTTTGTTTAATATAAAATTGCAAATTGTGTTTGGATAGATCTTTTTATTAGAAAAGATGTTAAAATCTTTGAAGTCAACTTAGTTTATGATGTGTCAAAAAGTTTTTGGTCTAAATCCATGACATTCATATGAATTACATAATAAACACTCCTTCTACCATTGCAGCAACAAACAATTTAAAATTTGAACTCCTATATATTCTAATGTAGACAAATATATATAAGCTTGTTTTATACAATTGATATAAGCACTATATATAATTGATGAAAATTAATGCTTATGTTACACAATGTTCAAACATACATGGAGAAGTACAAAATTATCTACAATTAGTGGCCATATTACTCATAATTAGAAAATAAATTATTAGAAAACCATTTCATTTCAAATTTTGGAATAACATAATATTTTTAAAGAAAGCATTGCGACTTGATTGGCAATTGAATTTAGTGTGAACAATGTGACTTCTTCATCTTGAACTTTGGAAATGATAGTGCAATGCACTTTTGAAAGTGCATGAAAAATATATATTTTTTCAATTTACTTCAAATTGTATTCCAAACTATTTATGAAAACATTCATGCCCATTGCTAAACATCCATAAGAAAACCACGTATGTTTAGAGTTATAAGGACATTTATTGTGAGTATACAGGTTTCTATTGATTGTTGTCATACATGACATACATAAAATTGCCAAGTGATGGACATTAATGATATGGAAAACATCTCTGAAGGTGATATTGAATTCCGTTGTATATCTAAAAAGACATCTTGAATTACTTGGTCAATGTTTGAGCATCTATTTAATGTAATGAAACGCATGATGGATAGCATGCAGCATGAGGTGACATTTGTATAAAGATGATGTCTCATTTGATGTCTCAAAAAACATTTCAACGTCTACATTTACATTTACAAAAAAAATATTGAATAACTCAAAAGGCAACATAGTGTGTTGACATGCCATGCCACGTCACTCAAATGCCATATCAAGTACATGCCATACTTTTCTTTTTTTTGGAAAAGAGTGCTAGGCGGTTGCCCTTCCCCTATTTTTTTATATTGGGTAAGTGTTTTATTGCACATTGTAGTAACTTTCACTAACTTATTTATAGTCAAAATAGGTTTGCTTGCTGACATGGCAGTCTATGTCTTTCTAAACATTGCAAAAAATTATCAATATATCTTCATTTATGTCAAATAAAACATGAATGTCAGTGAGAGCATCAACCTGTTTTTATAGTAATTAATTTGCCAATGTTCACTATAACATCCATGAAAATCTATTTTTTGGGGCCATTTACCCTATGACATCTTGATGATTTGTCTGACATCAATGTCTAGGATCTAATACTAGAAAAAAAACATGGATTTCTTCTAGTGTTTTTACCCAAATGTCAATGTGAAGTAGGACTTGGGCCAAATATACTTTGCGCACTATATCAACCCCATCACTCCATACCAACCTTCAACCCAAAATACCAACAATCAAATACAATTCATTGAGTTCACATTTTGCAATGACACATACTAAGAACAAGCTATACAAACTAAAACACTAAAATATCAAAAACCTCTTGACTAATATACAAAACCTAGGTTGGAAAACTCAACTACTAATGACTATTACAGTTGGAGCCTATGGAACATCATATACCCAATCCATCCAATCTCTACAAGAGAAACTCAATATCCCAATGAAAGACACTAAAATGAAATAAGCATAATTACTATAAGATACTTGTGAGCCCCTATTTCGTCACCGGGGACTCACTTATCTTTTTTTAAATTTTTTTGTAAAAATAAGTGTGGAAAATAGTATCCCCCCCCCCCCCCCCCAAAGAGTGTAAAACCAAAATAGGTGTGTTACATGCCAATATAGTATTTGGTCATATTTTGAGAGTTTTTATGAATTAGATTCAAATTTCACTTGTAAATAGGTTAGAACCTAACCAATCATGGTAATTACGAGTTATGAGCATATTAGGCTTAAAATCCCACATAGAAAGGACATCGCTCGTCTAATATTGGTTGAGGGAACCCTAGTGAGGCACATAGGTCAGTTCCCAGAGATAGGTTCCAGTTTCCCCATTTCATCGACGAAATAGCGGAACCCCAATTATTGGCTTGCAGATGTTAAAAATACCAAGACGGGACCGTGGAGGAATCTTTGGTCCAAGGAAGGTGACTGAGGGATAAAACCATGCTCAAGAAACAACGGCGAAGTCGATTTGCCAAGATTCCCTCCGGTGTGGAAGATTCTCTAGCTATCGATAATTAAATAAGGGGGTGGATTTTTTTCCCCCTAGGCTGATGTGTAGAGTAAAAATATGAGCCTACACATATGTTGTGGGATTCCATGGGAGGTTCCACAAAAAGTTCTGGAATTTTCTGATAGTTAGAAGATGCTTTTCCGGACGGTCAACTACCCAAATCTACGATGAGAAATTCCTAAAATTTTTCCAAGTGGTGGTAAAATCTCACTAAAAATTAGAATATCTTCTTTTATGTTAATAAGACGCTCCAACAAGTTTCAAGACATTCTGATAGTTAGAAGAACCCGAACTTGCAAGATTCCTCAACAATTAACAAAATTTAAAGATTACGATGGAGTTGACCAGTGGATCGGGAGCATACAGAAGTCGAATGGGGTCAAAGATAGGTCTTTTCTTACTCCCCCACACCTACTTAAAATCCTAGGCTAGATATTTTTTTCAAAAAAGTCAAACTCCAAAAGTTGGGTTTTTAACCTTTTGGGGTGTTAAGTTGGCGTTAGTTTTCATTGAAATTTTGAGGTTAGGAAAAGGGGTGGAGGTCTCTTCAAACCAAAAATGGCCTTCTGAAGCCAATGGTGCAATCCGTTTGTGATTTGGAGTTAATCTCCAAAAGTTAGAAAATGGACCAGCGTAGAAAATCAAAATTGGTAAATTAGGGTGAAAATCCTAATTGATAAGATTACCATGTTGAAATGAGAGGAGGTGGGTGCTCTTGAAAGAGTATATAAGGGCACTCATTCTTCTCTCAAATCACCCCTTCTGGCCATTATTTTGGCTTTGTAAACACGTTGGTCCATTAATTGTGGACTTTTGGCCATTTTTGAGCCAAAGTTGTAAACGTGGTGTTTTTGGAGCATTTCAAGCTCCTTTTGTTTCTATTTTGTAAGCCTTGAAGGACTTTGGGGTCCCTTCAAGTCTTATTTGTTATTCTTGTACTATTTTTTCAAGTTCTTGGCAGGAATTTGATAGTATTTTGTTGTACTAACTCTTTCTTTAGTATATTTGTTGTTCATTCAAGTGCTTGTTTAGGAATTGATCATTGTGCACTAACTCTAGAGGATCCTTCCCTTATAAGTAGCGATGCTGCTTAGGGAGAACCTCTAGCTTGTTATGTTTATAATTTTTGTACTAATTTTTGAACTAACACTCTTGTTTCATCCTCCTTTAAATTTCTTTTGTCAAAATCTTTGTGTATTATTTTTCGTGCTTACCATAACACAGCGAAGCTTTGACTTTGGTTTTTAGAATTGGATAGAAATTTAGTGGGCTTTGGAGAAATACGGCGAAGCTTTGAACTTTAGAGTCCTAAAATTTTTCTCAAAAACAAGATTGTTAGAAAGTTCATCAAGTTAGCATAAAAAACAAAAACAAAATCTCATCACATTCTCTTTCTCACAAATCTTTTAGTTCCATAAGAAGTTAGAAGGACTAATTTTCATAGAAGGTAGAGGGACTAATTTTCATAGAAGTTAGAAGGACTAATTTTCATAGAAGGTAGAGGGACTAATTTTCATAGAAGTTAGAAGGACTAATTTTCATAGAAGGTTTCTTTGAAATGTAGACAAAAATAAAACAAAACAAAACAAAATAAAAATAAAAATAAAACAGCTTGCCAAGGCCAGGGAGTTTCGACGGTGAGGCAGAGCCTGCCAAGGCCAGGGAGCCCCTCTACAGACAGAGCCCCATCAAGGAGGCCCTGCCAAGAAGGGGAACCCCAGCCCCAGTAGGAGCCCTGGCCAAGTGGTGGGCAGGGAGCCCCCATAGGGAAGTCCCGTAGGGGAGTTCCGTAGGGGAGCCCCTACTTGCATTGGGAGCCCTGCCTGCAGGCTGCAGGCCGCAGCAGGGGCCAGGGGAGGAATTAATCCCCTCCCCTCTCAAGAAAATTTGAGGGGTTTGTTTTTTTTGTTTTTTTTTCATTTTTTTAGAACCAAGGTAGAAAAGTAGACTTAGTCTAGGGAAGATAGAAGAGAGGAAGAATAGAGAGGTACCAAACCAAAACCAAAACCAAACAAGTTTAAAGTAGAATTAAAATAGGTTAGCCATAGGAATAGGTTGAGAAGGAAAACTATCATAGTTTGGAGAAAAAATAGCAAACAACACTAATCTCACCACTCTTTTTCTCTTAGAAGTTGTAGCAAGTGCACAACAAAATTAGAAGTCACAAACTCGAAGTTGCATGATAGAATGAAGGAGTACAAAAGCTTGAGTTTAGATAGAAATTAAATAGAAATCAAGAAAATCTTAAAGAATCGATTAGAACCATAGAAAATAGGATAGATTAGAAAGTTGCCTTGAATTAGTGGAAATCTTATCAAAAACCATATCCTTCCAAGTCAACTTGTAGAATAGAATAAGCAAGTTTAAATAGTGAGAAGGGATAGAAAAAAAATCTCCGTTAGCCATATTCCGCTAACTTGTAATTAAAATCCACTCTTCAAGCTATAAGCAAAAAAATGGCAAATGAAGAAGAATTCGATGATCTATACAACAACGTGCCAAATAACTTCCAGAACGGGGTAAGTTATTAAATAATCTAAATTTTATTAATTTTCAAAGTATGTCGATTAACACAATTTTAGTAGAAAAACCCTATGTTGTTTAGGACTAATCTTTGTAAATTTGTTTGTTTCTAATAAGTTTTTTTTTTTACTTAGGATTTAGGAAAGAATCCATTGCTTGAAAGGCTCAGTGGACAATGCTTAGACACCCGTTAGTAAATAAAATTAAGACAAAACAAAAAGAACCTGTTGTGGAAGTTGTTTACCATGGGTCGGTAAATAAACACTCACAATACTCTATGGCTATATTGCAAACCTAAAGAAGATTTGAAAACAACTAAAAACCACCTACATTTGAAGATCTACCATAAACCATAAAATCCATTTACAAAATGGCTTGTATTAACCAAATATATTCATAATACAAAGTATAATGCCTCCACTTGAGAACATATAATAAAAACAATCCTAAGTAGATTACACCTACACTAGTAGAAACCCTTTTTTTTGTGACATCATACAAAAACATCGCATGTTTTTCCAAACAAAAGGACGTCAAAGATTTAGAGGCAATAGATACTAGAATTGTAGTAGATGTTCCAAGAAACATGTGAATGTTAGAGGAAGAACAATGTCATACTGGTGAGAACAAGTATGTTCTATGAGACATCAGAGAAAACTTAGTCATGTTTTTTGCAACGTCCAAAAAAATGTTATAGTGCCATGTCAAGAAGGATTCAAATTTTGAACATGGATAAATATCTATAATTTACTTGGAGTTGAGGTTAAAGGCTGACCAAATGGAAAAAAATAGGGATACGACAAGCACATAGTATGCTTTTGCCAAAAAAATTAAAAAATAGAAAGCTCAGGTGGCAATTGAGTGACATGGCATGCAATGAGGATGACATGGCATGACATGTCATCACATTTCAACATTGTATGAGAATTCTAATAATATTTTTTTGATGTCATTTGTGACATCAACTAAGATGTCAACAAAAATGTCTAGATGTTTTTGTGACATCAACTTAGATGTCAACAAAAACTTCTAGATATTTTTTATGACATCAACTTAGATATCCAAATGTTTTTTGATATGTCAACTTAAACAACGCAGTGTTCATTAGGATGTTCATGTATGAAATTCAACTTCTAATAAAATTCCTATGTCGAACATATTCCATTTGGTTTGTCTTCCTCCTCCTACCCCTCTTGTATATATACCTTATCTTCTCATGATAACATACTCACAATAAGTGGATTTTTTAGCTATTGGCATACTTACTAAATATGGTATGCTATATATTTAGTATTGTATATGATGTACAATTTGGTATACAATGTATGACATATTGTATATAGTGTATGGTGTTTTGCAAATGGCCTATTCTTTAGGGTGTATGGCATACATCTAAGTGGACATCACAAAAAACATCTAAATTGATGTTTCAAAAATTGAGACACATCCATTTGTCATGTCATTTGTGACATTCTCATGTCTCCACTAACATGCTGTAACACACAGCATATGTGACATCACGTTCAAAAAAATAAACCTCATGTCACTATGGATGTCCAAAAAAACATGTCCGTGTCAGAGCAGGTGCCCTAATACAGAAGACCTAGGATAGAATGCAATTGCCATGTCATCAAATGCCTGAATGAAAAAGTGGTTGACATGGCATAGCCCGCCATGTTGGCACTGATATGGAGGTGAAGTAGTAGCCAAGTGGCAACATTTCATGACCTAGGAAGACCTTGTTTTGTGAGACGTCGTCCCAAATCTCCTTCAAATTGGACCAAGTTTTTTGTGATTTTACATGTTTTGGGGCATGTCCATTATTATGCATTTTTTGGGACATCCTTGTTGATGCAACTGACATCCAAAATAAAGAACATAGCATGTTATAGGCTTGTCACAAAATGTAGGTTTCTTCTAGTGCTAGAACCTCATTGTTGATGGGGATAAATGAATCAATGCACAACGAAAAACAACTTCATAATTTGATGAAACCATCACATCTCCACCCATCCTTCCATCCATCCTATCAAACCCAAAGTAGTATATGTAAAACCCACACCATATAACCCCATAGATTGCACACCCGCTATTCATTTGCAAATGAATCCACATAAATATGCCTCTCAAGATGAAGATCCTCTAGTACAATCACCCCATGAATTACAAAACAACATTTTGAACTATAACATGTGCATTTGGAGGTAGACCATCAAAACCCTGAAATTTTGCAATGCACTCAAATCTCTAATATGTGCCGCCATTCCAAAACATAAAGAAAACACTTCATGCTAAATCATATGAAATAAGGAAATTTCAACCTAAATGAAGCTTAAACCAAATCAAATAAACACTAAGGTTTGCCCACCGCAAGACATGAAAATACACAAAATAAAAAACAATTGAAAAACCTTAAAAAGTAACAAAACAAATTAGCAAAACTCAATATCTTCACTCACTACATCTCAGTCATTATACCACATCAAAATGTCCAATAGCTCTGAAGGATAACACCACAATACTCAATGCTCCAATCACATATTGGATTGAAATCACAACAAACCAATCACATTCAACCACTAGCTCATCATATAATGCTACCATCTAATTACAAATTGGATGAGAAAGCAATATTTCATGCCATCGGTGCTCTTGCTACAACTTCATTACATGCAAGTCACAAAAGGAATTTGAACCCTAGACCACCACTTTACTATTCGTATGTCACTAGAAATCACATCTAGTGTTATCCATGATGCTACCAAGTTGGGGGACAACACAAAACAAAGCAATTCTTACATCCAAAGCATACAACGACAACAAACAAAATCATACTTCAATTATGTCAAATGCTAAAACACAATCAAACAAGCCTTCAACTATATAACAAGTAACAATAGCAAAACACACACATTACTTACAACCATCACAAAATAGAGTTTGAATTCAATTCACAAAACCAAAACAGAAACACATGGTGAAATCACAATACCATTCTTTCTCTTGATAATTAGAAAAGGATCTACCTTGTAACTAGGGTACATGGTTTCTATGTTACATATAGTGTTTTACAATTGTGGGATTTCAAACGAACAAGCTCATAACCCTAGAATGCAAGGCTAGTTGCTGTGGAAATCATCCTTTAATTTTGGTAAAAAAACACCAAAAGGACTCATTGGAGGTCAAAATACTATGTAAGACCTTGCTTTTCACACAAAATTCCAAGGATGAACATGTACACTTTTGTCTTGCATAGAAGGATTCTCAATCATCCATCGGACACTTTTAGGCTGTTGCGTTATTATAGAGTTCATGCACACAGATTCAAAACAAGGAATCAAAGTTATTTTGGGGGGCTTATGGAAACTTTGGAGGTTATATGTGTTCAACTAAGGTAGACAAGCCCATTTCCACCTTGATTTGCAATCTAACTATATGGGAGCCAACTCCAAGAGGGGCACATTTTTTTGGAGGTGTGCGCATGTTTCATGAATCAAACCCATGTGGAATTATAATTTTCCAATTAAAATCATAATTTTTATGAATTTCTAAAGTGGTTTGCCTTGAAATTACAAAACAACCAATAAACTAGACTCATATATGTCCTATACACAACCTATAAGCACCATTCCATGTATCTATTAGCACTTGAGTATTCACCAATGAAGGCTTGACATGTCAAACCCTGTTGCCATTAATGCACTAAAATTGTCAGAAAATGGACAGATTTAGATGAGTTTTGTGGTGGAAAGGGGGCCGGAAGTATGATGACAGGTATAGGAAGTTGGCAGTTATGGGCTGGTTTACCTTAACCTCTAAAGGACCAGGGGTGCAAAATACAGTGTTGCAGAAGCCACCTGGTGGCCTTATGGTCCTTTAGGGGTTAAGTTATATCATTCAAAACTCCATGAACTAAGGTTGAAGTGTAGACAGGGTTTCAAACTTTTAATGTACCTTGCTCCTGACCTTGTCTGATTAATACGGTGATATAGTGATGGGGCAATCAGGCTCCACAACTTATTGAAACAGACAGTGGAACACAACTGGGTTGAAAACTTGAAACTAGACTCATTGAAGGTCAGTAGTCTGCAATGAACTTATTATGGAGATATGGGTGTCTCTAATTGTTACCCTTGTACCACACCTGCGGCCCAATTCTGCAATAACTTGACCCCTCACCGCCCAGGGGGATGTATTTCATCCACTGGAAAAGCGAGGGAAGTGTGAAAACACCCAAGATCAAATGTTATAATCTCAAAATGTCTGTTAGTCCACAAAAATGTTCTACAAACCTCGAAGGTAACAATCCATCAATCACAACAGTGAGTTCAACTCTTTCTGTGGACCCCAGAAACTCATTCTCCAACATTGGTTGAGAAGCATCCATTGCACGAAGCAACCATGGTTGGGAGGCAGTGATCCCCAAACTAGCTAAATTTCGCTTGGTTGCTACTTAATTTTTTCATGCCCTTAGTGTTAAATTCAAAAAAATCTTTCAAAAATGAACATTTGGCTAATTTCCCTAAACTTGTTCTGGGATCACTACTGGGAGGTGAGGAGTTTATAGTAATCCACCCACACTTGGTGTTAGGGAACCTAGTTTTTAACTTAAGGGAGGAGCACCCAATGGTGTCCGATTCTACAGAGCTTAATCATTTCAAGTTGTAAATGTAGGTAGACAGTAGAGAGCTTATTTTTTTGACCTAAAATGATATACTACCTAAGTTACAATCCAACTACATTTATGTTCAAGAATGAATTCTTGACCTAGAAAGGGATGCCATTGGGTGTTCCTCCCTTATGTCATTGTTTTTTTCTTATGCCTGTTATTGTGGAATTAATTCATGTTGCTCTGGAAGGAGCATGCCTTGGACCTAAAAATATCAGTTAAGAATCACAATTGTTCAATAGAAGAAACATTTGTGGGTCAATGCAAAATTATTGTGCAAGCAAATATTGTTCTTAGCAACTAAAATTTTGAACAATGTTTGCGATTGAAGGACACTCGGTGTATGGATAGTCTTTGAAATATTGAAAATTCAGTATTAACCCAATAAGCCGACACTCATGACTAAATGGTATTTGATGAATGACTTTCATTAAAATTGTGTAGAAACAAAGAATGCACCTATTCATCATGGAATGTGATCATTTTGTATTGACTCCCTTGGTGATAGGGCTCGATTTTTCTAGTGTTAACTTTGAAGTGCCTTTGGGTGGAGTGCCAACTATAACCAAAAAAATTGTTGCACACTAACACATTCAATTTTTTTTGTGTTGTTTGATAGTTCAAGTTATTCAATAGAGCAAATGTGGGATCCTCAAGAACCTACACAACTCCACAAAGGGTGAAATCTCAAAATTACAATCATCAAATTTGCAAAAGAAAGTCAAAATGTCCTAAATGGAGCAATAGTTTTTAACATCCAAAATCCTCTGCAATGGAGAGTACAAACTACATTTAAATTTCTAGGGAGGAAAAGGATGTAGATGTAAACAAAATCACCAAATTTCAAAAGAATTTCAAGCCATGATTTAGGACATATTGTCTCATGAGTGAAAAGGAGTCGAGGTCAAGGTTAAATTCATTCGAATTTTTTGTTTTCAAAACAATTTAAAATTTTTTAATTAGAATTTATTCCATATTATTTCAACGATTATTTTGGGTAGATTGTTCTATAATTGATAAATTTTCTTTATACATTACACTTTTAAAATTTTATCGTATGGTAGTCACAAGATTAAAGAAGATAAGATTTTATTCATAGTACATGATTAGCAAGAGTATATTTTGCAATTGTCATAATTTGAACCCTGAGCAAGCTTCAAAAATTCTCTCTTTTCTAAAAATCTCTAACACTAATTTGAAAATTGGGAAGATATCATATTTTTAATGTATGTATGTATATATATTTGTTGTACATGTCAAAATGGAAATGTGCTTAGAGCAAACTAAGGTAAACCAACCTATGACATGTAGAACAAGTGGTTTGCCCTCTTGTTATTACCAAAAATATTCAGATTTTTGTCCATACAAGGACAAATGTGAAAAATGAAGAGAGCAATTAAATTTATTTTTTGACTTAGTATGTATTTGTTGTGAATTTTTGAAGTGTGTTACCCAATTGGTCCAAAAGAGTCTTTAGATTACTCCCAAACCAACAAAAAGTGTATCCATAATGGTCATCTTACCACCTAAAGGAGTCACAACATTTCCTAATATGGCTACAACATGAAAGAAAAAAGAAATCACTTCTTGTGATGAATTTACATTGAAAAAGTAGAAGTTCCTAAAGTAGTCACTAACAAGGATTTTTTTTGGCATTACAATGCTAGATTGCACCAAAAAAATAATTTGGCTAAAAAATGGCAACAAATTATGAAGTTTTTTGCCAAAAAAATCTCAAATTAAAAAAAATCTTGGATGATTTCACTAGATTGTAGATGAAAACAAAATTATGGACATGTGATATGTGCTAATGTGATATTCTCTACCCAAGACTACTTCAAAATACTAGTCTCTAAAGCAAGCCTAAAATCTTCATGTATACTTATTTTTTAGCAAATCCAACAGCAAGATCCTTTAGTTAACTTATTAGAGTACACCCTCCTAAAATTTTAGAATAAAAAACCTTACCAATTGCAAGATCACGATGTTTGGGTTTAAAAAAAAAGCATTTTCAACCCTTCCCAAATGGTTGGGTTTAGTCTTTCAAAAATTTTACATAAAAATGTGTAGATCCTACAACTTGTTACTTTATATAATATGTTGAAGAAATGATTTGGGAATACATATAAAAAATTTCAAAAAAGAAATTCATATTCATGCTTGAAATAAATAGTATGTTGTATGAAATAGAGAATGATTCAAAATACAAAATTGTTAAGAATTTAGTTACAGAATTGAAAAATGCCAATCCCAGTGGTTGCAATGTTATAATAAACAATCTACATCCTAAGGTTTTGTATGTGACAAATTTATGTCAATAGAATGCAAATTAGAGTAAAGTGCAATGCACTTTGAATGAGGAAATTGGAATTATATATATGTATAATATTAACCCTTAAAGGACTGAGGCACTTTTTGGGCAGAAATTGTCAAAAACTGCCACTTTTTAGGGGAGTAAGAAAAAAATGAAAAAAAAGTTGTTTTTTCAAAATTCAACTGTACAAATTTGTTCTAAAATCCTTTGCAATCATGTGGAAATTTTTTTAGAAACTTTGACCACATGGATTGAAAGATTATAATGTTTGAAATTAGGTGAAATTTTTTTTTCCAACCTTGGCATGTGATATGTGCTTCTCTAAACATACATGAAAGAATTTCAGGATTTAAATAAAACAATTCACCCCAAATGGAGTGTATACTATTAAACATTTGGCATCATATGGTTGTTAATATTTCTTATTAAATCATATCCATAATCCAAACAAATGTTCTGTGTAAGTGCCCTCACAAACAAACATCTTGATTTCAAAAGATAGCAACAACAGAAATAGTTTGGGTTGCTAAATGCAAATTAAAATATTTTCTATCAATTGTGTCATAGGACAAATAACATTTCAAATTGCAAACTATAGATTATCTATGATAGGAAATGAGGCCTCAAATCTTTGATTCATTAAGAATCTTCAAATTTCATTCAAATTCATATTACTATACTTCTCAATGTATATCTCTTTTTTGAAGAACATGAATGTGCACTTTCTACAACACCAATGGCGCTGGATCTTCAATGATATACAATATGCAATAAAACAATAAAAGCACTATGGCCCTAAAAAGAAGCATTGCCAATTTTTGGAATGATTTCGAAAAGTGGTCACAATTGAATCTGTGGAAGTCGTTCACTTTGAAATTCGTTAACTTCCAAACTATGGATGCAACTTGGTTTTGTTTTTGAAGAAATGTAGTATATACAAGATACTACAACATTTGTGGATTTTGTTCACTCATTTTCAAATTTTGGCACATAGAATGAAATTGAACAAAACATACTCAAATTTAAGAGTTACAACATACCCCTTGCCAAACCCTTTGGTCAGTACACATATTTACACAAATTTAGACTGATCAATTGATTTTTTGTTGCAAAAGAACAAATTCAAGAGTTTATCACACTGGATTTCATCAAAGCACTTTTCAGTAGAAACAAACGTTATAGATGGTCAAAAGCAAAATAGATAACTTCCCATTGTTGTCCCTAGGAGGACTATTCTTGTCCTAGAGCTTTCGATTGTGGTATACATAGCTTACCATCAGTAGTTCCAGACCAAAAACCAGGGTGAAAAACAAGCATATTCCCTCTCAAACAGGCTAACATCCACACTAAAGAAATGCACCATTAGCTTAGGATGCAGGATGCTTGCAACTTGCACAAAGAAATGATTTGCATGCTTCGAAAATCACATTTTCAAATCATCGAACCTGAAAGCGTTTGCAGGCATTATTTTCCATAAACGCATCACCAAGTCCTATACAATCAGATTTTCAAATGACGTTGGCATTAAGACGGTGGATTCGAAAACCAATGCACTTCCAGGCTCTTGCAAATCCATCACACTGATGCCATTCAACTGTTCGACCAATGTTGCTCAACGATTGCCAAGAAAATTCATTTGTCATCCAGTCCTCGACACCGCTGGCATCCTCTCAATCCTTCCATTGACAACGCATATCTCTGTGTCGTAAGATCAAGCTCTGTACAAAATTCCTAGGTCAAGTAACCAGGAGGTGCTGATCAACAACAAAGATAAGCAATTAGAAGAATACTCTACCTCTAACTTTCCACGACAAGAGAAACTCCGGTGGAACCGAATCCACCTTCGCCACGGACTGTGGCGTCCAAATCCTTCACTTCCACAACATCAGGAGTGACGATGAGCTCCAGAATGAGCTGCGCAATCCGATCTCCGGCTTTGATTTCAAAATCAGAGTCTGCATGGTTGAAGAGGATGACACCAACTGGCCCACGGTAATCGGCATCGATCACCCCAGCGCCAACATCGATTGAGTTCTTCCATGCCAAACCTGAGCGGGGAGCTGCACATTGAGCACGGTCCGTGAGTCAAAATAAATTCCAACTTCATTGCCAATCACCCCATTATTTGGTACCTCCAAAACGAATGAACAAGGTCATTTGGTCATCTGGGTTTCGAAATGGTCATTTCGATTGGCCATATTGTGAAAATTTATCCAAATTTACATGATCAGAGCCAGTAATGGACAGTAGGCGTGTTGGTCAAAAACTAAAATTAGAAGAGGACAAATGGAGCGCCACTGTCACCTACTCGAACCTGCTACAAAATTGAGCACAATTTGGACTCCTCGATCCTTTGGGGGGTAATCTCGAGAAACAGCTAATGTAATTCGCTGCACCACTAGCCTCAACAAGATGCGAGCACAAGCAGTAAATGTCATACGAAACATTAATAGACAAAACTCACCAACGCGAGCGTATGTGCCTTCAGGAATGGCAATGGACAAGTCAGTCTTCACAAGCGCTTTGCCTCGGGCTGGCACAACAGTATCATAAGCACTGCGAGAATAGCAACCAATCCACCATCAATGCCAAAGGCTATCCATGAGAAACCCGTCCAAGCCATAACAAACAATACTACAGAGCCAAACCCTAACTGAAGACTCAGCAAGACAAAGTCCACACCTAGAGAAATTTAAAAATGAGAAAGCGGGGGGAAGAGCGTAAGATCCTCCAAAGCAAGAGATGGGTGTTCCAAACCTGGACAGATCGTAACCAGCTGCGAGAGCGGAACCCCGCGAAGGCACGACAGCATTCTCCGACAGCTTCTTGATCTTCAACGCCTGCGACGCAAGGACCACTTTGCCATTGGTGATATGCCCGTTGTTGTTGTCGTTGTCCAGCTTCGGAATCTTTGCTTGGGGTTCCATTGCGACAGCAGCAAGAACAGGGCTCCAGAGGTGGAAAGGCGCAATGGAGGGGGTGAACGGGAAGGCGAGCACGTTGATTCGCAACATGAAAATTTGCAACTTCAAAATGGGCGAGCTGCGAGTAACGGCACTGTGGTGGCGCCAACACTCCGTCAGATTTGGCGGGAGGAACTGGCGGGAACACACGCAGTTGCCAATATTACTTGGGTTTCCGTGGTGTATCACGAAATTGAACAAACTCTAGACTCAAGAGTGACGTGATTGCAGCCAAAGGTACCGGTAGCTCAAATTCATTGATGATGAAATTGGAACTGCTGTTTGGTAATACAAAATTCGAGGTATTAGAGTTAATCATAAAGTGTGTGCAATGTATGACCACGAGTAAGAGTTTGGAAAAAACACATGACGAAATTCCTTGGAGCACTAAAACTGGGGTTTGGTGGAGTTTGGTGTCGTATTTCTTTTGCACTATCCTTAGTTAAACCTTCCTCTAACACCCATTTACAAACATAGGATGAACTTTACAATTAACTTTGTCATGCACAAAACCCTACTTGATCACCTACAATGACAAGCTTTATTCTCCTATAATATCCACGATAATCTATTCAATAAATGTTTTTCTAGCAACGCTTTTATGTATTTGGGGTCATCACTCCAAAATCTTGCAAGGGAGGTAGACAAAAGCAAATCTTAACATAACCATGGAGGAGAAAAATCAGCAAACTAGCACTACTCAATAGGGTTAATCATAAAGTTTGTCTTGTGTTTATAAATGTGTGTCAAAAGAAGGTTTAACTAAGAATAGTACAAGAGAAACATGACACCATACTCCACTAAACCCTAGTTTTGGTGCTCCAAGGAGTTTTGCCAAGTGTTTTTTCCAAACTCTAACTCTTGGTCCTACAATGCACACATTTTATGAATAACTCTAATACTTGGGAATTTCAATCTTTCAATCAATACTTACTAGTATACCTCGTACCATTGCTACAATCAAAATAAAAGTAAAATTGATTTTCTAATTTTTTAATTCATAAAAAATTTGAAATTTAATCTTTCATACCATAGGTCCAAACACCATGAAACAAAGCCTATGTAATCCTTCTCATAGAGAGCTTTGTGATGGTACCAAGAACGTGACCTTAGAACACACAATCCAAGAGATTTCAACATATCAAACCAACAAAACAAACAAATAACCTAACTTAAGGTATAGATATTACGGCTCATTGATGTCCCAATTTTGAAACCATCAAAATTAACAAAAATAATTGTTAATTTATTGTTCTAAAAATAGATGACAAAGTTTTAGGAAAATTATTTTTCAACTATCAAACTTTGTTACATTGAAAAAAATTGTATATTTAGGATTTGTTGAACTTATCATGCACTTACGATATATAATTGAAAAATGGCCTAATTTGCCTCTTTGATGCCATGACCCCTTTTGTCGTACTTACATGATAATTTTTGGGTGTCCCAAAATTGAGTTGTCTTGGTTCAATTCTAGAACTTGGACAATTTGAAATGGCCCAAAGGATTGTAAATTGGGCTAGTTCTAAATAGTACTCAGACCTAGATAAAAAGAAGTCCTATTGAGTATTTTGAAATTTCTTTCTAATGGTCACAACAAAATCCACCATACAACCTTCATTGATTAGAGATATGGATTTCAACATGGGCAAAAGGATGTTTCTAGATTTCGAAAGAAACTAATAAAATGAATGGTTGATTGCAAGAAACACTTGCCCTATTTTTTGTCCCCTAGTCCTTGGATGGGTGTTTTTTTGCTCATAACTTTTGCATCATTTGTTCATTTGGCATGAAATTTGGAATGAAGATACATGTGGTAGTTTTAGACATTGAGTAATTTTTTTTTAAATTTCAAATTATTTTACTATTTTTGAACTTCCCCCAATTGGATGTCTCTCTTAGTCATTTTGGAGTTTTTTAGTCCTATTTTTTACCCAAAAAAGAAAATTTGAAGCCACAAATTAGACATGATGGAGGCCTACTTACATTACAAGGACTGACATTGAGTTTTTATGAAAATAGCAATATGTTGGATGCACATATAAGGTCAAAGTTACCTTCCTTTGTGCGAAGGCTATGGTGAGGGGAAAAATTTGCTACATAAATTTTTGGATGCAATGCGAGTGCAATCTTCTCTAACAAAATGGCTTTTTAATGGAGATTTTTTGAATTGTTCTAGAATTTTTTTTAAATGAAAAGGTCCACAAACCCCTATTCTACTACTTTCTGCTTCCAATGGCTTCTATAGTAACCTGCAATAGTCTACAATATTGGATAGTTTGGCATGGTACTTAATCGACAATGCAAATCTAGAGGTGCCTCAAATCGATGGTTTACATCTATTGGCATGTTGCTAACACATAGTATTGATAGTTCTACATAATATCGTTAGTCCTACGGCCAAAAATGTGAAGTATTTCTTGCAATCCTCCGAATTTATTTAAGCTTGATTTTGACTCTCTTTAAAAACATCAAACAAAATTCTTAAAATTAGATATTATACTAATTTGAAATTAAGAATATGAACAAGCTTCCAAATATAGAATGACAAGGAATTTTGGCTATACTATGATGTTCTACACTTTTTAACAAATGTATGATAAAAATATGAAAGTTTAAAGGTCATTTTGTATTTGATATGGGAGTTCAAAGGACTTCAAATTAAATCAATATAATGCAGTGCTACTATTTTAGACTATCTCAAATAGTGTGATTGTCATTCTATTTTAAAATATATTCATCCAAATTAGAGGACAATTGAGGGCTTTAAAAGCCCGTTTTAGGGTTGTTCCCTGCCATTTGATGTTTTTCAGCAACATTAGAGGGCCGTTTCAGGTTGGTTCCCCATACTAGGAACCAACTAGTTCTGGCCAGATTAAAATAAAAAATATATTCAATTTTTTAAAATTATTATTTGATGTGGTAGAACTTCGGCCACATCAGCTAGCTATTGTGGTTGCGTTCCCACAGTCCGAAAATATAGGGAAACTCGCAAGAACTTGTGGGAACTCACAGCTCTTAACAGGAGCTAAATTTCATCTAATGATTGTTCCTTGTGCTGCCAAAAATTGGAAATCAACTCATAATAGGTTGAATTTCTGAATTTTGGGGGAAACAAATTATTTTTTTTTTCCCGAAAATTTCTAAAAAGTATTAACAAACTTAGAAGTGAATTAAAAAAAGTTTAAAAAAACTAATTAAAAATTAAAAACTAATATTATTTTCTAACATGGTAATGATTGTGCCACGTCATACTGTTGATGTGGCGAGTTCCCACAACTTAGGAACGCAAAATAACTTGCAACCTCTTCATGCCCTCAAATTTCATCTAATGCTTTCACCTAAAATTCATCTAATTTTTCACACTAATTAGTTCATGTTCATCCAAATTAGTGTGAGGAATCTTGCACTACTCAAACTTTTGTACTAATTGAATTAACTTGTATTATGTCTTCTACTAAAGATTCTTAATCTCTCTATTTATATTTTAGCACACAACAACAATAAACACACTAGTAAAGGCTTTATCTCTTTAATACAGACTCACTTTTTTAGCGAGGTAGCTATGCAAACTTCTTCAAAGAGTCAAATTAACTTCTATTGATGCAAAGCCTCCTCTCCTTTGGTTTAGATCCAACAAAATAATCCACCTCTCATCACTTATCATGTGTACTTCAAGAAACTTTCTAACTTGGACTAGATGAAGCGAGTGTGTAGGGGAGTCAGAATACACCAATTGCCAAGAGAATCTGAGGTGGCAACACAAGCACATGAGCCTTACAAGAACAAAGAAGGCTCCACCTTTGCCTAAATAAGTGAATTAATTTTGGGAGTAGTGTTGCAAAGCACTTGCGCTCTATTTTGCCATAGTTACCCTCCCTCCTTAGTCTCTTCTCTCCATTCAACAACATTACTTGTTGCTTTGGTGGATGCGTCACCTTCCGCTATCATCATGGCTCAATAGTAGTCTCTATGATTTGTTCCTTGGTCTGGAACTTATCAAAGCCAGAGGAGGATGGAGTGGATTGTGGATGATTGATTGTTATTCAAAGTAGGTATTTTGGGGCCCATAGGTTGAAGTTGTCGGACAATGCATATGAATTTTGTCATCACTAGAAGCAACTTGAGGGTTATTGGAACAACATTGACTAGAAGAGTGTCATTTTGAGGTCGTTGCTAATAATTGAGGTTGTTTGTAATTTGGATTTTATTCTAGTAATTGATTGTGTCATAGAGCAAATACATAATATTTGTTAGGGTTATTTTGCTTTATGCTTTGGAATAATGAATTCAAATTTTTTTGATGGATGGCTACATACTTGTATCTAAATAGCCTCCAATGGTAATGGGCATGGATCCTATTGGAGTGTCTCTAAATTATGACAGTGCGCCTCAAAAGCAGATATAGTTGTTGTCATTGAAAGACATGTCTCTTTTGAGTTTTCACGTTGTTGTTAGCTTCTAGGTCTAATCAATAGGCCATTGCTAGTTCCTTTGGCGTTTAAAATATTGTCTTAGACTTTGTCCTTTTGTCTTCTATGCAAAACATGCAAAGTTAGCCCAAAGATCCTCCGCAACAAGGTGTGAGCTCCCGATTTGTCACTTGGGACTCATAGACTTTTTTTTCCATTTTTTTCCAATTTAGTCAAGTTTACTATGCAAAAAACTCAAAAAAGAGTGTTGAGCCCAAATACTTATATTACACACTAATATGAATATTTGGTCTAAAATAGAATGCTACACCTAAAATAATCCTAAATCTAGTATGTGAATAACTTATAAATTGAGAAGTTGTAGAAGTGTAGACACCAAGTGAATATGATCTTAATTGCCTAAACCTAATCCACTTATGACAGATTTTGGCTAATACTAGTGAAGGAATTCCAAAGATAGTTTTTTGTTTCCTAAATTGTTCTGAAAAATAGTGGAACCCCCAATTGTTAGCTTGCAAGTGATACAAACTTAAGATGGACTAATGGAAGGCATCTATGGCAAAAGTATGATGTTCTATTGACAAAATCATGCTAGGAACTCAACGGTGAAATTAGTTTGTCAAGATTCCTTTCTATATGAAAGATTCTTTGATCATCAATAAATAAAGGAGATAATGGGATTTTCTTCTTCTTCGAATTTATAGAGTAAAAATGTGAGACTACAAATCTCTTTTGGAATTTTGTAAGAGATTCTATAAAAATTTCTGTAATTTTTTTACTTATAAAAAACCCTCTACTAGATGGTCAACTTTTTAACCCTACAATGGAAAATTCATATAAATTACCTAGGCCATAGTAAAAACTCACTAAAAATTACCATATATTTTTATGCTAATAATGTGTTCCAACAAGTTTCAAGGCATTCCCACATCCAAAAATATCCGAACAAATGAGATTCTCTAATTTTGGCAAATTTAAAGATTTATTGTGGAGTTCACCAACGTTTTGGGAGCATAAGAAATCAAGATGAGGCCAAAGCAAGGTCTTTTTTGACTCCCATATACCTTCCTAAAAGCCTAGGCTACTTACTTCTTTCCAAAAAAATTAACTCCCAAAGTTGGATTTTTATCTCTTTACAATTTTAAGTTGGCACTAGGATTCAATGATTTTGTTGTTGTCACATTGTAAATGTGTACATGACATTAGATGGAATTTAGCTATATTAGAAGACCATTTTAGGTTGGTTCTCCATGTTGGGAACCAACTACAACTAGCTGAAATTGAAAATTATGAAAAAACTAACATTAAATTTTTTCAATTTAAATTTCTTTAAAATTATAAAATATGAAATAAAAAATAATTTATTATTATTATTTGGCATGGCTATTGCCTAGCCACGTCAGCTTGTTGTTGTGGCCAAGTTCCCACAATTTGAGAACTTGGGGGAACTTGCAGGTTCATTGACTAGGTGAATTTCGTCTAATGATGTAAAATATATATTGACATGTTAAATCGGAGTTTTTTTTGTAGAGTTTCAAGAAGCAAAAAGAATGATGCTTTTGGTAAACTCTATTTTCTTACCTTTTGTAGACAACTATTTGATTTTAGTTCTTTTATTTTTATACTTAGATATATTTAAAAATTTTAGTTCATGTGTTAAAAGCTACTGAAACCAAAGGTGAAGCTTGTTTTGCCTTTATTTTTATTATAAAAAAAATTCAAACTCTATGTAGGGAATATGGATAGAGTTATAAGAAAAAAGTAGATGACTAATGGATGAATTGTGGTCAATGTGGCATTTTAGAGGCTGAAATTCACTTGTTTAAGTGGATGGGATGGAGGACGAGGTAGAGATCCTTCTTTGTCCTTGTCATAGTTTGTAGGAGAGAGCCGTGATTTTGGAGAGTCATAGCATGATGTGTTTTGTGAATTTGTTAATGAAAATTTGGGAGTATATTTTTCTTCTTTTTGTGATTCCAAAAACTTATCACTCACTTCATTTGGAGTTTATATCAAAAAGTTATATTTAATGGAGTGTGAGAGGGATGATTGTTTTAGAGTTAGAGGGCAAAAGCTTTGAGCGCTCATAAGTTTTTGGTGAAAAAATATTTTCTTTTGAGATTTGGTATGACTATGTAATGAATTGATAATTTTCCAAAGAGCTATTACTCTATTAGTTTGGATTTAGAAGGCAAAAGTTATGGACTTGGTGGTAGAGTAGTGAGGAGTTGCCTTTGAATTGAAGAGAGAAAACTTTGACCAATTATGAAAGTTGGACAATATCATCTTTTGAGTTGAAATTTAGAAGGTTAGTAGATAATTGTATTAGCTTCTTAAAAAACCTTCACAACCTTCAATTGGAGTTTTTTAAGTGAATTTTGCACTCAAGTGAATATTGAACATTTCTTCGAAAGATCTTTGAGGTTTATACACTTCTACTATCTTTTTACAATTTTATGGTATTTTATTTTATCTATATGATACTATGTGAGTATCATACAAGTATGAACATGATTTGGAGTTTTTATGGGATTTATTTTACACTTTATCACATGATCCTTCATATCTTGGGCCAATTCTAGTTGTAGTTAAAAACTCAACATTTTCCTAGGGCAAACCCTCTCTACTTGACATCATGATAGAATAGGGGTAAAGAGAGCTATTGCATTAAAATGGCCTTAGAAAGTTAATGGTACAATTCATTTGTGATTGGGAGTCTTTTCTAAAAGTTAGAATTTTGGACCACCATAGCAAGTAAAAAATCTGAAAGATTAGGATGAAAATCCTAAATGATTGGATTACCTTCGGAAAAATGAGAAGGGGTGCCCTTGGAAATTTATTTAAGTGTGCCCTTTTCTTTCTCAAAATACACCTTATTGATACTTTGACTCTAGTAGGTCCATTATAGTAAATTTTGGACATTTTTGAATCAAACTTACCAAATGGCTGTTCCTTGAATCCTTTGATGCTCCATTTTACTTGTTTTTTAGGCAAACTCTGAAGGACATTGGGGGCCTTTTAAAGCTTATATTCTCTTACACTTCTTGTTGTGTATTTTATACTAATAAATTGGTTTCAAAATTATTTTGCTAACTTATACTAATCCTAGATATTAGCCTCTTTCATACCTTGGCAATATGGCTTAGGCCTTAGGGGGCCTTCTAATGCATGCTTGTTGTAGTTTACACGCTTCTAAGTTGGAATCCTTAATTGAAAATTATCTTAGAAGTTGTGAACTTGTTTGTACCAACATGTGGTTGTACTAACTTGTTTCGTACTAACCTATGGATTTGACACTTTGACAAGTTTTCCTTGTCCAAACCTTGTTCTCTATTTCCCTTGCTTTTTGTAGATTGATGAAGTTTTGGCTTCCTTAGTACCCAAGTATATTGTCTTCTTTGCAAAAAAGAAAAGCACAATGAAGCTTTAAACTATAGGCTTTAGAAAATTTCCCCCAAATTCCCAAATAGTTCTCAACAACCAAAAATTTGTATCAAAGTTTAAGCCCAATGTTGTTTCCAAAACATTGTTGCACCTCTTAGTGACATTTACTACTTTAAGTTTTAACTCTTTAGTGACACTAAAGGTCATGCTCTCCTAACATTGCACATGCCATGCATCCACAATGTTAGGTTCCAACTAGTTATAGGGTTCTCCATTCTTTTGTGACTTCAACACTTCCATTCCAACCCTTAACTCCCACAACACACTGGGCATGTCATTTGATGACATGGGACGGAATCGCCATTGATGTCTAAGCACTTGGTGGAGGCACTACTCCCCACCGGTGCTAACTGCCCTTGAATGGGACCCAACTCCCCACTAAGCCCAACTCAACTCATTTTGGGACTCACTAATTGGGACTTACCAAACGAGACTCACACCATGGCCTAGTGTGGAGTGGGACACCATCCAACTGGTATCAAGGAATGCACAAGCACTCCATGGTAACACACAAGTGGTGGTAAGGCTCTAACACTAACCTTACTATCTGGGGCCTTTTGGCTCACCATGGCACCATCCGGGAGTGAGGAGTGAGACCACCCCTCTTCATAGTACTCTTTGTGGGATTTGGCAGCCCCCCCCTCCACACACACATATTAGAGGTCACCGGGAACCCTCAAGCATTAGAAAAATAAAAAGGGAGGTTGGGGGCTATGAGTTTGTAGTGACTTTCATGAGGACTTAGTGAATATGACGAGCCCGTAGGCAATGATTACAACAAGTCGTGTTGGCAGAATTGTGACGTCCTAAGGGGTCATGTCCAATAAGAGGCTAGCAAAGCACGTACTTTCTTGACAACTCATTTTTGCAGGTCATTTGCGGTACACTTTGCAAAACAAGCTTGGAAACCCCGCCATATCCAATTCTTGCACAATGAGTACTAAATTTCTGAAGGGAGCACTTGTTTTCTACAGCCTTTGAGTGTAGGGAGGGTCTCATTGATAAGTGAACAATATCTTTTGGTTACGATATGAGTGATGGTGGTATTGTTGCTGCATTGCGTTTGCTGGGAATTGTGAAATAATTGTGGATTTGTCAACGTCAACAAACTAACTTATTTTGGATGCTTATCTTTCCACTTTGAAGTGCAACTAGTTAGGTCTTCTAATTTAGGTTTGAGTTTTGTTATTTAACCTCGTTTTAAAATGATTCGGAAATCTCAGCATTGAATTCTATACTTGAATAGTTTCTCCTTGCATTCTATTTATTGAGCTATTTCCAAGGACATTCTTGCATTCAAATTTGTTCTATCTTTGAAAGATCAAAAATAGTTTGTATTGCATACTTTTGTTGAAGATAGGTAATATATTTACTTCATTGTTTCAAAATATTGGTTCCCTAATGATGCTTTGATGTTCAAGCTATTGTGTATATTGGATTTGTAGGGTTTATACTTTTTTGAGATGCAATGAGAGCTCCAAGCTGTACGATAGATTCTGTGTTGTTCTTCAATTCTCAAGATGACACAAGTGCTTGGATACCAACAAAAGTTGGTGTGAACTCTTGGGTAATTTTGCAACCAAGTAAACAAGGCAGTCATGCTAAAGATGTCAGAAAACATGGAGAGTGCGGCTACAAAGCAAAGATTCTTAAGTTTCGTGCGACAGGACCAAGAAGTATTGTCTTTGAAGTTCTTGTCCAACATGCATACATGCAACGCCACTTGGATGCAAGTTGTAACCTACCAACAAGAGCTTGCAACTGTGAGTATAATCAATTTCTATTTAAGTTTCTTGACTTCATTTTTGAATTCTTCTTGAAATCTATTGCCTTAGATCATTATTGTTGAATGAAGAAAATGCTTTGGAGTCAATGACAATATTAATAGTACCTAATATAAAGTTTCCTTCACAAATTTGTATCTCTCAGATTTCACAGATTGGGTGAGCCCGAAGTCTATTCTTGATGTAATTGTAGTTGTATACGCTGAGATTGGTGAAGCTCAACGAGGAAACCAAAGTTATAAAGAATTGCTTCAAAACAATGTATTTTTCTACAATGCAAAGTACATTCCACAGAAATCAAAAGCAGGTTCTAGCAATCTAAAGATGCTTCCTCTTCCAAGCTTTGATAGCTCGGATTGGCCCTTGCCAGATATGGTAACTACTGAGGCTTTCAGAGCTCGAATGCGCCAAGGCTTTTGGTTGGCTATGAAACCTACTGTTGGATCTCGATCAACTCATATCCAATGCTTTATTCCTATTCAGGTTGTAGTGGATTTATTTACATTAACCAATTGGCGTCGAACTCCTACACTTTTCATTTTTAAAAACTTGAACGAACAAAGCTTCAAATCATTGATGGACGATGGCTGGGATACAAAAATTACCGTTGGATCAGACATAATCAAGTGCATAGTAGACAAAACATCGTTGGTCTTTCGATACCACATTGGGAGGTCCACACTATACGTAAATTTTCAATATAACCACCTACGTCTATTGCATGGATCAATTTGGGAAAGCCTTGAAGAGGTCATAGTACAGGATGGTATGGTAAAATTGGTATGCCACTTAGTCAATCGGCAACCACAGCTACTTGAATTGGAAGTTGTATCACATTGGACATTATCAAGTGTCAGGCAAGAGATAATCATTGCCCTTGGAGATCAAGAGAACATTGACGAATTCAACATGCATATTTTAGAAGGAGGACAATTTCGAGAGAAGGTGTAACTAATTTGGTCTCTCATTATATATGCTATTATATTCTCTTATTCATGCTTCTTGAAACACTACTTGACTGAAATGCTACTTTTAATTTCCTTGTCTTATTGACATTATTTCTTTTTGCATGTGGATGCAAATCAATGTTCGAAATGAACAGAATATAGTTGTTGCTAATATACTGGCCCCCAAGACATTTCAAATTGTTTTCCAAGGCAAGTACATTGGATTCTTTACTTATTGTATGCATACCTTGGTTATTAACCCTTAAAGGACGTAGCTCCTCATGACCAAGGTAGTTACCAAAATGCTTGGATTACTAGACCAATAGGTGCATTCTTTGTTTCTACAATGAACAGTCAAGTCATTGAGATGATGATATGTCATTGGTAACTGATTGTGTCGCATCGTTGTAGGCCTGGATACTTGCATCTAATAAGAATTCTCTTTTTTTTTGAATAGCTTCTTCTGTTCCTATAACTGGTTGAATTCTATCTTCTTTCATTTCCTTATTATGGAATTGGTGATGAATTATTCTATACTAGTGCTCATATATTTGCAATAGAGGACTTATCTTTTTTCTGCCTCCACCATGTTGGGTATGCTTGTGGTATGCAGATTTAGCGGCATGATGGGAATATTCCATTCCCTGACAACTCCAGACTGAGAGCGATCCGTATTCTTTTACAAACCAAGGTCCATGTTTCACAAAAACATGCTGCCATGCAAAGAAGAGTAAGTTAGTAAGTAAGTAAGTCGGTCTCATTTGCAATTTTTACTTACAATGTTTTAGTGTGGTGAAAGTGAATAGGGTCCTAGTTTACTTACAATATAGTGTGTCACATGAGATTCACCAAACACTTTGATGAAAAGTTTTCCCCAGTCATGAACTAGAGGCTGGAAGCTTGAACGTTCTTCTTCTGATAGTGACAAACCGGTAAAAAATGGTAACAATTTTTCAAAGGCAACCCATAATTGAATGTGACTCCTTCTTGTGTTTCCATTGTCTCTAGTAATCTTCATTGTTGCAATAAGATCTCGCCATACGGTGATAGATCCTGCCAAATTAGATGGTTTGAACAATCTCGCACATTATGCTCCATTTAAAGAAGGCTTATTTGGAACATTGTTGTTTTTCCCTGATAACTCTTTGTCTTTAAATATCTTGACGTTGCCTCCATGCATGCCGATTGCTGACAAAATGTTCTCTACGTCTTTTATAGCAATTTCTTGGATTTCTTTATTCTGAATTGTCCATATGTGTTGGAATATCAAATGCAGAATTTTCTCACAAATTCTATTTAGTGCATGTAACGTACACATGTGTACTTGTTCTAATGGTACAGGGAGAATTGGCTTCCACCTACTCAGTGTATCAGGTCCATTAACTGGTTTGCTCTCCACATTTTCTGCAAACAATCCTCCTTTCCACGTCAAAGTTCTTTTATTAGCTACAGCTTGTGCTTGCGCTTCAGATGCTATTGTTATCTTTGTTTTCTCTTGTAGGCAGTAAATGCAAGAATGTTTTGCATTAGCACCTCCCTGTAATCCATACAGAGCTTTTATAGTCTTCATATCTGCTGATATATGCCATTCTACTCGGAATGAACCGATTCCTTGTACGTAAAGCTCATGCCCCTCTCCTTGAGCCTGCATAACTTCTGGGATCTTTGTTTTCATGAGTACCCATTTAAAAACTTCGTGATTCTCCTTTGGTAGCCTGAAGCATCCCACTGGCCAAATTTCTCTCTCTGCTTGCACAGAAAAATATGCTTCACTATCCTTAGTTACCTTTGAATTTAGAGCACGGTTCATGAGAGTGATACTTATCCTCTCCATTTTCTCACTGTGGACTATTTCAGCCTCATCCATTTTCATCACAAAGATGAGTGGATTTGATCCTATTTCTGCAATAACACAAGTTTGATTAATTTAGCTTAGAAACAAGAAAGAATATTAAGTTAATTTCTTTTGATAGCACATTCTACAAATATCAAGAGAGAATCATATCAAAGAAGAATATATGCTTGGCACAAATTAAAATATGTAATAATAAAGTGCACAAAATATCACTTACTATATGTTATTTAAATTTTTTAATACTAAGAACTTAATTGCATGAAAAAATTAAAATTCCCATTAGTACCTTCCGTTGAAATGCCGTATAATTGGATCATCATTTTTTGTACAACTTCTAAGTCAACAAAGAAGGAATTGAAGTTGTTTAATGTCAGGAATTCCGGTTCTTTCTTTCCTTTCACTTTGGCTGCAACTTCAAATGTACCGCTCAAAGAATAATAGTCACCTATAAGTTCTGAAAGTGACTCGTTCATTTCCTTTCGAAGTTTTGCAACTGAGTGTGGATTCGGAAGGCAATTTAAGCGCAATCCTTTCCCAGCTGACTTGATACCGCCTTTGAATCTCTTGAAGATGGCTCTGTAACCTGTTTGTGTGATACCGCTTTGATCGCATGTCTATAAAACTGCATGACTATCGACATGCTCTCCGACTTTCTCTAAAATTTGATTCGTGATTTCAACTCCAACTCCAATCAATGATGGCAATTGCAACATAGAACTTATCTCTTTTTTTGATAGCATCGAAGCCAATACTCTACCGTTCAAGATTTGAGACTCATCAGTGCCGAAAAGTCGTTTACGTGAACTTGTCTGCACATTCTCATGTTGGATCCCTCGTACAGTTTGTAGTGCAATGACCATTCGTGCAAGACGTCTTACAGCTTTAGCTTGGCCTCCATTTGGTGCTAGCATGCTGACATCTTTTCGTGCTCTCACTTGGCTCCTAATTCTGTAAGGTGTTTTTTGTAATCTCTATAATTTTCCTTGCGTGCTCCTTAAAGTGGAAGATGATTTCTTCAACTTCTCTTGGAGATGACAAACTTCTACATCATGCTCTTTCCAAATTTCTTCTAATTTTCGGTTGTGCTCTATTATCAAAGTAGAAATAGTAGCTTCTGCTTGTGAATTTTTAACAATCTCAACATGTAAACTGAGAGCAAATTCCTCACATTTCTTTGTCATTCGATGCAAGCAGTTTTGAGAATTGATCGATTCCGTTTGGATGCTAGTTATTTCATTTTGAGATTGGGTGCATTGATGTGCTGATGTTTGTATTAATTCATCAATGCGGGATCTCAAAAATGAAATTTCAATCCCTCGATCTCTCACTTCCTGTGATGTTCCACTAGACATGCTCTCTAAGTGTTGCATGTATCCAAGCAATCCACTATAGCCATCACCAACGAATTCCAACAATTCACTAGGTGAAGAAAACTTTGGATGCTTACCAATTGCGGGATCACACGGGTATATAGAACCGTCCAACCATAAGTCCAAATTTGAAGCTCCAGATTGACGCTTCTTAGCTACATTGAACTTTGAAAATGATTCCTAATTTGGTCGACCATGAAGGACCAGAGGTCTATATTTGGCCTTGATTGTGGTTTGGATTTTGTACAAGCTCTCCTTTGTATTTTCTTGAAGAGACATTCTAAGAAAATCTTATCGATAGCAAAAATCAGAGCATCTTAGTTTCTACATTTTCAAAGTTGGAAGCTAGTCCACGAAAATCAAGAAAGAAGAACTTGCTAAGATCAATGCATGCCACACCTTTACTAGCTAATTCGAGCCAAACAATCAGAGTGTACTTTGCTTGACTATGAAGAAACTAAAGGTGCAAAGAAGGTATATTGATAGTCTAAGGCGCAATGAGTTTTGCCGTTTTGGTGAGACACTGGTAGGTGGGATTTTCTATGGTAGGGCCCATGCTGCTCATTCTCAGCCAATCATTTTGAATCATATCAAGGCTCCCGCCAACAAATTAGTAACTTTGGTGCATGCGAAACAAACAAAAAGAAGCAGCCCTTTTGAAACTGTCTTTTTTTTCTAATGATGCTCCCCATTTTGGAGGACCATCCAATTCAAAGTGATTTCTCTAAAATCGAACTCCAGATCTTCCCATCAGGATAACTTTTAGCTCCAAGCTCAAAATCCCAAGTGCAAGCCCATTTTCGTGATTTACATTTTTCGTAGATCACCGTGGACTATTCACTTTCCCCAATACGACAAGTATTGAGGAAGTTATGGCCCTCCAAAGGTACGAGTCCTCCGGGAGGTGTAGTTCTCCAAGACTCCACCTTCTTTGGATGCCCATAACTTTTAGCTCATAGCTCATCTCTTCACGAGCCTTAGCATTCTAGAAATCTTGTCTCCTTAGCTTTCCATTGATATGTGGCATGCCCTATTTGGCTCAAAGGATTCCTCCCAAACCTTGTTTCCCACATCCCCATGCCTTGGAACACAGCCGGGACACTGCCAACTTTGAGGAGCCATAACTTTTGACTCCCAACTCAGATTCTTGCGTTATTTAAACCCATGGATGCGTCTTCTTACAAGCTTTCCAAGCATGTATGATACGTCCCCTAATACATTCAGATCAGAGCGCTACAACGCTCTAATCGCTTGGGACTCCTAGTCCCCCTCATCCCATCTCTTGCAAGGCTTGGGGAGTCACCCCCAACGTCCCCCTTGCTTACCAAGGTGGCATGGGCACGCTTCTTGATGAGGGTCATGACAAACATGGTGTTGAAGTCTCAAAGTTTAATTTCCAAACTTAGTGTCCAAGTATCCCAAATAACAAACCCTTCATAGGCCAATTTGCAGTTTTTGTTATTAGTCTTCCAAATACCCCAATTACAATCCAAGTTTACAAATTCTAGCCTCTAAGTTTTTAGCCTTTTTAGTTGGGACATTCCAAATCCTAGTTTAAAAAATTGAAATCCCAACATTAGATTTTAGATATCAGAGTTAAGAAGTAGACTTCAAAAGTTAGGGTTTAGACCCCAGTTTTGGATTCGAAAACCAAAATTCAAATTTGGTACCCTCATGTGGCCAACAATTAGTAGTCATAGACTATCCAATCTTGCGTAAGGGTTCCTTCTAACCACATCATGCCACGTATATAAGCCAGCTCACGGGATCCAATCTCATTAGGGGAGAATTGAATCTAAAAAGGGTTCGCTTTTTTAAAGCAAAATTTGGTTGGGAAAGAGCCTTTTCAACTCATTAATTGGGCCAAAATATGCATGATGGGCTCAAATATTCATCACAATTACCCAGTCCATCTCCATGATCTCATCTCCATCTCTATGATTTATTAGCTTAGTCATGGATGATGGCTACCACACACCTCCTGCAACTTTTCACATTCCAAGTGGCTACCAACCTTTAGTTAGTTTTCCAAAATAGTGTTAATAATGATGGTGTAGACATCCTCATACTCTCCTCAATTAGTACTAAAATTAATGATATATCTCAAAGCCTTTCAATGAGTTCAATTCTCCCACAATGACTCATGTAAAGTTTCAAGCCAACTATGTTGTGCTACATGGTAGGGGCTTCAAGGTTGTGTGAAGATCAAGTGTGAGGCCAACTCTAGGGTTTGAACTTGGTGTCTATAGTCCAAAATTTGAGGTTTAGGATGCTTAGCTTGGGCTCTAGGGTGTTGAACTTGGTGTTTAGAGTCTAAAATTCAAGGCCACGGTGCTAGCTACAAATTTGAGTAATAAGAAAATGAATGAGGAAGTAAAGGGAGTTAGGTGTCTAGCATCATTTTATTTGTTGTGAAAAACAAACAAAGACAAAGACACAACCGAATAAAAAGAAACCAAATGTATAGAAGTTCAAACTAGCTATAAGGAAGAAGAGAGGTGGGAAGGTCATGCACTTGCTAATGAAGGAGTTTAGCAAATAATAGAATGATGTGATGATTTAGATGTTGGTAGTTTAGCAATAGAAGAAGATTAGGTAGAGATCCAAAAGAATTCCATCTAGCCATTTGAATTTTAGATTAGATAATTATTGACTTTGGATAGGGGACAAGTAATATTTTCTGAATTTTGTTTGGAATAGTTGATTTTTCAAAGTCATCTAGTAGACTACAATTATTAAAAAAAAAAGGGGAGAAGGAGAAGGAGTAGGAAAGAAAAAAAGGAGAAATAAGAAGGAACAAGAATGGAATAGGAAGTAGATTTGGAATTAATTTCCACAACTTGTAGCAAAAAATTCTAAAAATCAAGTGGTAAACTCAAATAAAAAAGGGACAAGATGGCAAATGAGGGGGTCTTGGAAGTCATCTTCGACCATCTTATAGACAAAGTTTCATCCAAGGTGAGTGTTTTATTCCTCTATCTTTTCTTTAAATCTTCTTATTAGGAACTTTAAATCATAACTGAAGAACAAGTTAGATTCAGACTATTAGGAGTAGATTTTATTTCAAATTTAGTTTTAGAAACTTGTAGAAGAGGTCCAAATCTTTTCAAAAATGTAAGACACTTAGAAAGTAGCCTTAAAATGAGTAATTTAAGAGTGGATGAAGTTTAAGAGTAAGAATGGATGAAGTTTAGAGGTAAGAATGGATGAAATTTAGTAAAGTTCATCCAAAAGGAACAAGAATGGAAACTTAGAGAGTAGTTAAAATCCAAATTCTAGAAGCAGATTTGTAAGTTAATTTCAAATTGTAGATTAAAAGTAATTAGTAGATGAAGTTTGAAGTACTAATTATTTGTCAAACTTCATCCATTAATAACTTTCATTAGAAAAGTTCAATCTTTAAGTGTCTTATTATTTTGGATACTTGAAGTCAAGCTTTGTGTGAAACAAACTATAAAACTCTAATAAAATAGTACACCAAGAGAAAAAGTCTAGTGTGCTTAAAAAGAGATAGATATTAAATAAGAATCTTTTGAAGACAACCAAGGAGTAATTAAAGTGTTGCATGACGTAGAAGAAGTTCAGGGAATCTAGAACTAGTTCAAATTCATGAAGCCAACTCAAACTTCGTAAGATAATGGAAGATGAAGTTCTAAACAAAATTTGGATGAACTTGTGGAGTTTCTATCCATTCAAAGCCAAATTTAGAACTTAGGTAGTAGATTTTACCTTAAAATTCTAGCCAAAATCCAAAGTCAATTTGAGTTTAGAAGTCCATAGAAAAACATGGATGAAGTTTGAATTGCCCTCCCAAATGCCAAACATCATCCAACCATAACTTTTCTCTAGGAAGCTCAAATTTGGACATGTTTTACCATTTTAAAAATGGCATGATCTAATCTACAATTTACGGTAGTTATTCCTTTTTTTTGTGAAATCCTTACTTCAAAAACCATAGTAGCCTTGTTTACTTTGTCCATTTGGCCAAAGGTGTTGTTGTGTTGAAATCACTAGTTGATTTATGTTGCAATTCATTTTGATTAGGCAAATAGAAAGATTCATTCTTTGGAAGGCACAATGGACCACACCTAGAGACCTAAGTAGGAGAATTTTTGACTTAATGTTTGTTTAATACCAAGGGTGGGTATTAAAGCACTTACACAAGGATAGTAGTTCATGGATTCTAAAGGTTAGCAATATGTGGTTCTCCTTCTATAGATGGAATGCCTCTAGGCATGGAAGGACTAAACCCTCAATAACTACAACAATTTGCAACACGGCTACCACAACAACCATAAGGACAACGATCACTGCAAGGCTTATATATGCCATTTGGGATGCAACAACAACCAATTGTGTCCATGTCCCAACCTCCCCACATGTAGCAACAACCACCTATGCCACCACATCATGGTCTAGACAATCATGCACTACAATCAACATCTTATTATCATGTATGTGTATTTTATTTGCTAATAGTGACCTAGTGACCTTTGGGCCATAGCTACTATCTCTAGTTCTTGTCATTTCTATTGAATTAGGTTTTGAAAGGATAGAATTATTGAACCAGTTACTATGATATCATTGTTTCTCTTGAGGCTTTATATTTTGGCAATGATGGTGATTGAAGAGAAGTTGGAGTAAAGCAAGTTATATTCACAGTTTATTTAGGTGATACAATATAGAAGAGAACCATGTACAACACCCCTTCCAATATACATGAACATGATTGTTCTCTTGTAGGTTGTTTGGCCCTCCTAAACCTAGTCATAAGATCAGTTGAACAAATGGGGGGATTGCAATATTTTTGTTTGTCTAAAGTAGTGTTTACCAATTACCAATTCTCAATAGTTCTCATCTTCAATGTCTTTTTTGCAAGCTCTAGCATCTGATGGCTTAGCTTCCAAGTTTCAAACCTCATCTTAGGCGCCAAGCTACCCAATACACTTGGTAGTCAAGCGTGGTCAAGGGTTGGAAGACAAAACAATCCCCATCCTATTTCATTGCATTTTGTACAACCTCTACTAGCATCTATGAGTGAAAGCACTTGTGGATTGATCTTATGATACATTTTCCTCTAATCAAATTTTGAGAAGTTGTAGGAAGAAACACATAGGTTTTGAGTTTTGATTGGGAAATTTTTTTAATTGACTCATCATGTTTTTTTATTCTCCTAGGGCTTTTTGATTGTTGTTCCTCCATTGGCCTTGCATATTGACAAGAACATATAGCCCTTGAAAGCTACAAATATGACCCTATGGATCTTTTTTGTTCGATTGACATTTGTTTGGTTATTTTATATGGTCATGTATGCTCTCATGGGGACTATAATAAGATAAGGACAACAATAATTTATGTGATCTCAGGTACTATTACAACAAAGTGTTCAATAAAAGAATTTAGTTGGGAGAAACCAAGTGAGCTAATGATTGCAATAGAAGTGAGGATATACTTTGATTCTTGCAGTTGTTTTGATATTGTTATTTTTTGATTCATAGCCAATTGGTTGGTTGGTTTGCATAGTATCAGTTCTTATGCTTTGCTTTGACTCTTTAGAATTTGCCAATTTGAAAATATCCAAGTATAGAGTTTAACCTCATTGTTTACTATTTTTGTCTTGTATCATCAAGCATCCGTTGTCGCATTGTAAATGCAAGCATTATGTAAAAATGTATATTTACATGTTTGGGGATGGATTTGATTACAATAATGTAGTATAAAATATGACGTCAGTTGAAGTAGCTTCAAGATGATGCTTTTTTCTTCACAAACTATAAAGAAGAAGGATCATTGAAGAACTTCAAGTAATTGATATAGTTCTCTTTGTTTTTTTTTACTTAAAATTTTAATATATCAAACTGGAGGGTTTTTTTTGAGTCTCCAGATGAAAAACCTCAACCGGAGTTTGGATTTGAATTTTCCTTATCACAACTACCGGCTCGACCTCTTCTACGGTTGAATCTTGTATTGCAACATGAATGTCTACAAGAAAAAGCTGGGCCTTCTCGACCGCCAAAGCAACCTCAATTAGAGCAACGATGGCACGGAAACCTTCGATGTGATGCTCGAGTGTTGGTGATTTTGTTGCATGTTGGATTTGTTGAGCCTAAGAGTCGAGAAGTGATATTTGAAGGGTATTTTGAGGGTTTTAATGTTGACTAATATTATTGTATGGCTAGACTTGTGAAGGAGAGTTGTGGTCACCAACATTGGTTAGAAGGCCAATTTTTTAACCAAGACAGACTATATAGAATATGTGGCAACTACAATCAAATGCATCCTCAAGTTCTTGAAGATAGAGTGATATTCTGATTGAAACTTTATTTTTTACCTCTAATAGACATATGCTAGATTCTAATACCTTTATTTTGTATTGAAAAATAATTTCAAATTTTATTTTGTATGTGTGAAGATGTAGGAGGGAAATATACAAATAGTTTGTCTTCTAGTAACTTTAGAGTGATTTATCTTTTAGCTAAGGATATAGATTGAATTGAATGGTCAAAATTGATGACCAATGGATGTTAGGGGAGCGACATGAACAAGGTATGGGCTGAAGTTCACTTAACTTGTATGGTTAAGATAAAAGATAAGGTGGAGGAAAAAGGGGGCACTATTCATCGTCTCTCTCGTTGTATTTGTAAGACCTGAATGTTTGAGGAGTCATGTTGAATTTCATGAATTTTGAAATCAAAATTGAAGGAGTTGTGTATCATGATGTTGTGATTTTAAATTGATCTCACTTATTTGATTTGGAGTTGTCATTCAAAAGTTGTATTACTTTGAGTGGAGGAAGGTTTGTTGCCTTCCATATAGAAGGGTAGAGACTTTGAACGATTATAGAAGACAAATAAGTTTTTTATTTGCCATGAAAATTGTAGACAATGAAGGAGATTTTGTTAACTTTCCATGAAGTTATCATTCATTCTATTTAGAGTTTGTATGAATGAGTTGTGAGTGTTGAAATGAAGAAGGGTCTATTACCCTCAATTTTAAAGGCCGAAACTTTGGGCGGCTATAGAAGTTGGATAAAGTTTTGGATTGATTTGAGATTTAGAAAATAAGTGAAGAATTGTGTTAGATTTCCAAAAAGCTATCACTCATATCATTTGGACTTATAAAACTTTGGTGGCATCAAATCAAAGTTCAGCCAAGGAATTGGAGTTTGGAGGAGATTTTAAAGACTTGTGTGTTGTGATTTGTGGCTGTCAATTTCATTGTAAATTTTGTTGTTGCAAGCGGCATGGATCAAACCATTGCTTAGCCTCGTTTTGTGTTGTAGTGACAAAGCGTGGTTAATGGCTCACATGGTTAAAACTTGCTATGTTCTCATGGTGAGGCATGATTGCTAGTCAATAGGAGTTCGAAATTTAGAAGCCAATCTTTCCAACAATTCAGCTCATGGTCTAATCGTCTCGTTTTATCCGTCCGAGGTCTGTGGTTTTTTATCACCTACCTTGACCGTTACACCCATTTAGAACTCATAACAGGATAGGCCAACGAGAAGCTATTCTACGTCGATTTAAAAGATTCAACAAACGAGATTTAAGATTTTACACGAACATCTCTACTTGTGTTCTTTAGTCATTTCGGATCACAACCAAGATCCCCGTGATTTTCCGAGGCAAACCTCTCTCTACTCGACACCATGCAATCTACTATTATTTTGTTTTTAGTTATTGGGCTTTATTTGCAAATTCCAAGTTCTTTTTTGTAGTGGTTTCGTTTTAGATTCTTGGTGGATAAAGAAGGATTTCTCTACTTATTGATTAGTGAAGGCACCCCTTGTACAGTTGTGTTAGTTAGCAGTCTCTCTGAGGTAGTTGCCTTGCTTTTGACATGTGGAAAAACAAAAGGTTTATTCAAGTTGAAAAAAAAGGGATGGTGGATCAGGGTGCAAGTTGATGTGAGAGGACCAATGGTGTCATTAGCCTCAATATAAGAAGTAAGCTCCCCTAATATGTATGGCAACATGAGTGGATGACTTTTGACTTTTACCTTGGAGTATTTTTAATGTAATGCTTCCTTGTTGACAATTTAACTATTTTGTCTACATGCTTGTACATGTGCAAGATGTATTAAATAGTGGTGTGTATATAAATATTGTATCTTTCTTATAATATTCATTTGTGTCCTTGATTAATCCAGATACTTTTGCTATATTTTTATGGTAGGTGTGTTGGTCCTTGTTCTATTTTCATCATTTCTACTTCTATAGTATTGTTATTCAAATGCATATGCTTTTTCTACAAGCTACAAGAATGGACCTAATAGTTGGCAAGTCCATGACAGATTTGAGTAAGATAATAGATCATGATCTTGTATTGTAGGAACATTTTCAAAGAAGATTGGAGTAGCAAATTCTATATTAGCATTGTTCATCCGTCTTGTAGGATTTTTTTTATAGTGCCTTATGACTTTTTTGATTGACATGTTACATGACTTGCACTTCTTATTTATAGTAGACCCTTTGCTATGGGGATTATCATTATATAATACTATCTATGATAATTTCAACACTTCATTATTAACAAAATCCTTTTTGTGTATTTGTATTCAAGTGTTTGCTTGTACAAATCTCCATTCCTTTGTATTCCTTTGAATCACTATGTGGTGATTGGGTTGAGGACATTCACTTGTCAACGTGTTCCACTTCCACTTTAGCCCTTTAGGTTGGAGGATTTGTGTTACCTTGAGACCTTAATTTTCTACTTATATTTGGTTGAATGCACTATTTGCTCTTATGATGTAAAGTCATGGTGTTAGAAATTCACAACTAGTAGCTTCGCATATTTGTACAACTATTGTGGGGGAAAAATCAATTGTAACCAATTATACAAAGGGTTATCCAATTATACTTTGGGTTGAAATATCTGCAATAATATAATGGGTTGTTCAATCATACTATGTGTCTTGAAGTATCGTCAAAGATTGAAGATTTTGAATTCATGCAAACCACTATCTTTAGAATTATTTAGTCATTTAGTGTAAGATGGGCTGATATTGAGGAAAAAATCCTTTGAAAATGAGAAATGTAGACAATCAAATTAGGAGGAAAATGAGAATATAGGAATTATCTTTTTTAATATATGTAAGCATATTTTAAGATTTGCCAAGGTGGATTTAGATGGTTAATTTGTAGCAAAGTGTTAAGGACATAGTCACATGTAGAGTGTGTATCTATCATTTTTGTGTAGCTTCCCATCTTCATCCCTCTACATAATCATGGAAAAAATTGGATGGGGCATTTGTATGTACTCATCTAACAAGACTAAATAAATTGAAAGCTCCACAAGATTCTCTAAATTTTAGGAATTTCAAAGAAGAAGGAAGATGGTCTACTATTTTAGTTTTATAAAATAAAAAAGGAAACCCATTGAGTTGGAAGACCGTGCCACTCAATCTTGGAAAGCTTCTATTTTTTCTAGGAGACCTATCATCTCCCCTGTCATCTCCATGATGGGTTGGGAAATATTAATAAACTTGTGCATCACCTTGACCCTTCCAAAACTACAGGTTGGGAAGTGCATAGAAACATGCTTAGGGGTTTAGGTTTGGATCAATTGTAGAGTATTTGGTTAGTTAGCTTGACAAATACTATTTATTAGAGGGACTAGTGGGTAGGATGGAGTTTTGAGTCTCAATCGATAAGATTTTGTTTATACTTGCATTGTTGTTAATGTCTTTCTTCATCTTCACCATTCTTTTCAATGCTTTATTTTTCCTTGCTACATTCCTACATCTCAATGCTTGTTTCTCTTCAACCTATACACTAAAATAGCCTTTAATAGAAAATTAAGAGATCTGTGATTGCAAGTGGATTTATAAAAAACTTAATAAAGACAAAGAATATAAAATAGCATCATTTTAGGACATAGTTTTTTGATGAGGGTTATTGAATTGGATATGGTGGATTTCAAGTTAATTATGGACTTATCCTTGGAGGATGAGCAACTCTTTGTGGACAAATAGATGGTTGTTGACAAATGGAAATGACCCTTTGTTAGCTCCTAAAGGATTGGGGATGCAAAAAACAAGGTTGCAAATTCACTTGGTCCTTTGGGATTTAGATAAGGGGAAAACCTTTGCAGACGCAAGGAAATCACATTTGGTAAATGAGTAGACAACATGTAACTTGTGGTTGACTAACTGTACTTGGTCTTGAGTGGACTTTAGTTGATGACAAGAAAGGCAAATGACTCTGAGTAGAGAAGTAGATGGAAATGATTGTTGGCAAATGAGGTGGATAGTGAACAATGTAAAGGCAAGGAAAATAGATTAAAAAATCACAAAATCAAGCAAAAAGAGGTAGAAAAGATGGTGCATGGCAAATTTAGATGGGTGGTCAATATGCACTAGTTTATAATTGGAGGGGAACACAAAAACAATAATTTTATTACTAGTAAGGCACAATTTTTTTG
The DNA here is from genome assembly GCA_963920665.1 of Straminergon stramineum. Taxonomy (NCBI): domain Eukaryota; kingdom Viridiplantae; phylum Streptophyta; class Bryopsida; order Hypnales; family Calliergonaceae; genus Straminergon; species Straminergon stramineum. The sequence continues at coordinate 37,728,050 of OY987264.1, forward strand.
CTTGTCATAGGACATCTAGGTACCCATGTCCACATTTGGTAAATGTCTATTGTTCGAACAACCTTGGGTATTTGGGAGGTGAATCTCTTTTTAGATTTCATGTTTGTTTGTGTGTAATTATCAAGGCCATTTCATATAAAATCACTCTCTACAAGTCTTCATGATCACAAATATACAAGACCCACTTCTAGTGTAAGTTGGATAAAAGAAAGAGATTTTTTTTATATTTATTATTATTTTCTTGATTATCTTCATTTTTATGATAGTACATAGTCAACATTTATAAGTTTGAGATTTAATGCTATAATTGTAAAAACATAACATTTGAATTGAATATGCATCTCTTAAATGACAACTAAAAATCATTGTGAGCCTTGATTTATATTTAGATATAGATAGAGGTCATTAATAATTGTAGGTATGATTAAAAAATTAGCGTGCATTTATTGTATATGATCAATAAAACTACATTTAAATCCCAAACACCACTTCCGACATTCTCCCATGCCATTGTTCCCAAATGACACTATTACTAAAAAAACTAAATGGTGAAGCTAGAATATTGTAGTTTACAATGAAATGATCAAGACCTTATAATCAACACTTTTACTTCCAAATCAATGTTTCTATTTTTACAAGATGGATTTTAAAGTTTATACCTGTAAAACCATAAGTTATTGCATTCTAACCAAAAAATTGTGATAGATGCAACTAAAGTTTGAAGGTTGTAAATTTGTAATCTTCTTCTCCTTTCAAGAAATTACATATTATTACTTGTTAATTGTATTAAAATAGAAAAAAAAATCTAGTAATGTTGTACTTTATAATAAGAAAAAAAGTAAAAACTCCTAGTGAAATAGTAGTTGCACATATATATATATATGAATGATTTTAAATAGTGGTTCGACTTTCATAACTCTTTGAAAGCACATTTGTTTTAGTATTTCTCTATATTTTTATGACAAAAAAGAGTCAAATAATATGGTAATGAATTGCATCTTCAGTTCTAACTTTTTCATGTCCAAATCCTTTTTTGAAATTTTGCGTAGATTTGATTACATTTTGTTTCAGAAAGAGGCATCAAGGGCTACATACATCAATGGGATATATTTTGTAGAATTGTCTAACTTCTATAGACTCTTCATACATGGTATTTTTTAAATTAGAGTTCTAAGGGGGATTGTCTATCTCCATCTTACTCTTTCTTCATGGTAATTTTTAGACTCAATTTATTTGAATCTTCTCTTGCATTTCAATTTGGATTTCAATGTTGTTCTTTCAACACTTAGTTTGATTTATTAATTCATTATTTTTGACCACTTAGTTTCTAGAGCAAAAGCAACAAAATATATATTTGAAGGAAGGGTTGTGGTCCTACAACATCATGACAAATATGGCAAAGCATTGGAAACTAGTGTTTTTCTTGAGCTTGTTGCAAGCAATGAACATGTGCAGCTTCTCTAATAAGATTTATGATGGTAAGTTGGAACTTCATAATGCCAAGTTTAGTGTGACAATTATATGCATTCATCACATATTTAAAATTTTCACAAACACATCTATCAATGTAATTTGTTTGCATAAAATATACAAACCTTATATCTTACCAAGTTTGAAATTTGACAATTAAGCGTGCTTACCTAATATCATTTATTGTTATGAATCAGACCCAAATTATTTGTTTGTGCGGAATGCAACGGAAGCACCACTACAAAGTTTCAAAGCATATGATTACATCATTGTGGGGGGAGGAACTACAGGATGTCCATTGGCAACGACTCTCTCCCAAAATTTCTCAGTATTGCTCTTGGAAAGAGGAGGCTTACCATATGGTGATCCACTTGTGGAAAATCTTGAGGGTTTCTATCCCAATCTACAAATTGATACACCTACTTCCACATCACAATCCTTCATTTCAGAGGATGGAGTGCCCAACCATCGAGCTCGTATCCTTGGTGGTGGTAGTGCCATCAATGCAGGATTTTTTACTAAGCCTCAACATAACTTTGTCAAGGAAGTAGGTTGGGATCCAACCCTTGTAAACTCTTCCTTCAATTGGGTTGCGGATAAAGTTGCTCAATTTCCAACTTTGCAAGTTTTTCAAGTGAGTTTCTTCTCTTTAAACCTACTTAACATTAACAATAATAATGATAGATTGATAGCAAGATGTTTGCTTATAGGGTTTATGCATAAAAAGATAATTTATTCATTGATGTAGAAAATATAATTTGGGAGGAAGAGCTTTTGCAATTAGTCTAAAATTCTTCTTTATTGCACATATTGTTTTTGACATGCTCTTTGAATATGTGATTCTAGTTCATTTTCTCCAATTTACTTGTTTTTTTGAATTTTTAGCATATGCCAATTATAGAATATTGTAGCTTTTATTTTTAAAGAAGACCCTTTGCCTTGTTGAATAATTTTATGAATTTTGAATTTCAGTGAGTTTCTTTATAATGATTTTGTGGTAGTGTTGACAATGAAATCATTCATTTATAATACAACCATGGGTGTGGTAGAAAATTAGTTTTATAGTAGTTATAAGTATTAATGGATTTTATCTTTCTCTTATGTTGATTTTGACAATTTAGACAGCAGCAAGAGATGCATTGTTGGAAGCTGGTGTTACCCCAAATAATGGTATGACATATGAACATTTGATTGGCACCAAGGTAGGCGGATCATTGTTTGATGAAAATGGTCATCGTCACTCTGCAGCTAATCTTCTCTCGTATGCCAATCCTAACAACCTTGATGTCTTCATTTGGGCCAGTGTCCAAAATATTATCTTCAATGGTAAGTTGTAAAAATTTCCCAATCACTTTTTTATGATTCCTTTGATTATTTAAAATTAGCAAAAATCTGCTAGTCACATCTTTATAGACTAGATAATGGCAAAGGTTATGTCTAGGTTATGATTTATGAATAATAATTGCAAATAAGGACCTACCAAGTTGTGTCAACAAGAGAAGTATTGAGTTTGTGTTGTTCTTCATGACCTAGATTCCTTTGCCATTACCTAACATAATATCAATACTAGCAAGTGTGAATTGATGGATTTCTTTGAAATCTCAATTTATTCACACAAACACTAAAAGTCATAGCAACTCATTTGTTATATTTCTCTACTATTGTACATTCTTTGCATACTTGATGCTATTGTGCATATATTAAGGTTTATTGTTAGAACTTTAGATTTATCAAATGTAATTAACTCTCCTTTGTCAATCACAATTTGCCACAACAATGAAACTTGTCATCATTGAACAAATATTGTATGACTAATCATATTGTCTATTGATGAATCACAGGATCATCATTACATCCAAATTGTAAGGCAACAGGTGTATTATTCAAAGATTTGAATGGCAATAGTCATACAATGTTCTTGAATAATGAAAATAGCGAAGTAATTCTTTCAGCTGGGGCAATTGGTAGCCCTCAATTACTCATGTTGAGTGGTATTGGACCTAAAGATCACCTTACTAAATTCAACATTACCACCATTCATAATAATCCTTTTGTTGGCGCCCACATGGCAGACAACCCTACGAACTCCTTGTGGGTGCTTACCAATAAAGAAGTAGAAGTATCATTGATTGAAGTGGTAGGCATCACCAAGTTTGGTAGCTACATTGAGATTGCTAGTGGCATAGCCCAGGTAAATGGTCTGACACACATTCAACTTTTTTCTTTTAATATTTTTTTACATTAGAAGGATATCCTACTATTAGAGTACTAGGTGATGTTTTTGAGTTAATTTGAATGCAATTTTATTGAGATAGATTATATTTCATCTAAATTTGGATTAGTTGATTTGGACTTAATCTTGGAGTCAATGCAAAGTCATCACCTAGAATGGGTGGTGTTTTTTTTATGTTAGATCTTGATTAAGTTATTTGCATTGGTATTAATATTAGTCTTTCATAAAAAATTTAAGCAAGTGGCTTAATTGTCTAAAACCAAATTCGTGACAACAATGTATAGGCATTGCTAAAAGCTTCACAAGAAACAAGTAAGAATTTCAAAAAAAATTCCAAGATAAGCAAAAGCCTTTCAAATGCTCAAATCATGCAAGCAAAAATTCTTTTTGCTATTCTCTCTATTCCAGCTAAGTTTCAAGCACAAGCAGTATGGAGCGGCAATATTTTGCACAAGATTTGGGGGCCTCATTCTTGGGGATACTTGAAGCTCACTAGCTTAAATGTAAATGAGACTCCAAAAGTGCAATTTAACTACTTCAAAGAACCACGTGACTTGGTCACATGTGAAGAAGGCATCCGCATAGTCTTAAAGACTATTAATGCAACATCTCTTTTGTCTTTGCAATACACAAATGAATCTATTCCAGAACACTTGCGACTTGTTAAAGACACAATTGAAAGTACATGGCCACAAAGAGACTTTGGAAACACTACTAACGACTCAATGAATATTCAACAATGGTGTAAGAGTAGCGTGCAAACAATATGGCATTACCATGGTGGATGTTTGGTTGGGGAGGTTGTAAATCAAGATTATCAAGTCATAGGAGTGGAATCTCTTCGTGTGATCGATGGATCTACATTTTGGCATTCGCCTGGTACTAATCCACAAGCAACATTGATGATGTTGGGAAGGTATAGATGCCTCTAATACCACACTTTCAATCTTATTTATTGTTGATCACTAATATTGTCTAAAGTATGACAACAAATCATCAAGTCTCTTAACACCCACCTTTCCATTTTACATTCCTTCTCATATAACAATCATAACATGTCTTCTCAAGTATTTAAAACCATAAAATATTAAGTTTCATACACTCATAATTCTTTTGGTTATTGCTGTCGCAGATATATGGGTGTGCAAATTCTTAAAGAAAGACTTGGCCACAAAGAAAATCCTTGATTGAATTTCAACAAGAATTGGTGAAATGATATTTATAAAATTTCATAATCACCACTTATTTCCTTAACTAGATGATTTGTATCTCTTAAGATAGAAAAAAATTCCAACCACTTAGGAAGATTGGCATACTAGGATTGGCATACTAGGATGATGGTGTATGTGGATTATTGCCAGTTAATAATTCAAGAGGATTCTTATGATTTTGATTTTTGACATGACTCTTAAAACTTTTTTTGAAGACATCAGATCAAATTAGCCTTTCAGGAGTAATTATGATTTCAATTGGTATCACGGAACAAAAGTTATGCCACCCTAAGCACAAAATCATGTTAAACCTTGGCAACTTTTTTGAATAAAAAATAAAAATATTTCTGATTCTATTCCATGATTCCATTTCTGGATTTAGAATTTTTTAGATAATCTTTCAGTTGTCAGATTTCAAATTATCATAACTAAAAGAATTGCACTATAGATTTTAGGTTCAGGTTTAGAAACTTTTAAGGTGTGTACACCCGCAATCATCACCTAAATTGTACAATGTGCATTCAAATGTTAAATTCCTCCTGACCCGTGTGCGTTAATCGCCAGCAGGACTTCTAAGGGAGTCAATAACCGCACACGGGATGGTATAAGCCTTCGAACTTAAAATATCAAACTAACCACAAAAATTGCTTCTGTAATACTAAGCAGTAACTCACAGCGAATACTACAAGGATCCGCAAAGAAACGAAGGTAAAATGCAAGGGACTATTTTGGAGGATTTCAAACACTTATTATACAAGTCCCACATACCTGTACTTAAAACAGTAACAGATGGAAATAAATGACAGACAATTGACAAAAATCAACTGCCATTGACCCTGAATGGCACCAGAAAAGGGAACTAAGCGAAAAGACCTTTCTCCCTTGCCTTCCAATAATGCGAACTCCTTTGGCTCTCTACACATAATGCGTGCGGAATGTAACTTAACTCCTAGCTATAGAAAATTCTCTTCTCACTAACATGGCTCATCTAACGAGCCAGATAAATGCTGTCTTTCATTACGACCTATCTCACCAAGACCCTAACATGTATATGACCGTATGCAGTGACACGGTCCAAAACCAATGATTTGAGGTACCACGTTACGTAGACCAGAAGGAACTGTATTTAATAATAAACAAAACACTTCAAAGCAACCCCGGGTTCCCAAATGGGTTCTGATACGCAGGAGGAGGTGCCGGGAGAGCCAATTGACCAGGTACCGGCGCCGCATGAGCAGACCCATATGGATATTGACCACCCCCCTGTGCTGCATATGGGTTTCCAAAAGGATTAGGATTACCAGGAGCCCCTCCCATCATTTGCTGTTGTTGTTGCTGCATCAAAAGAGCTTGCTGCTGCTGCATCATAGCCATTTGCACATTTGACGTAGGTGCATACTGTCCAGAAGCCATGAAGGGGTCCATATGTTGGGGTGGCATCCCTGGACCTTGGAAGGGGTTAGGAGCAGGAGCATTCATTCCCATGTTGTAACTGTTCGGAACTGCTCCATTCGGTCCACGCTTTTGTAGCGCGTCATCGTACAAGCTGTCGAGTGTCAACTTATCGAAACCACCAGCCTGTTGGAGGTTTTTCAAGAATTGCACCGTTAGCCAGACCTTTGTGACAAATAAAATCCAACAGACAAACAATAATGAGACTGTCCCTGCACGACTGAAATGATCCCTACCTCCATCATGTGGAATATTTAGATACGTTGCAATAACATAACGTGATATGAGATAATTTTTCACAATACATAAACTTAAATATAAGATTAAAGATGTCGTATGTTCTATCTTAAAGCAGAAAACGACTCCAGTACTCACAAGTTTGCTATGGTTTGCAGCAGCAGTCGCAGAATCTGTAGGATTCGTGACTAGGGCAAGTTCCCAACCAGATGGATCATTGATATCGAAGGTAGGCCCATTCCCATTTGCACTTTGACCTGCAGACATACGAGAATGGAATCGAAAGCCCAAGCTTACATCAGACCGAGGAACCCTTCACATTTAGAGGTTGGACCGGAAGTTAGCATGATTTTAAGTGAATCTGATCTAAAAGAAAATCTGAATTCACTTACTCGATTACTAACACTGAGCACGTGAATGGACTGAGTGCAAATCTCACTAAGTGCAAATGGACCTTATGAAGCAGAATCTGCAAAGAATGCATGAGATAGCTTCTAATAACAATGAGAATTTTACTTACCCTCTGGAACAATTGCTAGAGCCAGAGCGTTGGCATCTTCCAAGGCTGAAGCATTTGGTAAATCAGCGTCTAACCCCTGTGAATCAAATGCAAAGAAATAAGTCAGATACTCTTTTTAGAAAGTACTTTCCTTAAATGGAGAAGATAATCTCTTCAAACAGATGCCTAAACTAGTTAAAAGTTCCAAAACATCAAAACATCAAGAAACGAAAGACTCGATCATACTTGATATTTTACCAAACATCTATTCGCTAAGCGATGAGAGAGTCCTATATTTAACCTTTAAAATAACTTTCTTTTAAAAAGGCGAAAAAGAAATCCCGTAGATTATTCTAGAATATTCTGAGCAAGAATCATTCAAAAAAAGTACTCGGAACATAAAAATTACCAGAAGATCTCCAACGGGTTCAACGACAGCAGGCTCAGGAGGAGGCGGTGGCAACTCTTCAGGAACAGGAAGCTGGGCCTTGGGTGAAGCATCCTCGTATTCTTCTTCCTTGTAGGAAGGTGCTGAATCCAACGGTGCACGTGCTGGACTTCCATCTTCATATTCCTATTCATGTGAGGAAGAGAGTGTCAAATCATGCACAACAGAGCATGGCATGCTTAGTAAGTACTATCAGTACACAACATTTTCCCAGAATAAAGAGTCACACCTGAGAGTTTGGTAATTCAGACTAACCAGCTTTGGAAGAATAATCTTGTCTAGAAACAGAACTCACCGGCTCATTTTTCAACATCAACGTCGCTCCTGCACGAGGGGCTTCTTTCACGTAATCCTCCATTGTCGTAAGAAAAGATTGAGGAGGCTGGAGCATGAAATAAAGGTAAAAGCCATTAATTAGACAGTGAACAGAGTGTGATGGATAATGAATCAGTAAACCATTTAATTAAACAAGATGGACAATAAATATCTTATAAACATGTATCTTGTTGATTTAAAAATTAACAAAGAATGGTCTTTAACAAAGTCGATTACAGCTAGAAGTTCATGCAAACTACCTGCTCAAGAGTAGGGAACTGGAAGCTGCGAGCAAGGTCCAACCCCTTGCAAACCTCGTAGAAATCCGACAATCTTTCAGCCTGCAACATAACCATGGTGAATACAGTTGAAATCTCCATGAGATACCGAAATAGTTAAAAAGTATATTTTGTCGGATTCTTTGTTCCAAATTCTAAGAACATGCTTAAAGCATATATTAGCAAACACATAGTGCACAACAACACCAAGTCAGAAGCTGAACCAAAACAGATGAAGATGATCTTCACCTGTTGTCCAGCTCTCTTGTAAATCTCAAGTGCCTTCACTGCATCATGTCGCTGCATTTCAAAAAACTGCATTCCCACAGACAGAACATAAGGGACAATTTCTGGATGGAACAGATCATACTCAAAATTCCACACAATGAGCGCACCTGATAACACTCACCTTGTCAACAAGATTGATAATTCCATCATTGATCGCACGATACAGCTTGAAGCTCTCCTTCAGTACCTGCCCATCAAATACACCTATTGTATGAAATTCAAGCTTCGACGAGTATGTAAATACATTACTAGGGTAACAAGGAACAAATTTGGGAGAGAATGCAGATTTAGGAGCACACCCGGTGCTGTGTAGGGTGGTCCCTATTGAAGCACCAGGTGCACGAGAAGTAGCAGAGGTGAGAGCACGGAGAAGATGAAATGGCAGGGTCCAGACACTAGGAGCTGTCTGTAGGGAATGATGTGAATAGAAGACACAAGTTCTTGCTGAAGGGATAAACGTGAGTAGAAAGGCTAGAGTGAGTGAGTCAGTAGTAGGAATCACTGAACTCAGTGCCACCCTAAACAGCTCTGGGTGTACCCCTAAATAAGCACTCCTTCTGAAAATTGGGTGCCTGAAAATAAAGAGTAGAAGGGATCAAAAGTACGCACCAGACCGAGAGCAGCCTGAATGACATAGTTGCTTGTAGCAGCTCCCTCGGGCTGCAAATGTAACAACAAATGAATAATTAATACCTGGCACGAGATCAGTCATCCAAATTTCTGGGCAGCAGAAAAGAAACATGCATCATATTTCTTCGTGAACATACAATCTAGGAACCAGATTAGGGAAAAATTCTGAATGAAAGCGTTGACCGGAATTAATATGTTATCGAACAGTTGAATCTGCAAAGAAATCAATTACACAGATAATCACCTGACAACCCATGAGCCGGTAAAGGAGCTGTTGAAGAGCAGGCAAATGCTCCAATAATTCTACCGTGTCTAACTCCCTTGTCCTACTATGCCCCTGCAAGAGTACAGCAACCTTAGTCAACGAAAAACAGAACGCATAGACTAGTAGCTTGAACAAAAACATCATGGGTCGAAGGCAATTTAACGTATCACAACGATAGAAGGAACCTGCAACTCTACGAAGAGGTCTATCTAAGACTTACTGTTGGACGTTCGGACTCCACATCGTACTTGAGAACACGAAAGCATTCAAGGCGCTCCTCAAGGAATAGTGCATATGTGCGTACCCATGCTGAGTAATCCCAAGCTGAAGGTAATCAAAAAGCAACAAAGCAATGGCCTTAGAGGCAACACCATCAAGCACCACCACACGTCCAATGTTTGAGCCGATAATACCAAATGAGCAACATCCATGGACTTCCAAAGAGCACAGAAGATAAGCATAAAACAAAAATTAATAATGACAATAGTAATACTAAAAATGATTTCTGAATTCTTGATAAGAAAGTTCTAGAGGGTTCGATAGCGGACAGTGTTTGTAACCAAATGATACGGTAGAGAGACTATTACCATGAGGACTTGAATCATCCTTAAAATTGGAAAGATTGAGGATGTGACCCCTATTACGACCGTAGTTAATCAGCTCTTCACGAAAAGTCGGATCCCCTTCCCTTAAAGTCCGGTGAATAACCATCATGGCTTTCAGTGCGACCTATCACACAAAATAAACCCCATCTCAATGATCACAGATCTACAATACATGTCTAATATGTCCAAGTAGACGCTTGGCAGAGATACAGCTGATACACTAGAAGCTCAATCACTACTTTATGACCAGGGTTACAGTGCTTGATTAACATAATAAACTGCACCCATATCATTTCTTACATGAATGCAGGAGTGAGTTTCCAAATGTATTGATTCAACGTAATAGGATCGTATTCAACATAATTGACGAAGTCTCTTTTCTAGTAAAATCGAAAAAGACTTCGGCCGACTCAGAGAAACTCTTATCCAGAGGAGGTAAGAAAGATAAAGAAAACATAATGCATCAATATTCAACTTCAAATGAGGGGGAGTTAACGTATCCCTAATTCAACTCAGTTATATTAAGCATTTTCAAGTGATTTAGTCAAACTATTATCTGACCCGTTCTTGACTGCTTCTCGCCAGCGATGGTCAATTCAAGGGTAATCCTCAAACTCCAAAGTGCAGGATTTTCCAACAGATCAATCCGATTAAAAGCAGGTGAACAAAGAGGCAAATGTAACAGAATCAGCACTAGCGATGTTAAGAACACACTATTGTTCGGATTTTCTCTTAGACATTACCGTCCAGTTATGAGTCTTGGCAATTCGTCTGGCAAGAGCATGAATACAGTATGCCACGTCTGCTCGAGGCCTTGATGCAGAAGTAGCCAAGAAGATCACTGCTCATTACACACGAGAACAAAATCAGACTCATCTAGCTACAAATAAAGAAACATAAATCCAGCAGCGACTGAACAAACATAGCATAGACCAATGTGTAAGGAGACTCACTTCGCACATGCTTCTCTTTCGGGGGACACTCCACATGATTCGTTGCTTTCACAACTGCGATGTCAAGTTCCTGCAAGTTTCGACGAAGTCAGGGCGTCAGAAACTTTCTACAAACAAAACAATCAGATCCAATCACCCGAATTCTTCACGAAAAAACTGCATCAAAAACAACACTTTGAATGGAATAGGTCTTGCAATCCTGCCTTTACGATCCTCAGCTGGATACTGACATTCCAGTCAGGATCTCACTCGTGAGATTTTATTATCGAACATTGTTTCCATTCTCTCCTAAGATCAAGAGTGGTCTATTCAGACAAACGAAAACTAACTCGTCTCGGTAATAAAGAACACGGTATTTCTCTTCATTCATACACCCCGAGACAATAGGGCAGGGGATATGAAGAGCATCAGACATTTACAATCCTAGCTCAACCCCTTCGATTCTCACTGTAAAATGTTCGATGCGGCGAACTAAAACTGAAACACTCGTCATACGGATCTTAAATCACATTCCGAAAACACAGCGACGCACCTCCCAACCTAACATCCCCTTCCCCAAGACCACACTCCTTCCACATGCACGCTGCCACAAATACTCCCCCAAACAATAGAATAGGAGATATGAAGCACATCAAACATTTACAATCCTAGCTAAATCCCTCCGATTTCCAGTGAAAAATGCTTCGATACAAGCTGCCAAACTCATCCTTCAGCCATTAAATCAGATTCCGACTACACCTGGCAACCTAACCCCAGGACCACCCCTACCCCACCCCGTTCCGCACGCACGCACGCACGCACGCTGCCATACAGCAAAACCAAAATAATCCATGCGTAACGCATCGTCTACCTTGTACGTGCTGTTAACCTTGGCGAGACCAACTTTCGTGGAATCCTTGATCGCACCAAGAGCCTTGCGAAGGCTCTGCTGCGACGCCATCCCGACTTGCAATCCTAAAGGACCGCAAACCACACCTCCCGGCCGAGATGCAACCGCGCTACGACCGCGCCTCGATCTCCGCTTTCGCCACCGTCCCGTCCGCGCCTGGCTCTTCCGTTCGTCTCGCACCTCCCGTCGGTCTTGCAAACCCGATCCCCGCCCTCCACCAGGCACTTCACATCCCTAAGCCCCCGCGGATCCTACGGCCCGGAGACACGACGACGACCACCGAGGGAGCTAAGCTTTGCGTCCGTCCGCCGTGGCTATGGCGGACCGAGCTCCAGAAGCGCTGCAACAAGAGTGTCCCAGCCAAACAGAGCCGAAGCTTCGTCCAATTATTAAATGGCTCCAGGAATTGAATAAGACGAACCTCGGGAGCTTCTCTAACGTCTTCTCGCAACCCCCACCCCATGGCCCATGGCTTCCAGAAGCGTTGGCCGGGGTACAGCAGGGGGCGGGGATTGGGATTCGATCCCGTGATCGATCTAGCTGGCCGGCTCGTTCGGACTTCCAGGTTCGGTCCGGACCATCCAGCGTCTAGGTCCGTGAAACAAGGGGGGGGGTGAGGCTGGCGAACATGTTCCGCGGTGGAGGTGCGTTCCTGCACGGGGCTTCACTAATGTCGGTCTCCACTTTGATGAAGCAGCGTCCCTTCGAATTTCTCCACTTGGACGGAGTGACCCGAAATATTTTGGTGCGAAAGCATGCCCTAACTACTGTAGTATATCCTGTTGCAAAATTCCTTTACAAAGGGCCAGCACAGACCTGTCGCTGTTGCAGTGTAACATTGAACTTACTGTAGGAGAATATGAACTGGACAGTCAGTCAAAGCCTTACAGATTTGGATGAAAAACATTTAGGGATGAAAACATGACCATATTTGTGACAACGGGTCATGATAGATCACTTGACAATCTGTATTTACTATAATAGGTATGTCATCTTTTCACATGAGTTGCAAGTTTTGTACTAACAAATGGTAATGTCAATGGATGAAGATGTGAGCATCCATTGGGATTAAAAATGTATCATCATTAGTTTTGGATGAATATGTCAATACGAGAATGTGACCATCCATTGGGATAAAATTATGATAGGGCTTTATGGTGCATTGTATTTAATATAACAAATTTTAAGGAAGGAGATGAAATTACAATCTTTGAATTGGTCCAAGAAAGAAATGTAGATTTTGTGCTACATGGGATAGTATAGGTAGTACTATGAACTTTTGAAGAAATTATTTAGGAATAAATAATCTATAAAAAAAATTACAATGAATAATGGACTCCAAGAAATTCAAGCCTAGGAAACTTTATTAGGAATTATGTACAATAATATATGGATTGAAATTACAAAAAATAGGTATTTCAATGTATTTATTTATAGAAAATATGAAGTAAACTAAAAAAACTCAACCAATATTTCCAACTTGAAGAGACTTTTGGTCAACAAATTATATCTCAAGAAAAAAATTCTGCAATTTATATGATGATATAATCACAATGCATTGTCAAAACATGTGTAAGACGGAGCTTTCTTATATATTTAGAAAGTTCTTTGTCAATTTGTGTCATCCTTGTAGATCACCTCAAATCCCTCTATACATTCTAGACTTAAAGGCTAAGAACAATAGAATAGTAGAAATTTCTCCTCCAAAATGCAAAAATATACATCTAATTGTGGTTTATATATAAATTATAAAATATTTTTTAAATTTAGGAAAATTATAAAAATAATCTTATGTATTCTACAATAAATAGGAATATTAAAAGGACCAAAAATTAAAGGGACTTACTATGAAAAATTGTAGATGTTTGAAACATCATATACATCCCCTGGATACTTCAATAACTATTCATGTACAATAAAGGTAGATATTTATATAGTGTGAAATGTCAACTAATTAGTATGGATTCCTTTAACACCCCTATTCAATGTAGTTAATTTTGAATCTCAGGTTGTGTCAAAGAATTATACAAAAATTATGGTCAAAATCCATAGAGAGCAAGGATACAACCGTCTTCTATAGAAATAAGTTGTGACCTCATTTCATTTTGCTATGAAAAATTTCCAAACAATTATCAAGGTTTACAATAGAGTTTTGATCATATATTATATCTTGGCTTAACTTTCTATTTGTAATATTTAAGAATGTGTCTAGGAATAAATCAAAGGATGAGTCTAAAAATAAGTATGTTTGATACTATGTTGTTTTTATTCAAAGATCACAATAATTTCATTCACATGTGTAAATAAAGTCCAAGGTAATGGGTTATGTAAAATCTTGTAATCGAATACTTTTGAGACTATTGAACTTAAATGTTGAACTTTGTAATTGAGGGTTATGTAAATTTCTATAATAATATACTTTGAGAATTTATGCATTTTCACCTTATATAGATTGTATGATGTGTGAGTTTGATGTATACATAGCATTTATCCTCCATTTCTTAATAGCATTAAGTACCTAGATTCATTATTTGATAACTGTACCCCCTAGTTCTTTTATTTTTCAAACAAATATTAATAGCCTTGGCAAAAATAATGAGTTTTTTTAGTGGAAAGACCTATTGATCTTCATCACATCATGGTCTCTCTTGTTGAATCCAATGCATATAATTCTTTGAAGTGCTATGCTTCAAATGAACAAATGTCCTTTCAAATGCACTTCAACATGCATTAACAATGTTGATTTGTGAAAGTTGTCCAATTGAATTTGCACTAAGATAGGGTGTTTGAGAAATGTCTTTTCAACCCTTTAAAGACCAAAGGTATTCCAAATTTCTGAAAATGTGAAGACAAGTTATAAATTGCAACTCGAAAGATGAATTTCAAGCAAAAAGTGCAAACTAAGATCTATGGATTACATCTATATAATTTTGATCTACTATTGTACTAATTAATATTTTACAAATGAATGGGAAAGCCAAAACTAAAAATTCCCTCTAGAATTGATTGTAGATGGAAGATTATTTGGTGATATTCACAAGAATGTATTTTTTTAGTTTGAAATATCAAATTCTAATTATAGTGATTTTCTATGATCATATTTGATTTTTCTTTTAAGGCATTTGTAAAGAAGTCATTCTTTAGACTGGAAAGGTTGGATTTGATGTGAACATATTTGGGACTCATTGAACTATAGAAATTTCGAAAGAAGAGTTTTGAAAATTGTATACTATTATTGTAAATGATAGAAAACTAATATAAACATCTATAAACATTTTAATGGATGAAGAAAACAAGTGCACATGTGAGTAGAACATGATTGCATTAATTGACTTTTCAAAATTTGAACTCTTAATTCTAAAGGAAGGAAAGACTATTACTCCTTTTTAAATGGCTAGACATCTGAAATTTTTGTGTCATACATTTTCTTTGAAGGAGAAATTAAAACTTTATTAAACTAACTTTTGTTTGTATTTTTTTTCTTTAATTTTGAAACACATGGACAATTTCTATTGATAGAAGAAACAATACAAATAATAAAGGGAGCAAGTCCCAGAGGAATTTTTTTCATTTTCAGACAACAAAAGAAATTAAACAACCAAGCAAACTAAATCACAACCCTGCAAGGAAAGTCAGAGCCCAATGGCACTACAACAAAGAGCAAACAATTAGTTAAAGCTCCCCGTCTGTGATTGAACAAGCTTCTAGTGCCAATTTTATTCTTTTAGAGTTTGTGGAAATAGTTATGAATTTTAGAAGAGAAAAAACTTGGTCTCTAAAAGTGCTCTAAATCACCTCCACTTCAAAAGTTTGATAGTTTATATATTGAAATATTAAATCACTTGAGTGATGTGATATTTTCCCCAAGGGATGCCTTTAAAATAAGGGTAGTTCATAACACTTTTAGCCTCAAGTCTTTTAGCCCCTCCACAATCCTAGGGAAGAGGGACATCCTTCTTTGTGATACTTGGTCAAGTTTCTTGGATAAAGATATTGTGAGCTTTGTTTACTTTGGATTTGATGTTTTCTATTAAAATATTGTACATAGATTGTTTTACGCTTGGGGAGTCTTCATGTTAAGAAGGAAAAGGGACATGTGTGCAAGGAATTAAAAATTTTAGATTAAGATATTATTAGTTTGGCTTACTTTGGATTTAACTTTGCTATTAAAATATTTTATATAGATTGTTTTATTCTTATGCAGAGACCCTCATGTCAAGAAGGGAGAGGGACATGTCTTCATGGAATTAAGAGTTTTAGTTAAAGATATTATTAGCTTTGTCTACCATAGATTTAATGTTTCTTATTAAATGATTTTATTCTTGGGGGCAGTTCATGTTAGGAGGGAAAACATACTTCATTGCAAGGAATTAACCCTAGAGTGCTCTGACATCCAAAAAGTGGATGTTGAAGAGATTGCAATTGTTGTATCTTCTCATTACTACTTGGATGAAAGTCAACCTAATTTTGGGAGATACTTTATCAAGTTGTTGTTCTATCTAAGGATTGGATTTGGTGTTACTAGAGTACGTCTTTTTCTAAAATTACAAATGTGCAAGTATGTCAAGTGGTTGACCAAGCCAAAAGTGCATTGACTCTAGTTCAAAATGGGATTTGCCAAAATGAGGTCATAGATTTTAAGAGCACAAAAATTGAAAAAAACCACCACGTGAAGAGAACCTCATTCCAAATTTACTCCAACAAATTTCACTCAAAAAATGATAATATTTTTCTTGTAATTGAATTAAGAAGGAATTTTGAAATTTCCCTTTCAAAGTTTATAAAAAAAATATCGATGATAGCATTGGTGAATCTAACCATACAGATGGAATCTACAACTCACAATCCACAACTTTTATTTGTATGTCAATTCTCAAATATGCTTCCAAATAGCAATTTATAATGATTTTTCTCAAATCGTCAATTCTAGAGATGAGTTTGGACTTTTTAGGGTTGAGAATGTAAAATTTACTATAGAGTAAACTTGCCATTTACCATGCACATCCAAAAACCACACAACAACCGTTGCCAGTTACCATATTCAATTGCCATGGGAACAAAAATTTGTATCACCGTCCAATGACCGCAAATTGTGCACTGAAGGGGTGCAAGGAGTTTTTAACTAGATTTTAGCTTCATTGCCTTTAGATTGCAAGAAAATTTGTAGGAAGAATTTTTTTGCATTCTATTTTTCGAATGTGAATTTTGACATGATATTTAACCCCTAAAGGTATTTGACTATATTTTCACCAAAACGCTCCAAAACTATCATCTCTAGTACAAGTACCAAATTTTAGAAAAAAATACATTTTTGGACAAATGTAACCGTAGGATCTTGTAGTAATTTGGTTTTGGAAGATGTGGAAAAAATTCCAGAAATTTCCACTGTTTGGATTGCAAGGTATTAGCATTTGAAGTGACAAAAAGCCATTTTTTGGCCTTGCAAAAATTTGGGCTGATGCAATCCACAAGGTCAGATCATTATGAAAAAATGTCCAAAATGGTTGTAACTCTTTGGATTCATTCTTCAAGTCATGTTGGCTGCACGCTTGAAAAATTTTAGATCATTTGGAATTGTACATCATATAGGAAAAAAAAAGTAAATTGAAAGAAGTAGAGAATGATTCAAAATACTAAATTGTTAATAATTTATTTATGGAATTGAAAAATGCCAATCCTAATGGTGAAATTTTTGTAATAAATAATTTGCACCTCACATTTGTATTTTTTTTCAAAAATATTAAAAATTGAGTGAAATAAAGGTCTTCAAAGTTTATTTTAGAGTAGAGATTCCATTACTACCCACATATAAAACTCTTCATAACTTTCATCTCATAAATCAAAATGGAATGATTCAAAGCTTTCCATATATATATAAATTAGTAAAATAAATTTCAAATTTTTATTTAAAAAAAATTTAATTTTTAAAGAAGTTTTTTTTGCTACCCGGGCTGCCCGCCGAGCAATGAAAACAACATATCATACAATAACTTTTTAACCATGTATTCAAAAGTTACGAAAATTGTTGGGTCTTAAAGCTAATCCTTGGGCACACGTTGTGAAAATTTCAAAGAAAAAAAATAAAAATTTCATTCGTAGTGAGCTGCCCGAGATCGCTATGTTGCCAAAAAACACCGTTTGGTCCTTTAGGGGTTAATGATCACACCAAATTTAAAAACATGCAAGTCTTTGTTTTTATGTATTGAAGGATTTGAATCATGTCTGTGCGGTGATTGGCAAGTATCCTATATACTTCACAACAATTGTTATTTTAAATTTCAAATAAAAATGCAAGGAATAACTGAGGCCAGTCTATGAAAAACCCAGGAATAATAGAGAGCTTCAGATATTGGCTGGAGTTTCATTATTTGGCTTCAATTTCTTTCAACACTGCTCATGGCTTAGGTAGACCGTACACATGGTCAGACCCGTCAACAAGACTTATTGACCCCCGTCTCCAATTTCATCCATCCAACGAACAGAAAAGGCCCCCCCGGCCGGATTGAACGAACAGAAGTCCGTCGTCCCAAGCCCCAAGGCATTGAATTCAAATGAGCCTCTAAACTAGGCAACCAGTCTAGACCACCTAGACTGTCACAGTGCTCTCCAGCGTTTGTATTTTGCCTTTTCCCTCCTTCTGCTTGCGGACCCCCTTCCCGAGGCACAACACACACACTTCACACAGCGTCGCAATGCCCTCTCTGCTATCATGTTTGCTTCATCAGTCTAGTTTTGTGTTTTGGCGCTTCGGTTTCGCAAAGCGTCAGGAATGAATCAATCTCTTGAGCGTCGGCCTCTCCAGCACTTGTGGTGTCTCTGTGAAGGTCGCTATTTAGGGTTTGAATGGGATGACAGTACAGGGGCGAGGAGAGGTGGGACGTAGGGTTTTGGTTGTGTGAGGGTGCGTTGCAATGCGGGGTTGATTAGAAGAAGAAGTTGTTTTGTGGCCGTCGCTAGGGCTTGCGATCGATGGAGTAGATTTTTGAACTGTGGAAATTGGTGTGCTTGGAAGCGTTTGAGGGAGAATGGGAACGCGGCAATCTGGTCTTGATGGAGACAGGGCGCCGCTCGATTAGCTTGCGGTTGAATTGGCTGTGTGTTTCTGTTTATTTTTTGGAAGCTTTGGAGATAGTTTTGAATTTTAGCTTTTTTTCATCAAAAACGGGTAGAGCAGAGTGCTGGTTTTGTGATGTGGGAGTTTTTTAGCAGAGTCTAATCACTCGGCATGGCGACAACGCGAGGGCCTGTATCCACCGAAGTGGATTCTCCTCTCGCTCAGTCTGGCATCCCTACACCAAGCAAGCTCCTTTCTGATGGGCAAGGATTTCGTCCTCTGGGACTAGTCGCCGCGACGCCGAGGCCGGCTGCAGTTGATACAACACTGTCTCTGGGACCAGCGCGTGTGACTAGTCAAGCTCACAATCACGTTCCTCACCAACTTTCGCCTTTGCAACATCTTGGTGGACATGTGCCTGGTTCACATTCGGTGACATTGCCGGCTCATCTCTCTTCTCCACACTTATCTGCTCAGCGGCCTCAGCAGCATATTGCAGGGGGAGCCCCTCGCCAGCATCCTCACCATCCTGTGCAGATGGTGTCCGCCGGTCTTGGATCGAAAGTTTCGTGTTCCCAAGTGGAGATTCGGAGACGGGAGGGACCGATGGAAATAAGCCGTGCTCATCCGATTGTGACCAGGCCTGTGGCCAATCATGGGAACATGGGGCAACCAGTGCAAGGGAGTCCGGGAGGTAATCAGCTGGGAAAGCCGCAGGGGTTGATGCTGCATCATCGGCCTCAGGGGACTAGTCCCCAGGACAAAGTTGTGCATATTCAGAAGCCAACAGCTGCAGCAGCACAGCGGCAAGTCATTCAAAGGACGCACACGCGGACTGCAAGTTGGCAGACTCCCTTGGGACAACAGCACACGCCCGGCACTCCCTCGCGGATGTTCCAGCCTCATCCTGTCCTCAACTCGCAGGTGAGGTCGTCTCCGCAAGAGCAAGCTCGCCAGCATCCGGTTTTAACTCAACAGTTTTCGCAACAAACGCAATTGCGTGATTTAGGGCCTGCGGGAATCAAGTCCCTGCCTGTAAGTAATGTCCACCCTCTCTCTTTCTTAGAGCCTGGGAGTAACAATGTTCCAATTTTATAGTGAAATAACATTTAGAGAGGAATGTTTAAGCCATGATACTTCTTATACATTTTGTTGAACAGATTTCATGAAAGTGAGAATTTATGCTTTTCTGCTGGAAGATTTAATTTGAAAGGCACTTTTCAACTCCTTCACGTTGAAAAACACAGGACGCACTGTGGTTCTTTTGCTTTACTTAATTTATGAAAACTAACACCTTGTTCCCAACTTGGGAATACGAAATTTATAAGAATTCTAGTGACATAGCACTTACACAAGTAACAATTAGGCAGTTCAGACTGTATATCTGAGATTCTGGAACAACTGGTGGATTTCGTGCCGTGTTAGGTTGTGATGAGACGTACCCTAGGCAACCCTCTTTTGCGAAACTCTCTCCAACTGTATGGCCTCTGAGCTAGATTTATTGTCCTTGCAACTGCTTTTGATTGAATATTCTAGTTTTCCATGCGTTTTCCATGCAGATGTATCCAGCATTGCGGACTCCGGTTTCTGGAAATCATACAAGTAACCATAATGATACCTCTTTCAGGTACATGATTACCTCTTCCCTAGTCTCTCGCTGGTCAGCTTGTTGTGCACGATGACATCAGTTGGAGAATTTGTAGGAGTTTGGGGTCCTTTTGTAAAGAAATTGTGCTTTTTTTTTAACAATCTAGTTTTTAAGTCATTCAAGTTTGGGTTGCATAGTTTCGCATCATTTACAGTATGCTGAGGTTTTGGGATTTTATCAAAGGTGGTTACATTTTGTTTCCCCTTTTCTAGATCTTGTACAACTTTTGTTTACGAAATGTATGAATTCTGTTCTTATTAGCACCTTTTTACTTGCAGGGAGAGGCTTTCCGATAGGCAAATTGTTGTGCACATAGGCGATCGAAAAGTAAGTACCCACTTTGGGCCTGAATTGTTTGAAAAAAAAATCTTTGGCTCTTGCTATTCTTATATACCATTATTTTGCTCTATTGACGTTCTTTTACTAGACTCGTCTTGATAGTATTAGTGGCAGACTCCCTCAAGATAGCTTTTTGCATATCTGTACAGGTGCGGTTGGTATCTGAGTTAGATTCTTCATCTCTATACTCTTTGTGCCGTCGTTGGATGAGGAACGACATTCCGCGCCCAGACAGGGTATGTAACTTTGATGTTTGTACAAAGAGATCTACAATCTTACTCTTGCTTAGAATTCTGCAATAATCTGTTCTTGAGATGTGGTGTAAATGATGAACTCCCTGCATGTAAGAAGATGAGTACACAAAGTTTGTACTTCCGCGGAATTACTTGTAATGATTTTCTGTGTATTTGTTTGTAACTTCCGGTGCACCAGTCATTCCGTTCTCTATAATGCTTCACGCAAATTGTTATGATAGTATCTGAAGATCTTATTGATTTGCAGACAGTGGTGCGTGAAGTGATGAACATACCTCTGCCAAGACCTCTGTCTGTTGCAGAGGTCGAGAATGCTGGAGACTATGCTCTCGACAATGGCACCAGAAGTGATAATGAACAGTGTCAACCTGAGGTGTGCACATTCGTCCACTCAACACTTCTATGTGATTTTAAAATAGAATCTGGGATCGTTATTTAACATAATGAAATGTCCTTTAAGCTAAAAACGCTGCCTTTATTTTACAAGATGCCTCACAGATTTCTGTGGTAGACATTGTACTAACCAATGGGTTCACCAATTTGTTCTATATGTCAGATTGAGAAACCTGTTGATTCTATGACCGACGGTGAATTACTGCTGTCCCACGTCCAGCGTTTCAAAACGGTTCGAAAAAGGTGTACTTTCAAGCATGACCATACATTTCAATGTTTTATTCAGATAGAAATTAAGATGTGTTAGTCTGGAAAATTTCTTAGTTTCTTTTTGTGTACTGATTCCAGACTCAAATTTGCTGCAGGTCAAAAGAAGAACGAATGCGCAATATCGCTAGATTCAAGCCTCGGCTCGCTTTGCTGCTGCCTGGCAACGAGTCAGGTTGATTTGAGTAGTGTTTTATATGAGTCTTAGAGAAGCCTTTTAAGGCAGCTGGATGCAAGCCCAGCAGTTTAGTTGGAAATGGCTGACATTTTTGCGCTATGTGTACTCTAGTGATTTGTTAGACAGTTCAGTAGAAACTGTCAGCCGCCTTATTCTTGAAATACAGTATGAGGTGGTCTGTGGGTGCCCACTGTTTTTTTCCCCCGGTGGGAACTCAAAATACAATCAGGTAATGTGCAGGTGGAAACTGCGATTCCTCATCAAGCATTCAAACGACATTTTCTAAAAGACAAGGATTTTGCAGTTCCTGGTGTTTGTGAGATCTGTCCCACTGTTCCCACTTAAGGTAGACCAGCCTATTACCACCCTGATTTGCAATCTGAGTATATTGGGACCAACTCTAGGTGTGCGCATGTTTTACGAATCCAAGTGGAATTATAATTTTCCGATTAAAATTGTAATTTCTATGAATTTCTAAAGTGGTCATCCCTGAAATTACAAATTTGCCAATAGACTAGACTCATAAATGTCCTAATCACAACCTATAACTGCCATTCTATGTGTATGAGCACTTGAGTATTCACCAACGAAGGCTTGTCACCTTTTTAACTATTAATGCACTGAAATTGTCAGAAAATGGACAGATTTGGGTGAGTTTTGTGGTGGCAATGGGGCCTAAAGTAGGATACTGGCTTATGGGCTGGTTTACGTTACTTGTTTCATGGAGGGTGTCGGCACCAGATGAAAATCCCTTCGATTCAATCACAAGATTGCTTTCA
Source organism: Straminergon stramineum (assembly GCA_963920665.1). Taxonomy (NCBI): domain Eukaryota; kingdom Viridiplantae; phylum Streptophyta; class Bryopsida; order Hypnales; family Calliergonaceae; genus Straminergon; species Straminergon stramineum. The sequence goes on from OY987264.1 coordinate 37,750,735, forward strand.
ACCCTAGACGATGCACCCTAAGGGCAGGCTTCCATGTGGAGTTGGGGCTGGTGAAGTCCACCGATCAGCAGTGGAATGGGTGTCTGATTTTTCTGGAAATCCCTGTCCACTGTTGATTGGTGAACTTCACCAGCCCCAACTCCACATGGAAGCCTGCCCTAAGAGTGTGTACTGAACCCCAATGTTCTTTGAGCTGTATGCCCTATTTTTTCACTAAGTGGTTGAAAATGATTTACTATTATTTTCAGGGATGAAATAACATATTTCTGCAAGTTTGAAAAATTCTAAATATTTGGCGGAGATTTGAATTTATTGTGAATTTTTGAAAAAGTGAGGAAAGTCCCACCATATTCAAAAAATGCCCACATAATCTGAAAATTGCACTATAAAAAGCAAAAAGACATGGTAACCTTCTCCAAATTTAAAGTATGTCATTTTCATGAAACCAACTAATATCACTCACTAATTGAATACGGGAATTAGGACTTCTCTAAAAACATTCACTAGTAAAAATGAGAGAAATATCTTAGTGAGAAGATGGATTGTAACACAAATGAAGTGCATTGGAAAAAAGCACGAGCTTTAATGAAAAAAACCATGTAAGCTCTATTGTGCCAAGGTTGTATTAGAAATAGCATGATAGAGTGGATGGCAAGAAAGCTATGGTGTAACATTTCTTTTTATCATTTTTACATTCAATTAAGGCATTGCAATTCCATGTCTAAACATGTTGATTTGAGGATTGCTTTTGGGGTTCTTCATTCTTTAGTGCATATTCAAGATTTATAGGCTTTAAATATTTTAATACTAGTATAAAATCACCTTCCCAATTTTTATTTTTGTGAATTTTTTTCCTAGTTATATTTTGTTAAAATTTGTTAAGACAAGTTCATATGTGTTAACAATTTTTAATAGGTTCTTATAGAAAATTGTCAAATAAACCTTGTTGAATTTCATGTTTTTCTTCCAACTAGTTTATATTTAAACTCATCAAAATCTATTAATCTTCATAAGTTTTAACATATTTTAACAAAAAGTTATCCAAAGAAAAATCTACTTAAATGTAAACTTAGAGCTTGTTTTGTACTAGTGTAATTGCATGTACAAGATTTGTAGGTGGATCATTGCAAGAACAAGGTTTCTATTATATGAGCTTAGGATTATGAACACATGAGTATAGGAGTCTATACACCTATGCTATAGGTGTCTATAGTATAGAAACCATCTATGATTATAGATTACCTATATTATGGATACTTATATTATAGATGTTTATGTTATAAGCACCTTCAATGGTTTTGGGATACCCAATTATAAAAATATTCAAGCCTCTTATGCTCACGTTCTAGAATTGTTGGTTGCAAGAAACACCTACAATTTTGTCTCAAAACTGCTTATTTAGTGAATAATGTGACTTTAGGAGTAAATTTTTTTTAATGAAATAAAATATGGATAATTTAGAAAGCATTTGTAATAGTATGTTTGTAAAAACTTGAGGCTAGAAAAATTCATCTCTAAAATTTATGCACAAAAAAAATTCCAAATACCCAAAAAATGGATTTTTTTTCTTAAAAGTTAAAAAATTCAAAAAATAAAAGAATTTTTTTCAATTTTTCCTAACTTGAAGGTGCTCCTTGACCATTTGCATATTGGGGAAAATTGTTTTCTCCACACTTGCGCATAGGTAGTGCACTTGAGCATATATGGAAGGTGGAAACTTTATTATTTTTAGAAAAGCTCTTCATGGACTTGTGTAACTTTAATAGAAATCTTGGTATCTCAATTTTGACCTTCAAATTTGTATTTTGGGTTGAAAATAGTAGTACTTCCCTAATGGCAAAAATAGACATCCAATTGGGGGTTGTTTAAAGATAGTAAATTAATTTTAAAAAGTAGAAAAACATATTCAATGTCTACAACTACCACTTCTACTTTCATTTCAAATTTTATATAAAATTGATGTACAACACAAAAATTATGAGCAAAAAAACACATGTTCCAAGCTAAAAGAACAAGAAAGGATAAGTATTTCTTGCAATCACCCTACTAAAAAAAATTAGAATATTTAATTGTATAATTTGAAATGCAATGCTAAATATTTACACATATTTTATTGATTTATTCAAGCTATATTATTTTCAGTCTTCATTAAAATTTTGATTAATCATCTATATCTTAGTGAGCTAAATTAAATGATTAGAGTGTAAATTGACCCCTAAAGTTCTCTGACTATGTTTAACTATAATATACTCAAAATGGGCCATTTTGATGGCAAAGGCCCCTATAAAATGATGAATGAAATCATGTTGCATCTTACCATAAAATCTATTGGTATACTAAGGTAAATGTATCCATTGTAAACCACAAACCATACCCAACGTATTGGAGGCATTGTTTCCAACCAAGGTTGGATCAAGTTTCCAATTAACCCTAGAAGAGCCCAAAAGCCCTTTGCGGCTATATAGTTTATTATGTATTTGGTGATATTTGATCAAGAAAACATTGCATGACCAAATACTTTTCAGTACAAAGTAAATTAATGATCATGATAATATGTAAATAAAAATGTATCACAACTCACGTATTAAACCACAATTTTTGGAGTTATAAAGCTTAATATATGGCATATAGGGAGACCCCAAGGGCCTTTCAAGGGTTAAAGCCTAGAATGTTTTTTTTCTCCTCTTTAAGGTTGGGACTAATAAGGTCATGACAGAGATTCTAAAGTAGTGACCAAGAAAGTAGGAAGTAGTGAGCAGAAGTTAGTTCTTGATTGATCGGAATTTGAAGAGTCTCGACATTGGCTATCGGCTCCGAGTACTTTTTGGCTCCCAAAATTCATAGTTATTTCATTTTCAGCAATAAAATTACAAAAAAATGGCAATCCCCATATTTCCTATCTTTCTACATGGGATAAATTTGTAGTGCCTTAAAATTGTTCATGATCTGTTCCAATATCCCTTAAGTGATCAAATATGGATACATTTACCTTACTTCAGTATGTTGTAGTAAACAAATGGAAAGTTTTGACTACACAAATTTTGAGATTATAGTGTTTGAAATTGAAAAAAATGTTTTAGGTGGGCATCCAAATTTTGAGCAACTCTGATTTGAAGAGTCTTTTGCACAAGTTCATTTTCATTTTTTTTTCCTTGAACTTTTTTTCTTTCTTTTTGTGACAAAGTTGGTCACATGTCTAAGAAATTTCATAACATTTCAAATTGAGGACATGTACCAAAAAATCCCAATAGGGAACTAGCTTCAAGAAAAGTCTTATACAAAGCCCTTTTTTTCCAACAATTTATTGCTTGCACATACAATGTCTACTTCAAAATGTGAACAGTGGAGTTGTAGATTTCATCTACATCTAGAGGAGGAATTTCTTTTTAAATTGCACAAAATATCAAACTTTATCAAGCTTGATCAATCTACGTCTAAATTGAAGGAAAGGGCACTTGGGCATATTAGGCTTCATATGGGAGGAGTTTCGGTTCAAGGTTAGCAAAGCGTGACTCATCTTGAATCATTGACACTAGATCTCCTTGATTTTGAAGATGTTCCCCACTCTATGAACTATAATTTTAGGATATATTGGGCATGAAATTTCAAAGAAACCTAAGTATTTGGCAACTATCTCCCGTAGCTTCTAAATCCACATATAAGTAATTGTAAGAAACACCTGTCCTATTTTGTGTCACATGGTGTGTACTGATTAGTTTTTTGCCCATAACTTTTGTGTTTTGGCTCCAAATGACTCAAGATTTATAGGGACGGTACTCATGACTATCATACACCTTCCCTAATTTTTTCATAATTTCCAAAAATAATTTACTATCCAAAAATAGACCCCAATTCAATGTCACAATTGACAATTTGGAGGTTTTTAGTACTATTTAGAAACCCCCAAAAACAGATTTTGAGCTGAAATTTGAATGAGATGATCTTCTAATAGACTTGTAGCTATTTAGAAAAGGAAATTTAAAAATAGTTAATTTTTGTGATGTGGAAGTCTACAAAGTGAGCTTCTTTCTGCTTGCATTTTGTAACATATAAAATACGATTTTGATGATTTTTTTGGTGAATGACCATCTCCATAGAGTTGTTGCAAATGGAAAGTTTTTATTTTATTTATTTTACTATTTTTCCTTAATTAAAACATCAAGGTACATATTTTCTTGAGACTTAGCACTTTTCTAGTTCTCCTACTTAGAGAATTTTTCTATGCAATTCCTTCCATGAGTACTTTCATCTTAAGGGTATATACATTAGTCATATTTTTTTAATTTAAAAAAAATGAATTTTCTCATTTTAAAGTACTCCCCAAAAATCACCAAAACGCAATAAAACCGACAGGTGTTTCTTGCAATCACCCTTAGTTTGTGTGCTTAGAGATGAGAAGAGAAGTCCCTATGCAAGTGGGGTAGTAGTAGGTAAAGCAACCGCTATAGGATATGTAAATTAAAATGACTTTGAGCTCAACCACTCATAGTTAAGTGTAAACAAGGAGTTGTGTTCAAATTAGAATTTTAGGTCTCATTTGTGCATGGTAGAATAACTTTTTATAAGAAACTTTGAAGTAAGAATAATCGGAAAATCTAGCTAAAATTTCATCTTCTAAAACCTGTTTGAGATTTCAATTCTATAATCAAAGTTATAGATAAATATTAGAGAGGGATTGGAACTTTGGAAGGGATATTTTCTTTGACATTTTCAAACATCCTCTTTGAATTTTATCCATACCTTTGGGGTGGAGGCTCAAAATTACAAATAAGTTGTTGGAGATGAAAAATGAGTTTGATTTTTCAACTTCTTTTCGTTCAATTTTTTCATAAAAAGTTATTCTACTATGCCAAAATGAGGTCTAAAATTTTATTTAAACACAATTCCTACATTTTGACAATGAGTGGTCAAGCTCTCATCTTCAAATTATCCCATACCCTTTGAAGATCCATGATAGACAATAGATGTGATAATAAAATCAATCTTTCCACCCTTCATTCCCACAAATGCCAATGAAGCAATTGGTTCAATTTGCCATCAAAAAAATTTGACTGGTAGTGTGTCAAATGACAAATTGGTTATTGACTCAATGGATTTTTTGGGCATTTGAATTTCTTAAGTTAAAATGTGGCAATTAGGAGTAACCTCCCCACTATTAGGCCAAGGGAAGCCACAAAGCAATTGCCTCCTTGCCAATGCTTCCTTTTACATTGTGACAAATTTATAAGTCCAAAAAAATGTTAGAGAAGTACCTTCATCTAAACCTTAGGCGAAAGATTGCCCAAGCTCCTCCTGGCATTTCAATGCAAATTTTGCTCCAATGTAAATAACCTTGTCCATGTTGCCCCCTATGTATGAAAAATGACATTTTCCCCTAGAACTCCTCATGGGCACTTCCATTTGTAAGAAAATATGGTGGAGTAGAAAAGGACTCCTCATCCCCACATCCCAAAAAAAATTCAAAAAATATAGCAAACTTTTCTTTTCATAGGGAGTTGCCTAAAATTGTACATATATACATATGCTGTGAAAAAAAGTTGTTTGGACCTAACTTTAGAGATTAACACATGTTTCATTTTCATTTGCCTACATAACTTTTGAACTTATGAACCATTGCACACTATTGCAAAATCTCTCCCTATAAATGGAGATAACAAATCAGCATGTACTGTCCAGTGAAGCACAATGTAGTCCACAAGGTCACTCCACATCTGGTTTGCAATGGAATCCCATCCAATTAGCTGATGAGGAGGAGAATACTGTATCGACCATGAAAGGAGGCGCCACCAACTTACATATTGGTCATGGATACACAAGTCAAAATTTAAATTGTTTTTTTTAAAGTCTTGGTCAACTTCTACGAAATCGATCATGGGCTATCAGTCACCCAATTCTCCAATTCTCCAATGGGCTGCTCCACATGGGTATGGGCCAAGTTCCTATCCATTAAAGCTGCATCCGTCTTATGTCCATGGCTTGCCTGCTCAAGTAGCTAGGGTCGTCACTAGCAAGTCCACCTTTACACCTTTTGACCGACCTTTTACTCAGACATCGTAATGGTTTCGTTTCCCTATCACGAAGTCAAACGAAAGGCACAATTAAAAGAATCCAAAAGGAGACGATCCCCACACCTGCAGTGACAATATCTGGCTGTTTCTTTGCTTCCAGTATGGACTATTTGATGATGCTTCAGGAATCCCATCCCATCTCTTGACTGAATGATCATTTCCAGCTGTACATTTAAATCTCATTAACTTCAATTATATCGTTAAATTTGAGGTATTCCACTACTTAGTTTAATTTGGCACTTTGGTTGCACAGCCTGAAACGTAAATCTATACAAGTCCCAGTTTTTTATTAGAGTTTTGTGCAGATGTATGTCACACTCACAATTTTTCGAGCAAATTTTATGAAATTTATGATCCATTTTGCCTGGACTGCCTGGAATCAGTGAATCACAAGCTAGATTGATCAGTTATGCATTAATTAATCATTTAATTTGGAGCTGGGGTCCAACGTAACACTTCTCTAGAAACACAACCAGCTGTTTGATTATATCCAGTTAACACAAGAAGAGGTGAGATAGGATTGTCTGTACTTGACGCTGTCAACAGTCATGTTTCTTAAGAAATTGTTTATAAAGACAGCAAGCAAGCTTTCGGAATAATTCATGTTACAGTCAAGGACTGATATTTATTTGTGATCAAGAAGCTTGCTCTGGAACATGAAACTTTTGCACTTTCCATATCATGATTGATACATTTTTTGATGGGAAGTCTAATTCACTCATCCATAATATTAATTAATAAGAACGTCCACTTCTGACAAATTGAATTTACAGTCTGATGTGCTGCATGCAGGACCTGCTCTACATAAGAAGTTGAATGCCTCATAACTTAAGTCTATTGAGTAACGTAGTTTTACTAACTAAGCACATGAGCACTGATAGACACAGGTAGGGAGCGCGATCCTTTAATTTGTGCCTCCTTTTCAAAGGTAGACTCCATGACCTACTCTACCTACAGAATATCCTCACTGTTGCAATTCAAGTCCTTCCGATCCAACAATGACTGAGATTGACTTTCATGCCGTGGAGTATTAATTTTCCTACTTTCATGAGATTTGCAAAATGAAGAAAGGTGTACCTACGGGTGGGTCAGGAGTGAGCGAATTTTCACAGCCACACACGTATGTATCAAGTGGAGGATTAAAGATACAAGCAAACGGGACACCTGCAGGTTGTATTCTTTCTCAAAGTAAAGTAAAAGCCGACCAGGCTCTTTGGAACCTCCCAAGTGCACTCCATGTCTGTTGTTTGAACACAGTCACCCCGAGTCTGTGTCTCTATAGGGATTCCGCTAAAGGATCCTCAAATACAAGCCAGGGTACTACTTGGGCCAGGGTACACCCGAATCTGATCTTTCCTGTCACACTATCATCGAAGTATGTATTTTCTCTTTCTCTTGTACCTTAGCTTGGCCCCTCTCGGTGTTTGTACCACCTGTATGCCGGTTGTGTATATAGAATTTTGGCGCAAGCGTTACAAATACCCCTCGAAGCAACTGGGATCTGGCTCCAGTGAGCTCTTGTGTTACCCACAGATAGGTTTCAGGAAGCTAGGTGAAGTTGCTTTAAGGTCTGAGTGTGCTGTGGGAGTTTTGGATTTTGGCTTTTGTTAAACATTTGCTGTGGTCAGGCTCTCTCGATCTGGGATGGAAGATTCAGTGTACGGAGTTGACGACGAGGGTTTGGAGCTGAGGAGGAGAAGGGTCGAGAAGCTGCTGCAGTTTTGAGAAGTGAGAGATTCTACAATCAAGTCACAGTTTCGAGAGGTGAGATACTCAAGCAAGTAGTGAATGATTAATTCAGAGAAGTTTTGAACTAAGTACGTGTACCCTGAAAGCATGCAAGGTTGTCTTCGATCCGCAGGTGCGCTCTCTGCAGCAGAAGCGTTAGGATCCGCAGAAGTTGTGATTGGCCATGATCGAGAATTAGGAGGCCTACACAAACTCCAGTGCATGCGACAACAGATGCTCTGTGCATCTGCAACTGCAACTCCCACCGAAAGCATGTGTTGTCCAGAGTCAGAATTGAGAACTGCATGCAGTCTTCTAGGTTGAAGGTCTAGCACCAGGGGCCGGCTGCTCGGCTGCTCGGCTTGTTAACCTTGTGTAGAGCGCACAGGAGATCGAAGACCATCATCTCCCTGGGATGTAGGAGCCTTGCAACAAATAGAATTGCGTGAAGGGACCGTACATGAACAGCACAATCGTCGTGTCGCTTGCAGCAGGAAAATTGGAACTAATCTTTTTAGTTGTATTGATTGAGGAGAGACAAGAACTTTGACCGTCTTGAGACCAACAGGAATTAATGGAGAGTTCGTCGGAGATAGTTCCACTAACCATGGTACATGGATGCAGATCGCGACTGATCGAGTGCTTACCTTGGAAGAGCAAGGCACCACCGCTATGGCAAGTGTTGGAGTGCTGCGACATTGGAGGGTGTTGGCACCAGGATTGGTAGCAGGCATCCTCTTGGTGATAGTCTGCATGATCAAGAGAATGCCCGACGCAAGAATTCTACTCTTGGAACCGTCTTCACTCCAACAAGACCAAGACAACAGATTCTACTATTCAAATCAAGTGGTAAGTGCATTATTTTGTGTTCAAATTTTCTATCACTTAATTTGTCTAAACCATGTACTTCATTAATTCAAGTAAGCTTGCAAAACTTGTTGGTCATTTGACCTCTCTATGATACATGAGGAGGTCTATCCGCCTATGTGTAATCAATGTAATTGCAAAGATTTCTTTCTATGAATTATGGAGAATTTTATACGACGTTGTTTGAAAGTTTTTGAAACAACTTCATTTTATTGTAAACCTTGTTTGATGTTGGATAATCAACTGATTAGTGAAGTTCATTATTTTGAATGGTTGCATTGTTGTTATTCTTAGGGCTATTACTCTTCGCAACGCTGGTTATATTCTCGACGTCGAATTCTAGAAAATGAATTTCCTCGTTCAAGACCTACTCCAACAAGTTATCCCCCTCCTTTTCAAAATGTTCGATGTGCTCCATTTAGGCATGTTAATTCTCCTCCACATCCATAGTAGATTAGCATGTAGTTATACCCTTATTAACACTCCAAGAGTTTCAAGCATCTTGTGATGAGTGATTTTGAACTCATCGATGCACCTTTGAGATGTTTTATGAAGGGTTGGTCCTATTTGGACAAATGTACATTGTCAATTCTCATTGATATAATACAATTGGGAAACAAAGAAGTAGCTTAAAATATAAAGTCTCATATAATCATGAACATGATATTTAGAACCTAATTTATGTTGTTGACATTGTTGGTTTAAATTTGGTGGCCCTTTTAAGACCCCACTCTTTTTCTAATGAATTTTATAATTTCTATTCCTTTAAAAAAGAAATTAAAATGTTCTAAATTTGTAAATGTTTTCAATTGCATATTTGTAAAAGAATTGTATGATTTTGTTTGCATATTTCTCTAAGCACGCTCACACCATACACTATATTCTACTATGTACAATCATACATGGTGCTTTCAAGCTGCAATATACCTCAATAGTAAATTTTGTTAAAATAATTCTAAATGAAGATGCCAAAATTTTTGCGAGATTTTTATCTTCTAACATAGTATGGAAAAAAAGAATCTTCTAAAATATTTCTATTTTAAATATATAGTGAAGCTAATTTTCTATAAATAATTAAATCATCTACAAAAAAAAATGTTGAAACGTAGGTATTGTCATTTAAGTATTGTCTTGACAATAAATGCAATTGTTGCATGTAATTATGTCGAAAAATAGGTGAGTTCTAAAAAAAACTTTAACTTCAATTCTAGTTTTCATATTTTTTTTCCTTTGACCTCCTATGATCAATGTATTACACCCTACCATTCTAGAATCTAGACTAGATGAATCACTACGAAATCAAAAAAATTATTGAATAAGAGCATTAGAAGTATAGGGAGAAAAAGGGTTGAAAGTTGATCATGAGTTCATCCAAATTTGAAAACAATGGTGCTAGTATGTGAGCCCAAAAATGCAAGCTTGTGAGCATTGAGCCTACATTATATGTACCTATAATTTAGATACCACACACTATAGAAGGTGTATATATCATAAACACCTATAATATGAGTATTTGTAACATATATATGATATAATCATAGACGATTTCTATAGTATATACACCTATAACATAGGGCTATTGTATTATAGGCTCATGGGCTCACACTCCTATGTTCACATAATAGCAACCCTCTAATTGTACATATAATTGCAAAACCTTTTCAAGGTATCGGAGAGTGTTTTAATCCATATTGTGACCAAAAGAAGAAGATTAAATAAACTAGATCATAAAGTTCATAATTCAAATCAATTGAAGTCATATTTGAAATATCATTCCCATGTTCAATTTATCCATTTAAATTAAATTCAAGCTTCAAGCTTCAATCTTTCAATTTTATTATATGAGATTGTTAGTTGTCTAATATTATGAAAGATCTCTACTAGTTTCATGAAAAATTGTCATTTTCATAATGTTCAACCTAAAAGTGAAAACCAATTGGTAAATATATTAACAAGAATAATTCAAATTATTTGGAATTTCTTTTCAACTTACAAATAGCATTGAAGGAATAGTGTGAAGTTTTTACAAGTAATCATTTCATTTTACACCAAAATATCCTTAGCTATGACCACCATTAAGTCATATCAATAGTGCTAGTGTGTGAGCATGTAAGCCTTGATCATATATATAAGTAGATATACTATAACCATAGAAGGTGCTTATAACATAAACACCTATAATATATGTCTCTATGGCATAATTACACTATTATCATTGAAGGTTTCTATTGTATGAACACCTATAACGTAGGTGTATAGTCTTCTAGGCTCATAGGCTCATGCATGTAGGCTCACATAATAGCAATCCTCTCTCTAGAGGACCATTTGTCCATCAAGGGGACAAATGGGTTTTGATAGGCTCCTATACCCTCTATTTTTTCTTCAGTATTTTGGATCTTTTTCTAGAGATGCAAGTATACAATTTTCACATAAATTGAACTTGTTGTTTAGGAGAAACATTTTTGGCAAAATGGAGTTTTAGAAGGCAAATTGAGCATGGGATAATTCTTTAACTTCAATAGAAGGCAATAGATGCATGGGGCAAGGGGAAAGTTGAAGGTAGTGGATAAAGTAATTTGAAAGAATTTGAGGGCTTTGCACAATTCTAACAAACAAACTTTAAATGTAGATTACAAGAGCAATTTTTTATTTATAAATCCAACACGTTATTTGGAAAAATATATTATGGTTTAGCTTAGAATGACAATATGAAGTACACCTCCTAAGTTGAAGAATTAAGAATATATAAAACCTACTTTGAATGAAGATTGTAAGAGCAATATTTCTTCAAATCTAGCATGCAATATACCATCAAAAAGCCCTTCAATTTGTCCTTTTAATTGTATAAAATACAAGTGAGAACACACAAAATGTCTAAAGTAATTGCTTAATGTTTGACACATTCCATATCAAAGGAACTATGGTCATAGCCATATTCATTAAATTGAGACAAAATGCACATTTTGAGACTTCAGCCCTACTTTTGGAGACCTCCATTCTAATGAATCAAATATTTATGGACAAATCAATCTTGAAATAATCAAAGGTTTATAAGTGTATTAATGTGTTAAAGCCTCAATTTACCAAATTCTTTCAATATTGAACACTTATTATCATCTAAATGTAGGGTTAAAGATAATATGAGACTACAAATTGTCTCATTTTAACGAATATGGCTATCTAGGGGAGAACTAAAGTAGAACATTACGGGACCCTATATTCAATGATGTCTAATGTGTTTGACTCAGGGATGTGTGCATTAGCCTCTTAGAAGATTCAATTATGTTTACTTTATTTTGGGGGGCTTATCAAGGATTAATAAATCTTTCAATTCAACATTGGGATTCTTGGGGTCTTAAAAGTATGTGGTGGAATACATACAAACCCTTGCAAAAAAAAAGTCTATTTTGTAATTGTCAATACCTAGGACATCCTTGCATTGTAGAAAATTTGGAGATGTATTCCACCTCTTTGTTACCCATGAAAATTAGCAAAGATATGCCCAAGATGATCTTGAATATGGTAGATTCTTAAATTCAAAAATCATAGTGCAAAATTTTTTCACAATTGACAATTGAAGTCATGAAGAATTCTTTGGTAGGATTAAAAAAAATTCACTTCAAATTGCTATATCTTGCAATCTATAGTTGGTCAAACTTCATGAAATTCTTATAACATGCTCTCATAGAAGTATAGAAGGCAAGATCCTACAATTAGATTCCCTCCAAAATCAGCTTTTTGTTTTATTCACTAGAAATGGTAAAATGGCAATTTAGAGTGATTTTTGACTCATGAAAGCCTTGATCCTTTAGGAATGAATTACATGAGAAAAAGAACATTTTGAATGTTGAGATTGAATCTAACCAAGGTCCATTCAAATTTGGGATCCACTGACTTTAAGTGCATGAATTCTTAGGGGATAGGACAAGCTTATGACCACTTTTTGAAACTTCAAAATCTTTTTCTTTGTATGCTCCCATTTTGCAACCATGTATGAATGAAGTTTTTATATTTATATTCGCATGTCTTCTATAAGTCACAAAACATTCAAAATAATGTTTTTGTTAAAATTGAAATTGTTGTGAATCTTTGAAGAAAAAGTGAAAAAAATTCATATCAAATGCAATACATGCTAAAAAATTCTGAAATTTTCTTTAGAGGTGTGTATTAAGTGTAGAACATTGTGGTGCAAATCAATTCACAATGCCATTCTAAAATTAGAAATCAACACTTCACAATTATATGCCCAAAGTTCAAATTGCAATAAATTCTTGAATTTTAGAAATTTTTCAAAATTTCAAATTAGAGTAGAAACTAGTCTTGATAAGTTTCATATTTGTATTTGGAATTGAATTCCCAAAAGTTCATTTTCGTGCCTAAAATTTAGATGATGAAAAAGAAGTAGAAGTTGCAAAAATCCATGGATTTGACATTTTCTTGTGTAGAAAAATAAAAAAAAATATCACAATGAGGGAAAATCCTACACCATTAATTGAAATTTAGGTCATAAAAATGAAATTTTTAAATTTTCTATCCTAGAGGCCTTCCCTAAAATCACCTAAAGACCCATTAGACATTTCAAGGTTAATCCCTAAAGACCCAAGGCCTTTTGGGGTTTAAAAACATTATTAGTGTTATAGGTCTAAATGTCACTAAGGTATAGAAATTTCAACCATATAATCTTGTAGTGTAAATGTTGTAGATGACTTAGATCAAATTTGGAGTCATTTGGCCACATAGATTACAAGATTATAATGTTTTAGTGTTGAAAAAGGATGCTGAAATTTTCCTAGAAACACATATGGAGGTGAAATTTGATTTCTAAACCTACCTAAATGAAAAAAAATTAGACTACAAAGTTCTTGAAAATGATCATACAAATTCATTGGTGAAAGAAAATATCATTCAATTGAATCATTGTGTCTACAAAATGGCTTTTTGAAGTGCCAAAATATATCCAAAAAAAGTTGTAAAAAACACATCAAGGTTGAACCTCCTACAAAAATTCTTCTCAATCACTCATAACTTCCTAGATTGATATGAAATTTTAACCACGCAAACTAGACTAGTATGCACAACTTTCCCCAAAACAATTATTGGAAACGAGTATTGTGAAGAAGAAACAAGCCATCAAAGTTCATTGTAATCCAAAAATGTTTAGATTTTGAACTTTGAATTGCTCCCAAACATTCAAAACAACTTGGATTGACAATGTAACCAAACTTCAAGGGGAACATAATCCAACAAATTTTATTGAAAATAAACATGGGATGAGAGAGATACAAGCCCTTGAGGTTGCAATCATCAAATGCAATTTGGTGAACTTCAATTGAACCCTTGAACTTCAAATGACTTTCAAAAAACCAGTACATCTTGGATTGATCTGAAAATTTTACCCCACAAACTAGAGGAGAGAGTGGAGATTTCCCAACAAATTTTATTAAATTTGGACATTGGATGCAAAAGTTACAGCCCTTCGAATTGGACTTCCCTGGGGCGCCTAGGGGTTCATAATCTTATCATAATGTTATGATCATGTCAGTGTCACATAAGTATAAATTCGAACATGTGAAAGAATCAGCGGGACCAAAAAACCTTGCAATTTCGTCTTGCAAATCATTCAACCTGCCATTCACACTTGAGAATATTGCACACCTCCATAATATTTTAGCACTGGTCATTTAAAGAGTAAAAGCAATTGCTAGTTGCTTCCACACTCTTTCTCGAGATACATGAAAATGCCATTTATATATTTACTGAAATACTGATTACAATAGTTATCACAGAGAACCAGGTACTCTGCGTTGTCTGCAACACTCAAGTCCTGACCTAGAGTGATAACTTGCTAAAATCTTATTACAAATTCCTTGTCACAGCAATTGAATTGAAACCCTGAGTACAAGAATAGGGATTTCTGAAGGGGGCCGAAGGAGAGTACCGGTACATGATACTATTTCTCCTGCCAGACTCACGCTGCGCTCCAATTGCGAACACCCTTGTGTACTCCCAATTGGTTTAGGTAGTTTATTTTACACCAGAGTGTTATTATGTCAAATTGCACCACTCACCAAACCTAGGACGAAATCAATACTACTGTAAACCTTATTTTGCCATGAATTCCTTGGCTATAACATGGCCAAAAAAGTCTGAACTTAAAAAAACATAATGTTCATAAATGTATCTACGGTACATGTACATGATCCAAGATGAAGGAAACATGATCCCGACACAAGGCCCTTGGGTAATCCGTGACGAGGTTAAGGACACAGTCGCTCTATCAATGACTTCCTACCAGTCCTTACAAGGTCCGACATGGGTGTAGCGAAGCGGAGGAGATTCGAAACCATCCCATTGTAACCCAAATTTGGCGGAGACATGACAGAAGCAACTCCAGAATGAGGCCGATACCTGAGGGCTTCCTGGCGCAAAGTATCCTTCTTGGACAAAGGAAATTCAGCGAACTAACCAGACTGGAAAAGGTCAAGTTATAACCCGGTATCTTCCAAACCTCTATCTCCCAGTACTGTGGTGGCTCTTGAGCACTTCTGACTGCACAACTAAATATACTGCTGCTGCCAAGTGCTTCAATACCTCACAGTTTGTTACGATAGAGTTCAACCCATATCACTAACATGTCTACATGTCACAAAAGATGGCATGCAAAGCTTCTCATGAGCGAGTTTCCCACAGTTTTCTATCTTGATTCATGAGCGCACCAACAATGAGGGAGGAATACTGCTACTGTGCAAGAGACTCCAAGATTATGCCTGCCTCACAGACTTATCCGGTCTGACAGCTTGCATGGTTTGCACAATCAATTCTAGGTCAGCAAGCCGTTCCACATCACAACTCCTCAGGGTGTCTGCCTCAGGGTACCATTGGATAATCTGCAGACCAAGAGCGCAAACTAATTAAAAAGATGTCAAAATTTTAAGACCTACTTCAGCTCTCTGTGCCTTGAACGTTCATCTGAAACAGCTCGAAACAAACAAACTTGAGATTTGAGAGCTTATAATATTGAAAGTACCTTCCGGAAAGAGAAAGCCGCTGTGAACTATTTACAGGTTCCTTTGACAAACTGAGCCGCCTGGTTCTCCTTTCCTGATCCTTGTCAACTTTCATCGCAGCTACCTCTTTCTCCATTACTGTAACTTCTCTGCGCATTTTCTTGGCTTCCACCTCCATAGCTTTGCTCAGAGTGTCGACTTTCTTGGAGAGCATCTGTGGTAAATGAGGCAAAAATCAGTATGTAATTATGAAAAAAATTAACTATTGCCGTAATCAAATTTAACATACTCTTAATGTACAGTGCCTGACAAAGAGACGCACCTCTATAGCATTGTCTTTATCTTTGAGACTCTGGTCCTTTTCCTGCGAAGCTTTTCTTAAAACGATGACTTCCTTCTGTAACATATCGTACAGCACTCCCGAGACAGTGTCGTCTACGCTTTCTGTAGAACCTTCCGCTGGAGCAGTAGGCTCTGCTGTACCAACAGCTTCCGCTCTCTGCTTCACATCGACAGTTGCCTGCTCAGGTTCAGGGCTTACAGGTTCAGTACTTACAGCTACTTCAGGAGTTAAAGTTTTTCCGACTGTCCGCAGCTCTTCAAATCCATTCGTAAATGGCTTCATCACAGAAAGTGGTACCGCATCGCATGATTGACCTCCGTCAAAAGATTTGGACGTCATTCTTCCACTTTTTAGAATTGGGCCTGTCATGGATCTCAATTGGGTTACAGCAGATCGCCTGGTCCTGGAACCATTGGCAAGTACCTTTGCTCCTTCATCAGGTCCAATTGACCTCCTCGCATATCCGTTGCTTGTGACACTGGAACTTCGCTTTGCTTCAACTGCGGGCCGGCGAATTGTGCCGTTTCCAGACTTCAACCCTTCCTCAAGAACTTTCAGACGAAGTTGAAGTTTTTCCTGTACAAAGGGAAAAAGTCAGTGCCAGGCTGCAAAATTCTAGTCTTTACCTCTCACAGCCAGCAGTCGAATATTAATTGTACCTTCAGTTGCGCTTCGGTCTTGGCAGTCTTCTCCGCAGATGCTAGCTTCTCACGAAGTTGCTGCATATCACCCTGTTTGCACATCGCACGGACTTGATAAGTCAACATTAGGAGGGCGAGGAGTGGCAAGCCACTGTCGGATTCCATAATCCAAGAAGGAAATATATAAATCAAAGAAACAGTATATGTTGCCTCTCACATGAAGATGACATGATATAAATGGCCGTTCGAAAATACAAATACGGAGTACTTGATAACAAAAGTTAAGTTACTCAAGGAGTAATCAGACTGGAGAGCCTGGAGTCGCTACCTGTAAGAACCGCCGTTCTTCAAGCCACTGCTTCACAGGCATGACCTTGTCGCTTTCATCCTTCCAATCATTAGCAACCACAGAGGCCACTCTGTTTGCACTGATTTTGGCTCTTGCAAGTTCACGTTCCAAGGTCCGCTTCACTTCCTACAAAATGAAATCGATGAAAATCGACAGAAAGAGACTAACTAAAGTTGGTGATCTCTAATTCTGAGGAACAAAAATGTCAATCACCCTTGACCCTGCGGGAAGGATTTCTAGACACTTAAAAAAAAAATTTAGATTCAAGCTTCTTCAGGTGCGCTGTCCCGACCTAATATCCCAGAGATCAGCTGTACAATACTTGAAATGATAAGATCGAACCCGTTTAAGATAAAAATCTCAAGTTTGAAATCAGTCCGAAAAGATTAACGCCCATATCCAAACATAGCTACAACGCAGCAGCCCACGATCAGAGAGATCAACAGCTCAAAGAATAGCTACTCAAGTGTACACGACACAAAAACATTGTCAGGGCTGATTCTCTTTCTCACCATCAGTTCCTGGACTTGCCGTTGAAAGTCACGTGCAGCATTCACCGCAGCCCCTCCAGCTAAGACCGCTTCCTCCAGGTCGCGAATTGTTGAGCTGAGTTTCTCAACCTCATTCACTTTGCTTCTGTGCATTTTATCCAGGATTTTATTCTCTTCCTGCCAACAAACTTACTCTCAGTTGCAGGCCTCTTGTAATTGCCCCAAAAAAATTCATAAAGAAAGGAGTAGTTTTCTCTATGCCTAAGACATGGTAAGATCTGTAGAGCACCTGACAAATCTCTATCTGCTTGAGGAGCTCCTGATTGCGGTTCTGAAGGTCGTCCACCATAGCGGCCTTAGCCTCAGCAGCTTGGACAGTTCTCTCTGCCTCAAGAAGTGCCGCCTCCTTGGACTTTGTCAAGCGATCTAGAGCTCTATTGGTATCTTGTAGTTTTGCAATCTGTCATGTCACGAATAACACAAGCTTGACAGTTGAGGCAAGGTCCAGAGCGGGGTTGATCAGCACAGTAAATAATTTCAGAGAAGATTTGGAATAGGTTTCCAAGATAGGAATTACACCTCCAACAGCAAACCTACTGAAAAGAGAACATGTTACTTGGCTCTAGCTCTACATTGAAGACATGAAGAGAACAATCCTCTTTCAATATCTACAGTAGAGTTTTAACCGGTTAAACGGAACATAGGATGAGAATTATCAATGCCGAAACCGAAACGGGACTCCGATGAAATAATTCCAACTGACCTCATGTCGTGAAACCTTCAACTCAGCCTCCAATGGAGCAAGGATAACCTCAAGTGAAGGCATATCATTATCCTTTTGAGAAGCCTGAACCCTTCGTAGAGTTGCTTCTGCTGCATTCTGTGCAGTGACTGCTGCTTTTTTCTCGTCATTGAGTTTCTTCACTTCAAGATTCTGTCAAACCTCAGTGAGATTAGAAGTATTCGTTGCTCGTGGTACCAGTACGCATAAACTTTACTCCCAGCCCGTGCACTTATAAAAGACAAGACATTAGAACAGTCTTGAATCGGTACCTTGTTGTCGAGAAGAAGCAAGGTGCAATTCAATTTCTCATCGACCTTCTCCAACTCCTCGGAAAGCTGCACACGATCATCACAGAAACTCAACCTAAACTGCAAATAGTCTCTTCGAGCAAATCTTTCCCAATTATATCAAAAAGGAGAAGCCATCTAACGCCACCATGTGAATTCAAATAGTCGACACTCACAATAGGTTCAGAAAAAAAAATCACTGAGTTGCGATGCCACATGCAACTGAATGCGTACCTCATCCACTGCTTTCTGTTTCAGGCGGTCTGAGAGCCGGAGAGATTTGATCTCTGCTTGAGCATCCGCCAATCCGCGATTCTTATCTAAAAAAACGACACCAAGTTAATACGATTCTGCTTCCGGGATGCCCTACAACCTCTCAGCTAGTGATTGATCACCAGTACAACATAATCAAATGCTCCGTCCATGTCGCTGGACTTAACTCGTACATTTCAATTACTTCCATAGATCTGGTACTCCCTAATGCCACGATACTACTAATATGAGCGGCACAAAGAATCAAGAACGATGTACTCCCCGCCAAGAAAGTCCTCGGCACAACAAGACGCTCAAGAACGACATGCTCTGATCTTACAACAGTACATCGACCATGGAAAACCTGCACTACTCCCCCCGGAAAACCTAAGAAACTCCCCTGCGATCGCTTCTCCAACACTCACAGTCCAGGGCGCCTTACCCCTAACTTCGTTCTCTAACCGCGTGAGCTCCAACCGCACCGGATCCGAGCCATTGAAATGGTTCATCAAATCCCCTGTCGCATACGCGGGCCGCGTCGTACTGCTTCTGCGTCTAGGTTTCTCCTCTGACTTCGGCACAGTAGGCAAATGATACACATTCGCGTAGTCCGAGCTCCGCCTCTTATCCCCGTGCACTTTGTTGCTGCTGTTGTTGTTGTTGCTGTTGCTATTACTGTTGCTGTTCGTGTTGTTGCTGTTCGTGTTATTTTTATTGTTATTCCGACCATCAAGCGAGTTGTCATCGTCCTCAACGCTACTACTCATCGAATCCGCCATTGGCCTCCCTAACAACTTCCTAGGCACTCGGGAAGTCATCGCCCCGCTCCGGCCCCTCCTTCACCCCTCTCCCCCCTATTACCCCTCTCCCCTCAGCCCCAAATTCCACGCTCCTCCTCCCACTCCCCCCTCACATTCAATACAACCATGACAACATCCATGGCTGCGTCTCCCGTACTCGTATCCCTAGCTCTCCCCGTCCCCCTCCACCCTCCCCCTCATCCCTCACCCCGTCGTCGTCGTCCTCCTCCCAATCATCCCTGCCCTAAATGCTTCCCCTCATACCGCCACTCCCAAATCAGGGCTCCATCCCCCCAAACCCGCGCTCCCCACTCACTGAACCCACCTCAATCAATCGAAGCCAATGGCGAAGCTAGCTACCCCGCTCGACGGGCTACACCTTCGATGAGCTTGTTGCAGTACCTTAACTTAGTGATGCATCCCGCAAGCTTGGCTAACTTCCGGCGCTTGCTTTCGCGTGGTTGCGTTACAGGGGAACTGTGGCTGTCTGTGGCTGTTTCTGTGGCAGTGGCGGGGTGGCGATGGGGGTGGTGAGGATGGTGTCAGGGGCGATGGCGGGGAAGGGTGATAACTTAGTGCACTTGCCTTGCCTGGGAAACCGACCAGCCCGCCCCAGGTCCCCAGCGTAAGCTATGATGATGGAGAGTAAGGATGGGAACTAAGTTCGGGAACTCGAGAACTCAAGAAGACTGAGGCTTTCTTTTCTTTCAAACTTACTCAGGACTTAGGACTCAGGAGCAGCAGCAGTAGCAGCAGTAGCAGCAGCAGCCCTGGCAACATCCATGAGTGCAACTCAAGGTCTGGGGAGTCTCTCCCTTGCTCTCTTCTATTTCTCTGGAATTGCACTAATTGGTGAATACGGCAGGCAGGCAGGCAGGCAGGCAGGCTGGTGCTGTGTACAGTAGCATTAGGGGGCTGTCCTTTTATACCTACGCCCGGATGCCCTGGATGCCCGGATGCTTGCTTTTTGCTTTTGCTTTGGGGCAATGGAACCTGCTGTGCTTCAAGCCAGGACAGAAAACCGTGGCACCCTTCCACCCGGGTTTGGCACACGCCATGGCAAGGGTGCTGTTCTTTCTTTTGGGTTATTAGTTTTAGTTTAGTTTTGGGGGTTGGGGGGATGGAAGTGACACTGTTTTCTTTTGCTGAAAAGGGGCTGAGTGGGTGCTGAAACCATGACAGGTACCATGGTGTGTGCCCTGCTTCTGGACTACGGCAAGGTTGCCATCCAGGCATTCGTTGGGGGTAGTTTAGTTTGGGGATGTAAGCATGGGTGTGGGTGTGGGTGTGGGTGGCCAGGGCAGGAGCGTGGATGGGGGAGCTGGAATGGAAATAATAACAAGGATTTGGTAACATAGAAAGGGGAAAGAATAAAGGAAAAGTGTTGTGGTCAAACTACGATGCAAACTTGTATTGTTTCCTCTATCAATGGAAATGGTCCATGTGTTTAAAAAATAAAAATAAAAATAAAAAAACTACTATGCAAACTTGGCCATGGAGTCCAGGTTCTGCATCATGGCCAGTCTGTGGTCCAGGCATTCTTTTTGGTTAGTTTTGTTTTGGGATGCAAGTGAAACTTTTCTTTTTGCTGCAATGGTTAACTTTTCTTTTCGCTGCAATGGTTAACTTTTCTTTTTGCTGCAATAGTTAACTTTTCTTTTTGCTGCAATGGTAAACTTAAAGGATTTGGTGCAGTAAGGAATTCTGGTACCTTACCATAGAGGGAAAACCCGTACCATGCCAAGATTGCAGTCAAGGCATTCTTTTATTCAGTTCATTTTTTGACGCAAGGGAAACTGAAAAGGACTGACTGCAGTAACGAGATTGGGGTCACGTCCACATGAAAAAATTGATGGTTGTTCCACATTATTTGTTGATGAATCTGCAGCTTGTCAATCAAGTACCTAGACTTTCTTTCTTTTTATTTAAGTTAGTTTATATGCAAGTGAAATGGATGGTTTGGATGTTGGTTAAACCCTAAAAGACCAGTTTCATTGCCATAGAATGGTCAAACTTTTGTTTTGGAGAGTTTTAATATGTGTTTTTTTATTATATGAGACTATGTGTTATCTATCAATGTGAAAAAAAAAACTCTATTAATTTTGTTATAATTTCTAAATTGATGAGTACAAATTTATTGGAATTAATAACAAAAAAAATCATATTGATTGGAAAATTCTTCTAGGGGTAAAAGTATTCATGAAGAATAGTGTGAAAATGTTTCAAGGAATTTTTTTTCTTTCTTACACCCTATATATCCTTGGTGATAATCTTCAAGTCAAAACACAACCATCAAGCTAAATTTAGCCTTTATATAATTGATTGATAAAATTTTAATAATTTTTGTGAGTCAAAATTACTATCATGTTGACCAAGGTGTTTCCATTTTGAAGATGCAAAGAACTTTAGGGGTTAACCCCTAAAGGCTAATTGTCCATTGAATGGACAATTGAAAATTCAATTAGATATCTACAAAGTCAATTTTGGTTGGATGTTCACAAACTTCAAGCCCTATTATCTTGCAATCTATGAAGTCAAAGTTCTTGAAGTTTTTCCTATATATTCGAAATTTTTGTCTCTAACTCTTCCATTTGAATTTCAAATCAAAAAATTCTACATTGCACAAGAAACCACCAAAAAATGATTAGAGTATTGCTAGTTCACTTAACCTCCTTGCATTGGAGGTTGATTTAAAGTAAGTTAGACATCTCAATTGCATTTGAAATTTTGTATTAATGAACCTAACACCGTTATACTTGTGAATGGTAAAAATCCTCATTTTGCATAGAGAAAAAACATTCAACCAAGGGGGCTCAAATGATTTGTTGGTCTTGTTTCACAAGAATGAAAAAATAGGTTTTTTTCTCACTTCAAATGCATGTTCAAAGGTTATACATCCATGTGGGTTAATAAGCTAAAAAAAATTCCACGCATGGCCTTACTTGCTAACACACTTTCATGTGATTGGAATTCAAAAAAAATTCATTTTCATTTTTTCCACTTCCAAAACACCCTCCAACCTTTAGGGATTAAAAAAAATGATGGGTTTGGGGGGGATCTTTGAAATTATTATGCAACATGAGAATAGGATTGCATTGCAAAACAATGGTTTAGAATACAATCACTCAATTTATTTTTGAAACTATATATGGTATCCAACACAACCTTTGGCATAGCTCAAAAGGGGAACTAAGAAAGTTTGGTAGGTTTTAGTTTGATTTTAACTTTGGAAAGACAAGGTCTATCACCAAAATAGTCACTAATTAATTATTAGATCCTTAGATGGATAGGTGCACTTTTTATTTTATAGATTTTATAGGGTTCACTTGTAATGGTGTGGAGGATGTTTTGTGTCCTTCGGAAAAATTCAAGAAGTCTCATAGGATGGTTAGAGACAATTTTTTAATCCAATTCTATTTTCCAAAGTTGCTTTAACTAAGGCTTGCTTGTAGTAGAGGGTGTTGGAGAGTTCCTCTTCATTGTACTATTTAACTCTTTTACCAAAAAAATTCTTAATCTACATATTACTATTTAATGTGTTTTGGCAGCTTCTAGATCGTTGCTCTTCATATGAATTTTAACTATAAAATTTATCTTCTTTCAATTTGGATCCAACCTATGAAATGAACTTTATTGTGTCTAGTTTTTAATTAATTTGAAGATTTGAAATGTCCTTAAAATAAACATTATTGTAATTTGAAAGTGAATTTGAACTTTAATCTATTAACTTTAGGCCCATAACTATAGTCTATTAATTTTATACTTATAGAATGACACATGAAATTGGTTAATACATTGAAATTTAACACTATTGTGTACACCTATAGAAAAATTCTAATTTTTAAAGAATATTTTCTATTTAATTTGAATTTTCTTTTTCTTCAAAAAAAACACCTCAATTTTAATTTTTCATCAAAAAATATTTAAAATTATATCTCAAAGAAGACAAGTGAATTAGTATATGAAAAAAATGTGAAACTCATCCTTAAATAGTCACAAAATGAGAGCATTTAGAGTGAGGGTTTTTGAGGTTCAATTATGAAGTGGCACAACTCATTTACAACCATTATTCTCAAGAAGTTGATAGGCCTTGAAGGATAAAGAATATTAAATTTCATTTGAAAATTACAAAATGTTTGTATTTAAATTTATTTTGGATGGTCCAAAGAATAAGTTTTATGACATGCTAAAAGTTTCATTGATTTATCTCAATTATTTTTCAGAGAGTTCTAGTTTCTA
The DNA here is from genome assembly GCA_963920665.1 of Straminergon stramineum. Taxonomy (NCBI): domain Eukaryota; kingdom Viridiplantae; phylum Streptophyta; class Bryopsida; order Hypnales; family Calliergonaceae; genus Straminergon; species Straminergon stramineum. The sequence continues at coordinate 37,774,591 of OY987264.1, forward strand.
ATATTGAAATATATAAATACAAACATTTTGTGATTTAAACAAGAAAAATATTGCATATTTGAGAATATAAAAAACAATATAATTTAGTCAATCAAGCTATGATTTATTTTGAATTATTTTATACGATATTTTGATTCTAAATACTAAATTTTGTATCAATGTATGCAAATTTTGAATTCAAAAGTATAATTAGATGTGATTTAGAGCTTTAAAGCAAGAAGTTATGTTTACAAGCTGAATACAGAAGATTAATATTACTCTTAGTTACAATCAATTTAGTAAGAGTGGAAAACTAACTTGAATCCTTTGTTGTTCTTTTGAGCATATAAATGGATTATTTTTTTAATTATCTTGTGAAAATAAACTCAAATATATATCCAATGATATAAATTTTTTTATTTGGATTACCACTAAGTTTCTCTGACTTTAATTGTCTTATGAAGCAATTGAATCCATTTAGGCCTAATCATCTTCATGGAAGTATATCCAACAAATTCACTTTTTTTAAAATTGGCATAAAATGAAATAGTAGCTACACTACAAGCAACTGTTTCCTAGAAGCTTTGGCTTGGTTTTCAAGAAGGTCTTACACAAACTTCTTCACATTAGTTTTTGTCAATGCAAAGCTTCTCCCCCATGGTCTATTGCCAACTAATATGGTAATTGTGACTTGCTTGCACAATTGTCCCATCTAGATTCTTATCAATAATATCAGCCCTCTAAACATGAGAACTTTGATGATTATTAGAAAATCCATTTTTAGCACTTTTAGAAATTTATAGTTTATTCACAAGGTGCTTGAAAATTGTACGAAAAGAGAATCTCGAATCTAGTGTTGACTCCCAACAAGATTTTTAAAAATTCAACATTTTTATACTAGGCTCTAAGGAAAATTCAATAAAATAAAATATGGATAATTTGTAAAGCATTGAAAATAGTATGTCTATAAAAATTCAAGCCTAGAAAAATTTATCTCTAAAAGGTTATGCACCAATAAAGCACAATGGAAAATATCAAGAAAATGGACACTTTGATGTTTGATTTTTAGAAAATAGTAAAGAAATTCAAATATAAAAATAGACATTTTACTTAACGTGAAGATGCTCCTTCTCAACCATTTTCATCTTAAGGGGAAAAAAATTGTATTCTCTACTCTTGCACAAAGGTAGTGCACTTTGAACAACTATAGAAGATAGATAGTTTATTATTTTTAGAAAAGCTCTTCATGAGCTTGTGTAACTTTCATAGAAGTCCTAGCATACTACTTTTGAACTTCAAATTTGCATTTTTGGATCAAAAGTAGTACTCCCTCCCCCCCCCCCCCAATGACCAAAGTAGACATCTAATCATGGGGGCTTAAAACAATAGAATCCTTTTTTAAATGCAAAAAATTACTCAATGTTTAGAACTTCCACATATATCTTCATTCAAATTCCATGCAAGACGGACATACAACACGAAAGTTATAGGCAAAACACACACTTGTCCAAGGCTAAGGGGACCAAAAATAGGATAATTATTTCTTACAATTATCCATATTGAATTCAGCCTCACAATTACTAATTTACATCCTCCTGAGGATCTTACCTATGGAACTTTGTCTCCAATTTTCCAAATGGATGCAATGTTATATTATTCATCCATAAATTTATTAAAAAAATTACAACATCAATGTAAATAATAAATTCAAAAGTTCAAAAATGGTCCAAAAGGACTCTAATTCATTGCTTTCCCAATAATGGGTGTGGTATCTTTGAGTGTGATTTGACTTTTTAGTGCTAACTTAGATGATTTTAGATACAATTACTTTATTACTTAGTTTATATTGTACTTGTGCAACTACAACTCAATATAATGCTTTTGATACTAACAAGCTTATGATTGAAGTCTCATATGTATTCAAAACTTTTTATGGAAGTTGTCCAATTAGATGTGTACACAACAAGAAAGATTTGTAAGATTTTACAAGAAAACATAGGGGGTGGGTGCTAGAATTGGATTTAAATGCAAAAGTGTTGCCAAATTTTGGATAAAAATTTGTAAGGACAAAATGTGACCATCCATTTGGATTAAATCATGACAACGTGTGATGACATTGTATCCTTAATATAATAGATGTCACTAGAAACCGTGGACAATTTTGTGACCTTGAGTTTAAGGTTGCATAGAATAATTATTTAGTGCATTCCATGTATCCAATACATTCAACTTTCTTGAATGACATGATTGCCTTGTACCCAAATAAGCTTCTAAATTCACTTGTATATATTCATAATGTAATATGTGGAAATTGTCAAGTAAAATGTGAACACAATAAGAAGGATTTTGAATGTAAGTATTGAATGTACTACTTACAACATCTTGTACTCATTACGATTCAATGCAAAGACTTCCTCCAATTAACATTAATTATAATATATATAAAAATAAAATTGTGCATAGATCCATTATTGTCCCTTTCCCAATTGTATCCCCATCTAAAATGTCTCCAAGCTTTTGTGTGTTCCTGGGCCAGGCCACTTGTGGCTGGTCTGTTTGTATTTATTCCCTTGTGCAATGAAATTTCGTTTCATTTGTGTCAAAAAAAAAAAAAAAAAAAATGTCTCCAAGATTTGTGGGCTGAAATATTGAATAAGCACAAAAGGGAACATATTTGGAAAAGAAATGATAATGGATATGAGTGCCTTAGTGGATTCCAAAACTCCATCCCTCGAATGCTCATAATTTGTCAAGACTCTGTTGCAAAAGATTATGAAAGAACTACGGTAGGGTGTTCAAAACTCAACTGTGCTCTAAAAGTGACCTCTAACAAAGAGGTACATTTTGCTTCCTTCAAAGTATCAATAGTGTACATTTTAAGAGGTGGTAGCTATTCTAGAACCCTACATTTCAACTTCAAAAATCCGTAACTAATTCCACAAAGGCCCAAAAACTATGAAACAACTTGGGTTAGATGCCAATTCCAATTATCTCCCTACCAAAATTTACTGAATTGTTTTTCAAGGAGTTTACCTTCCCCCGAAATGCAGTCAACGCTTAAAAGGTCGTTTTTAAGGTCAATCTACCTTATGCTTTACGTTAATGAGAGTGGAACTTAGTAACATGTATGATATCACCTTCCAGATAGACAATGGTCTGACAAAAGTGTCGAGAAAAACATATGTAGGTTTTCGCAAAGTCGAGGAGTAACTTAACAACCAGCAATGAGAGGACAAGACTTTCAGCAAATTAACCCTAGAAGGTTTTGAAAGCCCTTTGTGGCCGTATAGTATATTATGTATTTGGTGGTATTTGATTAGGGGAACATTGACCAAATACTTTTCAGTACAAAGTAAATTAATGATCATGATAGTACACAAATAAAAATCTATCATAACTCATCTATTACACCACAAGTGAATAGTTATAAAGCTAAATACGGGTCGTATAGAAGGACCCCAAGGGCCTTTCAAAGGTTAAAAAGGATAGTTACAAGTCACAAGTTACAACCCAACTGAGGCTTTGTAGGACAAGTTATCTTATGTAAAAAATTTTAAAAAAAATCTCGCACCATCATGCTCTACCAATCACACATCTAAACTTGACGTTGGTATCTTACCGGCCAAGAATCCAAATCCTTCCTTCTCATTCTTTTATTATAAAGTGTGTAACTTGTTTGCTATCTTGTAATAATAATGTGGCAAACAGTTACAGTGCAAGGAGACTAGGTGTTGTAAGGGAGTCAAAAGAATGCTTAATATAATCCAAACTCCAAAGGGCAGTCCACTCAATCATGCCAGAATCTGATGTTCGTTCCAAACTTCCAAGTTTCAAAGAAAATGCTGTGCAGGCTTACTTACAAGCACTAAAACGATGTTTTATTGGTCAACAATATGATTATAATATTAAATTATGGTTGAGTTTGGTTAAAAAAAAATTCAAAGGTGAGGAGGGGGGGGCCTTCATTTGTGTCAAAAAAGAAAAAGAAAAAGTGAGGGGGCCAAAATTTTGAAGGTTTTGACTAGTCAAAGTCAAGAAGCCCTTGAAAAATGAATATACACCATGAAATTAGAGGCCATAGATCTCTAGGAAGGTTTAATGATATGGAGTGCATTTTTTTTCCTATAAGACAATGAAAGTTGTCAAATTTTGAGTCCCCCCCAAATTAGAGTAAGACCCATTTCAAGGATGTAGGGTTGACCTTAAATTCCAAGGGTTCTTTCTGAAAAATACTAATCTGAATTAAATTTTAAAATATTCATTTCATGCCCTCTTGGTGGTTTACACCAATGCAACGATCATGACTTCCAAAGGCTAGAGAACTTCCAATGGCCAATGAGGGGGGTTGAAAAGGGAGACTTTTCAATTTTTGGCCCCTTCATTTTGGTCTAAACTAGGCCTTAGGAAATTCCAAATTACTTCACAAAAGCCCTAAACTACATTTTTTTGTCAAAGCGTAGCAATTGGAGTAGCTTACCACAAATGAAATTATTTGAAATTTTCACACAACATAGGGACAAGGAGTAGTTTTATAGCATGTCAATTTTCATAGCTTCTAACTACATGGTTAAAAAGTTGTATGATTTGTCATTTTCATTGAATGGCGGGCAGTCTAGGCACTTCAAAACAAATTCTTGAAATTTATTTTCTTAAAGAAACAAAAATTTGAAATTTATTTTTTAGACTTATATATATGTATGTGGAAAGATTTGAATCACCCCATTTTGATCAATGAGATGAAAGTTATGAGGATTTTTAGTTTGCAAGTAGTTTGGGATTTTCTACTCAGTCTAAGATAAACTTTGAAGTCCTTATTAACTCAATTCTCAATATTTTTTTAAAAGAAAAATCATAGGATGTAGATTGTAGATTATAACATTACAACCATTGGGATTGACATTTTTCAATTCCATAAATAAATTCTTAACAATCAATATTTTGAATTGTTCTCTACTAAATTATACTTACTATTTTTTCATATATATTGTACAATTCCAAATGATCTGAAATTTTTCAAACACATAGCCAACTTGCCTTGAAGAAAGAATCCAAAGAAGCACCACCATTTTGGACACTTTTTCATATGAATGTGACCTTGTGAAGTGTAGCTTCCCTTTTTTTGTAGGGCCATAAAAAGGATTTTTGTTAATTCAAATGCTAATATCTTACAATGTACTTGGTGGAAATTTTTGAAATTTTTTCCACATCTTCTCAAACTAGCGGACTACAAGATTCTATGGTTGCATGTGTCCAAATTTATTTATTTTTCAAAAATTTGGTATTTGTAATAGAAATGGTAGTTTTAGAAGGGGTCTAGTGAAAATATAGTTAAAAACCTTTAGGGGTTAATTGGAAGATATTTCTCCAAGATGAAAATGTGATGGATTTTGTGATAGGAGTCATGACACTACATTTCATATACATAACATAATTCTTGTTGGGTCACTTATCTTAAATTCTTGAGAACAATCAATCTAACCAAATAACAATATGATTAACGAAATGCATAGAATCTATCCATTCAAAGTTGCATAATGGTAGATTGAGAAATTTAGTATTTTTGGAAAACTACTTTGAATTGTGGTAGGCATTTTATAGTACCTTCAATACATGAGTCCTCATCCAAACATCTAGTGGTATGATCATTGGATGTAACAATTTTTAAGTAAATAAAGCATCTCAATCCAAACCAAGTCTCATACAACATAGATAAACAATATCTGACTTCATGAAATTGTGTTTTACCTACTAATATGACCCTAAGCGATTTTGAAGTCATCCTATAATTTGGCATAAGTATAGCACACACTTTATTCTACTTATCCACTTGATGTTAAGTTGCATACTTGAGTTTATTTGTACATGTGAAGCCATGTTGTATTATAGTACACGAATCTTAACATCAATTTCATAAAATAATTAATTTGAAAATTGCTTGGATCCTACATAAAAGCACATTTGACAAAAAAACCAATTCCAATTAGTTTAGAATGAAAAAATTTGAAAATTATTAGACACAATAATTAAAATGTCAAACAATGTTGAAGATATTCAAATATCAAAGATTGTATCCTTTAGTGTTGTTTCAAACTTACAAATAAAGGGAAGTTGTCAAAGTTACACAAAATAGTAGGAATTAAGGCCACATGATTACAAGAACTTTGAAGCCAATATTGGTTGTTACACAAGCTTTAGTAAAGAAGGAGCATGCACTCTAAAAAGTTACATTTGAATAATGGGCTAGTGCCATTAGAAGTAGAATTAGGATAATATTAATTATACTAACAAATAATTTATTTTTTATGATTAGGAAGCAATGCAAAAGTGATGGTTCACAGCTAATATTTAATGCCAAATGTCCTACACAATAGCTATAGTCGAATTTAAATTTTATTTTCTTAGACAATTTTTTTAATTCACTCATTTATAGCTGAACCCCCGTTTCAAAATTTAATTAATTATTTAGCTTACATGTGTCAAATCTATTCCTTCCCTATTGTAGTACAAAAAGTAGGGAGCCCATAAACATGTCATGTATGCAATTTCCTACCTATTTTTCTCATTTGCATTTGCATTTTCCTATAGCCATCATGCTATGAAAAAGATATGAATATTTTTGCTCGACTACTAAGTTCTCTTGTGAGTGATCAATATTCTCATCCCAATCCAATATTTCATGAAGTATGTTGATTTCCATATATGCAAAAATATTCATTCTACAACTCCAAAGCAAATATGCAACTATTCTTATAGAGATAAAATGAAGACATTAAATTTAAAAGATCATTAAAAAAAACCTTGGATGGTGACTAAGGTGCATGAGTATACATTCCAAACATGCTCCTTCAAAATAATGACATTACCAAGATTTAAATTGCTCAAAATGTGTAATACCCATATTGTAATAAATGATTTGCCTAGGGCGTCATTGTTTGGAGTATTGAATCCTTAACCCCTAAAGGACCAAGTGTCCATTCAACGTACACAAGAAATCTTGGGTAGGTTCCTACAAAGTCATTTTTGGTTGGATGTTCATGAAATTTGGACATGATGTGTAACCGTGTATCCCCTTCATGAGAATCTCATTTTTTCCCTGAGCGGGTGCCTGGATCAAAAGTTATGCTGCTATAAAATTTGCGGGCAACTCGGGCAGCTCCGGGCAGCATATGCAAAACTCTTCCTATGATTTTGAAATTTGGCAAGTGTGTAGCTTACGTGATATAAGATTAAAATGTTAAAAAAAATAACCATGTTAGTGTAAGAATCTCATTCTAGAGGGAGTTAAAGTTTGCAAGCCCGTCGGGTAAGGTTAGAAAAAAAACTATTTCACCTAACTTCAAATGTTATAATCTCTCAATCCGTGCAGTCAAAGTTTCTAAATTTTTTTCCACGTGTTCCCAAAGAAGTCTAGTACAGATTTGTATGGTTGAATTTTGAAAAATCAACTTTTTTTTTCATTTTTTCCTCGCTGCCCTAAAATGTGGCAGTTTTTGACAATTTCTGCCCGAAATGTGCCTCGGCCCTTTGGGGGTTAAAGACCAAATGTTTGTTCTAGGGACATTTGAAATTTGGTTAGGTAATGACCAAGTAAAATTGAATAGATGTTTCTAAAACTTGTCACAAGATGGGAATATTCACCTCCTTCGCTACAATAACAATAAAAATTAATTGCATGGTATAACATTCTCACCATTGAGATTGACATTTTTCATGTTATTTTTTGTTATTAGAATTTTAGTTTTTTTGCTATTCATTATAACCTTTTACTTATGAAAAAAAATCAAGGATGATTATGCAACATTCATTGTAAGAAAATCCAAAAGTTCCGTTTCCAACTTATTTTCTCACATATGAGATTTATTTACCTCGTATTTTAGTAAATAAGCATATTTTAATAAAAGTTTTGATGTTGATAATTCCCTTTTAGGATTCATCGGTTTCTTTTTAAAAATTTAAAAATTCAAGTCTTATAGAATTAAGATTGGTGAGTTTTTTTCATCTTAAATTTTTGGAAGATATATGTCAACAAGTAAGGTGAAAGATCCTATACTTGGATCTACCAAAACAATAACTTTTTAATGAAAGATTACGGAATTGTAGTGCTCATGTCTTATTGTAGGTGATTCTTTTTTAAATATGAAAAAAAATTGAATTCTATAAAATGAAGCGAAGTGAATTTGGGTTTTAGACGCAAAGTCAACTTGAAATTACTTTAAAAAGCCCCCCCCCTCAATCATCTTAAATACTAAAATCAATTTTGATGCACATTGCAATGGGGTGAGTAAATTGTGACCCTAAAAAATACATTTAGGAATTAGGAATTTTAAATAGAGAGAATACATTGGACGTTTTATGTTTACAGTTTGAAGACAATTCATACACGAATATGCTATAGCTCATTGGATGAAAAAAATCATCAACCAAATATACTCATATTCGTCAATCCATTAGTGTGCATCTATGAGAAAATGAGTTGAAAACTCTTGATTTTTTTGAAAAAATAAGTTGGAACCAATTCTTGCCAACCAATAGTAGTGGGAGTACAATTTAGACAAGAATATGTAGGGGTGCAATTTTAGAAAGGTGTCAAAATTAGGTGTAGTTCCCTTACACTTTAACTCATAAACGCAACAACCAACATTTTTTGTCTGATGAATGACAAGGAATTCTCTTGTGTATGATAGAAGTGCAACTATTCATCCTCCGAATTAGTGGTGGAAAGGGGAGACCTTCAATAGTAGTTTGACTCCCAATGAACATTTATTTATTTATTTATTTTTTAAAATAGATGATATCACACGGTTCCAAAAGGGATGATTTCCACAATCACTAGTTCGACATTTAAGTTAAGGGCACCGAATTCTTTGTTAAGTTACAGTGCAAGTCTTCACAATGATTTTATTTGCAAGTACACAGTACTCATTATTTTTCAATGCTAGTAATGATTATGACATTTGTACCAGAAATCACAGCTTACTTCTAAGTTAAGATACTAAGCTTAACCATGATTAAATATTTCCACTTCTTCTCATGATAAGTGATCAACTGTCTAACAGAAAAGGCTAACTGGAGTTGTCTAAGTTAGTTTATACTGTATGACCTGACTAACTTAGTGACTACCATCTTCTTTTACTTTTCAGAGCTTTAACTCACTTTTTCAGAATCTCAACTCACTTGGTCAGGGAGATTAAAATGTAAGCTTAATTAACTCTTAAAAATCCATTACATAAAATTATGGTTTTTGAGGCTTTGGTCAACTGCTGCAGATTGACTTTTGGTTTTAATATGTGAGCAAATTGACATCTAAATGATTGGGAAACCCATATTGTATTTTTGCATTTTTTCGGGTAGGTGATTATAGAGTAAAAGTAAGAAATAAAAACATGTGTCATGTTATTAGTTTTCTAGTGCGCTAATTTGGGCCTAGTTTGACTAAGGAGTTGAAGAATCATGAGGTAAAATATATTGTTGTTAACATTCTTGACAACTGAAATAGTATTTTAATTCTTTTAATTTTTAAAATCCAATCATAATATCATATTAACTCATTGAAGTGAATTGTATTAAAATTTTATTATTAAAATACTTCAATGATTGTAAGATATTTATCCAAGACATTTTTTAACATTACTTTGCACATGCATAGTTCATCTTTGAAAATGTAGAAAAATATATGTGTCTTATAACTTCTCAAATTAATGACTTGCCTTGGAATTTACTTGAAAATCCATGAAGAAAAATTCAAGAAAAAAAACTTTGAATACAATAGTTTTTGTTGTTGTCTATCATGTGTTGAGAACACAAAGACTACATTGAATAACCACTAATCCAAATTTTATGAAATTTGTGTAACATTCAAGCCCCCCCCTTGTATGCATTTATATGAAAAATTCCAATTGGAGGCTCAAAAAATTGAGATTGCAATTGCCTACCCAAAATTTATTGAAGCCCCCAAACATCCTTCAATCATTTAGGGGTTAAAATTTTAGATGAGTATTTTTGTTGCATGTCCAAAAATATAATTTGTATATGCATTTGACTTTGGATGAATTTTCTTTGAGTTATTTAATTATTCAATTGGTTCCAAATATTAAATGATTTTAACTATTGAAGGCCATGTAAAATATTGCTACTTGGTAGATTTTGGGGCACTTGAAGCCTTGGCACTACAATTGTTTCTTGAGGGCAATGGCAAAAAGAAGAAGCTTTTAGGCTATAAATATAGCATCTAGATACTTCTATTTTATTTTCAACCCTCCAATTTTATGTTACTTTAACTCCTAAAGGACCAAATGGCATTTTTTGGCAACATAGCGATTTGGGGCAATTCACTACGAGTGGAATTTTTCTTTTTTATCTTTGAATTTTCACACAACATGTGCCTGAGGAGTAGCTCTAGGGACCAACAATTTTCATAACTTTTGAATACATGGTTAAAAAGTTATTATATGATATGTAGTTTTCATTGCTCGATGGGCAACCCGGGCAACAAAAAAAACTTCGTCAAAATTTACTTTTAAAAAAAATTAAAATTTGAAATTGGTTTCCGAGATTTATATGTAGGTGGAAAGCTTTGAATCATTCCATTTTGATTTATGAGATGAAAGTTATGAAGTGTTTTAGTTGTGGGTAGTTTGGGGTAGTTATGGAATCTCCACTCTAAAATACACTTTGAAGACCTTTATTTAACTCAAATTTAAATATTTTTGGATAAAAATAAAACTTAGGTGTACATTGTTTATTACAACATTACAACCATTGGTATTGACAATTTTCAATTCCATAAATAAATTGTTAACAATTTAGTATTTTGAATCATTCTCTACTTCTTTCTTCTTACTAATTTTTTCCTATATGTTGTACAATTCCAAATGATGTAAACTTTTTCAAGCATGTATCCAACTTGCCTTGAAGAATGAATTCAAAGAGTTACAACCATTTTGGACATTTTTTCATAATGATTTAACCTTCTAAAGTGTAGCTGCCCGGGTTCTTGTAGGGCCAGAAAAAGGCTTTGGGTTCTTGCAGGGCTAGAAAAAGGCTTTTTGTCAATTCAAATGCTAATATCTTGCAATCTACAAGGTGGAAATTTCTGAATTTTTTTCCACATCTTTTCAAACTAGCTCACTACAAGATGCTACGGTTACATGTGTCTGAAAATGTATTTTTTTTTCTAAAATTTGGTACTTGTACTAGAAATGGCAGTTTTGGAGCATTTCGGGTGAAAACATAGTCAAATACATTCAGGGATTAATACATAAATATATCATTGGGATTTTAGAATAAGTCTATTTTGAAGTTTTATTAAATTGATGAATATTTCTCAATATTTTGCTCATCACAAAGGGATCATGTAAAGTGTATAAAACTTCTACAAATTGTTTTCAAGTTTTGATTTTTGGTGTTGTAATTTTCAACCCAACTATCCAACCACCTACTTTATAGTAAAATGTATAAAATAAATTCTACAAACTCTAGATTTCTTGAAATTTTTTAGTTGAGATACATCCACATGCACACGGCAAGGAATATTATTATTCTTACTTTGATCATATAGATCTCACAAGTGATAAAAAGAATTTTGAATCTAAGCTTTTTGTATGTTGTCTATATGAGGGTGGAGTTAAGATCATATGATTACAATTGTCAGTTCTTACAAATTTTTCTATACATATTAAAATCTTGAATTGAAAGTGACATTTTGGGGGGCTCAAAATGCAAAGGATATTTAGGAGTTAAGTTCAAATTTTAAAGGTAGATGCATGATTGTTTCGGATACATGTGATAAATATGTCAAGTTATTTGGGTAACTTGTTAAATTTGCATAGGATTTTAAGCGTCATATGACTTTTATTATGTTTTGTATTGCCTAAGAAATTTTCAAATTTCTTATCGCCCAAGATGTGTTGGCCTTGAAGGCAATTTTGATTGAATTTTATCACACATTAAAAACCAATATTTTGTAGACAGTGTTTTCTTTAGTCCACTTAAAATTTCTCAAATTGTCCTAAAATAAATCTATTGTTGTTGCAAATTGGCTAGAAATAATCATGGTTATAATGTTGGAAAAGTTTATTGTCCTTCCTATAAAGAAATTTTTATTTCAATTTATAAATAGAACATGTCACTATAGTTATTGCTTTTATGATTTTATAGAAATTTCTATTCTCTCAAAAGTTTGAGAACCAATTTTTGACATTTTGCAATTATTATGCATTATATTGATTAAAAATTCTCTAGAATTCAGTGTTTTTATTTTATAATAAATTTGATATAAGATAATGTATAGAAAATATAGTTGCCTCTTTGAGAAATATAATTGAAATATAATTGAAATATAATTCATTGAGATAATAACAATAAAGATAGAAGTTTTTGCATTGATTTAGAATACAACATTCAAAGGTCAATCTATTCAATCACAAAGTTCGTCAATAATATGTTTACTTCAAATATTTATGTTGGACCTTGTGATCTATTTGATCATGTATGGAATTCTTAACATTATCAAACAACATATGACAATCACTACAAAAAATCACTCAAAGTAGAGTATTCTTATTTGTGAGAATGAGAATGTTAAAAGAATAGAACCAACAAGCTACTTTTGCCACAACTAAGTTGGTCATCAAAAACATTTTAGTTGGATGGATAGAAAATGTTAAATTTCAATAAAAATCTTAACAATTTTATTCAAAAAATTGTTAATCTTATGACTAAAATATCTATGAAATTATTGAAAGAATTATGACGGAGTACTTAAAAATCTACTTTCTAGTATGTATTTGAGCTTACATTCCACATATAATTTCTACACCAATATACCATGAATATGCCCAAACTATACTTAAAGAATCAATCACAAACCATCACAATAATTTCGCATTCATATGCACCACAAATAAAGCACTAGAAGAAACCCAAGTTTTTCATGACACATTTTTTTAAGAAATCCAATTATTTTTAAGTCATATTTTATGTCATGTTTGATGTCCTTGTTGATGTAAAAATAAGTGGACATTTCCAAAAATGCGTCATAAAAAACATGGATTTTACCAAGTAAAGTGTCATAATTTCGAGGTACTATAATACAACAAAAGTGTCATAACTTAAGTCACAAGTGTATTGGATTCATTCTTTTCTACCCTTTAATCCCCACATGGGCATGGGATAATTATCTACATGATTGAAAATTGATACTGATTTTTCAAAACAAGTAATGAAAGTTGGAAGTCCTTTTAGGTGATTTTTATTTTAAGAAATTGAAAACATGAAAAATTTAGAAAAAGGATAATTTTTTTTGTAGTAGAAGTGTATTAAATATCTAAAAATTTATAAATTATTAACAATTTACAAGAATTTGAAAACTAAAAGAATATTTTGAAACTAGTACTTTTTTTTCTTCATGGATTATGATTTTGTAATTATAGTCACTACTTTTAGGGATTCTTTGGTGATTCAGATTTTGCCATTCTCAAAATAAATTTTGAGGGTTTAGTTGTTCAAATAGGGCTCTAGTCATATTACTCTTTTGTTCTTGTACACATCTAGCTTGCCCTTGTAGTCTTTCTCGTTTCTTGGCTTCTATTCATTTCATTTTTGGACTTAGAGTTTTGTATTACAAATATTAGATTTTGCTTGCAAGAAATGATTATAGGTTTGAAATCCATACATTGCTTATCTTGACTCACTCAATATAAATTTTGTCTATGTTTCATCACTATTTATTTGATGCACTTTCATCACCTCTCGTTCTTGCATAAACTCCATTTTTTGTTGTTGAATTTTTATGAAGATATTGCACTTCAAATTCACCTTTTGAAGTTTGTGATGTTTATGGAAAACGCATTTGCAATGGCAACAAGCTTGCCCCGATCTTCTAAATTGGTTTCAACAACAATTCTTTTTGGACTTTGATTTTGGTATGACAATGTGCCAAAAGAAATTATCTCTAAAATATCAAAAGTCCTAGACCTTTAGTTGGTTGCCATTAGTAGCGCAAAGAGAAACAAAGTCTGATTTAGTAATATGAGATTCTTGACTTATGTGCAATGATGGTTGACAAACAAGTTTCAACCTAGGATTAACCTCTAAAGGACCATTGTCCCCTCGAGGGACAAAATGGATTTCGGGCAAGTTCCTACGACCTCAATTTTTAGTTAAAGTTTCTGAAACTTTCTCATAAGATAGAAAAAACTAATTAGCTTCGCGGGAATATAAATTTTCTTTCAATCGGTGCCCATGAGCAAAAGTTATGCCATCTTAAACATAATTTTCACGTCACTGGGTAGAAAAATAAATCTACAAAAACTTAAAATTAAATTTTTTTTTTTCTTATAGATTATATTTTTGTCTACATGTGAAACTTTGATTCATTCCATTTGGATCGGTGATGTGAAAGTTATGAACAATCTTGTTTTGGGGCAATATGAGCATCTTCTTGAAAAAATAACTTTTGAATGCTAATATCTTCCAATCTATACGGTCGAACTTCTTGAATTTTTATCACTTGGTTTTAGACAAGTAAAATACAAGATCCTACGGTTAGATTCATATATATATAAATTTATTTATTTTTTTGTCTTTGTTTTCTTGGGTGAACATAAAATTAAGTGTTTTTTCAAAGAAAACTGGCCTTGGTCCTTTAGGGGTTAAGTGACACTACATTATTTCCCAAATGCCTTGAGGACATTTTGGGCAAAATTGTCACTTTCTAGTGCAAGATTATAGTAATTGAAGTTAGAAAAGATCCTTCTTTTATCATGTCCAATAAAGTCAACAAAATTTGACTCATTTTGGAGTGAGACTTTTGCATTGAACATAGTAGTTTTTAGACAATTGCTTAATATTTTCATTTTCCACCCAATGGGCAATTATTCTTTAGAGATTAGTGTGACATCTCTTGCACTTTATCCCAACACATCAAGGCAATAAACTATCCCAATTTCATTGCCACTCACTAATGGACAAGTGTGGACAAGATAAAGGAATATAAGATCCAACTTGGAACAATAAGCTACGATGCAAGAAGTTCTTTCCTATAACAACAACTCATTTGGAATGAGGAACTACTCAAACTTCATCACATGCAGCTTTTGCCAATTCAAAGTATATGCAACTCAAGGTGTCTTTTAACCCGAAGCACTCAACCATCCATTGGGTGGATTATGAGTGTCGTGATAAGTGCACTTTATGTAATGAATATTCATTTAGGAAGCTTTGAGAAAATTCATGTAACATATAAATGAAAGAAGAAAGAATGCTCTGCATGCATCACTGATACATATATGTTGGAGGAGTTTCAATTATTTGTTATAAAATTTCACAAGTAATCGTACTATCTTTAGGTGAAGCACGTACATAGATTTACAATACATCTATCCCCTTTCTTGATTCTAACAAACTTCCAATAAAGGTTCAGAGTTGAGAGCAACTTCTTCTTCTTCTTCTTCTTCTTCTTCTTCTTCTTCTTCTTCTTCTTCTTCTTCTTCTTCTTCTTCTTCTTCTTCTTCTTCTTCTTCTTCTTCTTCTTCTTCTTCTTCTTCTTCTTCTTCTTCTTCTTCTTCTTCTTCTTCTTCTTCTTCTTCTTCTTCTTCTTCTTCTTCTTCTTCTTCTTCTTCTTCTTCTTCTTCTTCTTCTTCTTCTTCTTCTTCTTCTTCTTCTTCTTCTTCTTCTTCTTCTTCTTCTTCTTCTTCTTCTTCTTCTTCTTCTTCTTCTTCTTCTTCTTCTTCTTCTTCTTCTTCTTCTTCTTCTTCTTCTTC